>BPLS01000304.1:818473-891298 GCA_019656275.1 Rhododendron kiyosumense
TCTCCTGTGATTTACATATCAATCTTCATGATCTTGGGGTCGATAAAGTTTCACTGGGCGCTGGTTTATTGGTTGTAATGGTCTGGCATTACTTTCTGAATCCTGAAAGGGAAAAAAAAACCATGTTATCTTAACACACAAGCTAACTTTTTTCATTGAAGCATTATTTCGAAGAAAAGGAATTCAACAGAAGATCCAATCAGAACAACAAAAGTTGGCCATTATCCATATATATATTGATTTCGTTCTAATTGATAGTTAAAGAAAAGAAGAAGGTCAAATTAATTTCAACAAAATTAGGGAAACTCACATCATGAACCGCGTCACGAAGCAGGCCCAATTGTTCTCTAGAGACAGTTCGAACCTGATGATTTCAATGAGGCATTAGAAAGCTAATTAACCAATGATGCTATAAACCGTAGAAGTTCGAAAAAAAACGAAAAGAAAAAAATAGACGAGCAGTTGGCCTAAGTCCTAACATGTACAACTTTAATTTAAAACACAACTCCTCACATAAGTATGTTTAGAACTATTGGACGTACATGAACCCACATGTATGAAATGGTTTCGGATACAATTGTTTTTAGAGTTGTGTTTCATAATTACGTTACCGGACTTTTTGTTTCCCGAAAGACGGCCGCTGGCTACAAAAATTTCTGTACTTTTAATCACTAGTAGTTTTTTTGATAGGCAACAAAATTTTATTAAAACTTAATTAAGGGTATATCAAGGCGAGACCAAATACAGACCATAGAGATTGAGGTACTATAAGAGGCCTACAAAAAGAAAGGAAAAAAGAGAAAAGAGAATACATTCAATGAAAATTGAATGAACCCGACGACAAGACAGTCCAAATTAATTAAACACCACAAAATCATTCCAGATGAAACATTGAATGCCAACATAAGTTTTAATTACTAGTAGTTGGTAGGATATGCATGTTTGGAGCATATATACCTTGCTTAAAATGGTCCAGACAACGTCTTGAGTGCAAGGAGGAATTGTAAGAGAGCCGATGTATCTGTAATACTTTGAGTTTCTATTCCCTATCCTTATATGGTTTGGGTCCACCATACCAACCACCCTCTCTTCTTCTCCTGTATCAGCAACGGCTTCTATGTGCTCCTTCATCTGATTTATTAATGTAAATACATGCAGCACACATATTATGATCGAGTACGTACTCTTAAGTCATAAGTACTCGATCTCAGAGAGAGAGAGAGAGAGAGAGAGAGAGAGAGAGATATTCTTATTACCTCAGACAAGAAAGGATCGGATCGCCCAATTTTGAATATGATACCAATCACAGCAACTCTTTGGTCTTTGCTCTCATGAACCATGTGAAACTCTAGATCATATCTGTTATTACATGACGGATAACTTATGAACATCAAAATTATTTGAGCGTATGGATATATATATATATATTTATGCCCATGAAATTGGTTGATGAGCTTTTTTGATTGGCAAAAAAATTTCATGATGTTGATACATCTTGAAGAAGAGTAAAAGACCCATAATAAAAACAGAAAAAAACATCCAACAAAAAATTGAATGCAACCCAGAAATTCCTCGACCGAAATGGGGCTCGAGTTCCTAAAGGCTAATAACATGAGAGGCAAAATAGCATCATTAATTGTCGTAAAAGTATATACCAACTAGCTTGAAATTAACATTATTAACATACCATTCGAGTAATCATGTGCTCATCATTCTCCTATAACAAAGTTTAATTCTAGTCGAAAAAACTGAAATTTATTAATATCGCGACGACCCGCATGCAGGTAGGTACGTACGTACTGGCTTAATCAACCGACAAGGAGCCTCAATCTGGGTGCCTGACCAGCCAGTTGGCCGGCCTTACAAATATACTTGCAAAAAGAACAAAACTATTCATATACTAAATGGAACAGTTCATTTTCGACATTTATGCATCTCTGTGTGTACATAATGGAGAGAGAGAGAGAGAGAGAGATCAGAGAGAGAGACCTTCTGCCATTGATAGAGTGTTCAGAAGGAGAGTGCCAATGACATTGCTTGAGCTCATACTGGGTGCCGTTTATTTCAATATATCCGGCGCCGCCACCCCATTTTAACTGTATTCACAAATTTATTGGTACGTTATTAAAGAAGGTTTGTAAAACCAAAATAAAAGAGTAATTACTCCAACATCTTTATGACCCATTCATCGTCTGTTTTGATACAAATTCTTGTATAAACTGATTAAATTTTCTCTTCTTGATCCAAAAATATTAAAAAAAAAAAAAATCGATAAATTTGTCAAGAAAAATATAGGATATATATCTATCTCCTTACCGATATGTCGTGGCCCCGATTAACAAGGGTGGCATTAGAGGGATGGTAATCCCTTTTAAGTATCCCCAAGTGAGACACTACTTTCACCCTCTCGTTCAACATATCGATCGGAGACTGCATTGTTCCATTACTACACATATGCCACTCGGGCCGGATCTCTCCCCAGTTATACGGCCCTTTGAGGCTGTTTCGATCGTAGTTAAATTCTCTCTCGTCCTCTGCGCATGGAACATAGATCAGAAAAGAAAGAGGAAACTTGTCAAATGATCATCAAGAGAAACTTTAAGAAGAATTAGTAAAACAATGAGTACTATAAACTTTAGTATTTTAATTAATGAGAGAGAGAGAGAGAGAGAGAGAGAGAGAGAGAAATGAATTACCAACTTCTTGAGATGTAGTTGAATCAGAAAGGAGGAAGAAAGCAATTAAGAAGCTGCAGACCACTTTTTGGGTTGATAGCTTCTCCATGTTTTTTCCAACTTTGAGCAATGCAGGGGTGGTGATGGCATGGAGGGGCACAGCCTCTTATATAAGGCATCAGAACCGTAGGGGCAAACTCCAATTTGACCACTTGTAATTTGGGTCATATGTAGATACATCCACTGCAGTTTAAAAGTATGCAATAATACCCATGTCATTTGTGAAGAGTGCACATAACTCCCAATTCCGTCTATTTTAATGGAGGTGTATCCCACACGTCTCTTGAATCTAACCAAAATCTTATCCGAGCCGTTCATAATGTTAATCTTATAATAGGGGATCTCTATAAAAAATCAGCTCAATCAGATATCAATAACTCAGTGATCTAATTTTTATTAAGATGAATAATAAATTTAAATTTGAAAATTTCCTTCATAATAAATTCAATTCGATTATGAAATTTTCATTTTTTGACCGACGTGAATTTTCATATAGATGTAGTACTCATCAAACTCTATAATATCAACGGTTTAGATCCAATTTTTAGTACATAGGATGGGTTGATTAAATTCAAGGAAGAAGAAGAATCAAGAGAGAAGATGATGACATATCGAACTTTTGATGCGCATCCGTCACACTTGATGTTATTATGAACAAAATTGGGCGTTACACATAAAAGGGTTTACAACTCTACTTGATCAAGGCTGAAAACGAGTATTTATAACCCTTAAATACATACTAATAGGACCCCCATGCTCCCATTCTCGCTAACTTTAGTAGTTTAAGACATATATTTGAAAGATACTTTCACGCTCACACTTGCATGCATGTGACTTTTATACAAATATATATGCCACGATTTTTTGTTTCTCTGCAAACCATTTTAGTCATGTAACAAGTGATACAATCTTACAAACCGAGAGGTCTACATATACGCAAGTGATCATATTTCAGGGATTCTTTGAGTAATTATCACCCACATCTCTATAAATAAATAAAAAATACATAGGTATGAAAAGCAGTTCATTGGATTGGACTATGGTTGCATTTAATTTCTTCTACACAATTTCATATATACTACTAATAGGTAGCAAGTTTGATTAATTCATTGACTTCTATTTCAGATCTTCTACCAACTACAATAATTAAAGAAGAGATCCTGGACTTTGTTAAGCTAGAAAACAGAGAAAATCAATCTTGACGAAAGAAATCTCAGTATGACTGAATACCGATCGATGACCTCGTGCCTTGTAAATTACTCGTTCCGTTCCTTTTTAGGTATCCTGCTTTGTAACTATAACTTATTAAAAAGATATCATCATTATACATTTCACATCAATTTTTTCCTCTTTCCCTATTTACCTATCATCATTACGCTTTTACTTACTTACTTTTTAAAATGGAATCTACTTTTAGGGACAAAATAGACAATGCACCAACTTTTACCCACTAACTTTTCAAAATGAACACTTATTATGTGACAGCCCAAAATAAAATACTGTATTCTAAATAAGGAACAGAGAGAGTAGTAGTTATAATTAGTTAGACCCCGTTCCAGAACACTTTCTTAAAAAATAAGTACTCATTTTATATTTTCAAACTCAAAAATAATGTAAATGAAAAATAATTTTTCAAATTTTTTTGCACTGTATAAGAGATCTTAATAAAATCTATTAAATAAGATCCATATTAATAAAAAAAATTATTTGGATAAGTACATACTAATTATTTAGGTTAAAATTATTTTCTGTTTAAAAAATAATGCTGTGTTTGGATTTGGATTTTAAATTTTTTTTGAAAAATAATAAGGATAATAAGTGGAAAGAAATGTTAAAAATATGAAAAATTTAGGAGAAATGTAGGAGAAATTTTTTTTAAAATATTTTTTGAGAAACAAAGAGAACAATCCATAAGTACATACGGAGTATTTCCCATTTGGGAATGTGCGTTAATGAAACGAAGACCAGGAGTTTCTAACGTTGACAAATATGTTGAAATGTGGGGTCATGGATTGAGAAGGCCAGGAGGGGACAGGCGAGTCAACGGGATTTTCAACTGGTTAATCGTGGGCCGTTGGATCTGCGGCCGAGGGTTGGAAAAGTCTAGAAGAGATTCGTCAACATTATAGAAAAAAATGAGAGACCGTTACAATTTCTAAAAAAATAAACTTTTAGAAAATAAAGATAATTTTAAATTTAAAAATAATGTGTTTACGCAAATAATTTTTCTACTAATATGGATCTTATTTAATAGATCTCATTGAGATCTTTTAAACGGTGTAAAAAAAATTTTAAATTTTTTTTTATTTTCATTATATTTAAATTTAAAATTACCTCTTTTTCTTAAAAAAAAAAATTTTAATGAAACAGAACGGCACCTTACATCACCCGTGAGACGGCGGTTAACTTGGAATTGAAGTCTGTATCGGATATTTAATTGTGGTGGGCCAGCTGAGATTTAAATGGAAGAATAAGGTGGAAGCAAGCAATCATTTTGTGTGTGTGTGTTTTTTTTGGTACTCCCTCTGTCCTTTTTTAAGTGTTCTGTTTCGTAATTTTAACTTATTAAAAAGATATCATCATTATATCTTTTACATCAACTTTTTCCTTCACTTTCCTTACTTACCCATTATTATTACACTTGTACTCACTAACTTTTCAAAATGGAATATACTTTTAGGGACAAAATAGACAATACACCAACTTTTACCTACTAACTTTACAAAATGGACACTTATTAAGGGACAGCCCAAAATGAAATACCGGACTTTAAAAAAGGGACGGAAGGAGTATTAATATTGTAGGATGTCTCGGGACAGTATGCACGCGTTTCGAATTACTACTATCTAAACGCATACACAATGAGGTGGTCATAAGAATTGCTAGTAAAGATAATCGAACTAGAGACTCTTAGAAAGAAGCAAATCTACAAGTCACGTGCCAAGACTACCTGGCCAAACGCTGAATTGGGAATAGCTATCATTTTGCACGTGTTGGTGACGAATTGATCAGGAAAATCTTGTCAGAAGACTCAGAACCGTAAAACATGTATGAATCGAAGTTGGAAACAAATAGTAGTACTAGTTGGAAACAAATCCTTCTTGGGAAGAGCTACAATGAATAGTTGAATACTCTTATTTGACGTGGCTTTTTCATCTAGTTGTGTTAAGGGGGCTTATTTTTTTTGTCTTTATTTAAAAAAAAATTCGCATTTGTTAGTTTTTCGTCAATTTTTTTAAGATTATTGCTTTGTCATGACGGAAAAAAATCTAAAAAATAGTACAAAATTACGACCCGAAATCTAATTTTTTTGAATAAAGACAAAAATAAACCAATTTTTTCTTCTTTATTCAAAAAAAATTGGATTTCGATCATAATTTTTTACTTTTTAGATTTCTCAAGTCATGAAGAAGCAATAATCTCTAAAAAATTGACGAAAAACTAACAAATGCGAAAAAAAATTGAATAAGAAAAAAAAAAGTCACTTGACTTATTTAGCCAAACTGCCTTAATACTTGAGTTTACATGGAAAAGGTTTATAGAGTTTCGAGTCTATAAAGAGACTTTGAACTCTTTTTTTGTTGGTAACTTACTAATTCCCCCTTCTAACTCTCACCGATTTATATCATTGGAAAAAAAAAAAGCATTTATTTAAAAATGCGCAACATGCATCTCCTTGAACTATATTGAATTCAGAAAATAAAAACGAAAAAATAAAGCTCCGGTCACCGGAGCCGCCGCATCAGATCTGGCGGCGTATTCGCCGGAGGATGCGCCGAAGAGTTGAGTTTTGTTCACCCTCCTTAAAAAATGGTGAACATTCTTATTGGTTGAAATGATATGAGTCCCACCACAAAGTAATATCATGCTTACCAAAAAGTGTATTACACGATAAGTATGACATTATTTTATAGTGGGATCCACACTATTCCAATCAATAAGAGATAGGGTATGTTCTGAACAAAATTGCACTCTACATGAAACCACCCCAAAACTTCGAGATCTCAGCAGATAAAGTCCTCTTGAGGTTTGGATCGGAGCTAAGCGAGGTGGATTTCGTCCTCTATCACTGAGATTGATGGATGTTGGACGATGGAGCTAGGCAGCGGAGAGCTTCAAAACGTCGAGATCGCGAGGATGAGTGGTGGGCCTGGTGGCTGGCGAGAAGAGAGAGGGGGACGTGGAGGACGGCAGGCAGGCCCACCCCCAAGCTGCTGAACCAGAGAGGAAAGTGCCTACAAGACGGGACGAAATTTGTGACGTACGCTTGGTAGAATTATTCACCTCTCTTGATGTTAAATAGAACAAAACCTAATCAAAATTCTTCTTCTTGGAGTCATCATCATGCGTTGCATCATCCCATTGATTCATGGTTGAATGCAAACGCAAACTACCACATTTTAAATCCAACATAAGAAAAAAATTCCTCATCATTCACGCATGGCTTGAATAATCTCACCAAGTTCGACTTTTACACAAAAATTCATATTCGACTACATGTGTCGTTATTACATCATTCATGGTTGAATTAATGCAAAAAGGTTTTTGTACGTATATGGAATGAGAATATATTTGTTGAAGACCGAGTCGACTTGGCCCTCCATCTTTTCTTTATAAGAAAATCACGTATTTTTGTTCACATGTATGTATTACGTGGTTTAAAAAGAAAAAAAATACTCCAGCAACCACTTTTTACGCGTTCTTTGTGAAAAAACGTGCCATATTTGAATAAAAATAAAATTATTTTCGTGCATAATTTTTTTAAAAATTTAAGTTGGTTTATAGAACTAATTGAGATCTTTATATAAATTGGTGCAAATAAAATGAAAAAATTATGCACGAAAGTACCATAAATTATATCAGTGACATGATAGTTTATGATTAGGAGTTAATTACTCGATTCGACCCACCAGAGCTTGTCCAAAATATATTATTGGGAGAATTTTTTGAACAAGAATCTAAATGTTTTTAGATGCGATTGAATAGAGAAAATGATTTAAAGAACGAGAAACAAAGAAAAAGGAAAATTACATCTTCAAAGTCAGAAAAATAAAAAATAAGGATTAAAGTATGAAAACACAATACCACAAGTTACCGTTTTGTTTAGTACTAGTATTTAACCAAGGACCAATACTCCTTCAAACTGATGGAAGAAAATTCACGTGAAGATCACTAGTTAAATATTTTTTTGTATTTGGGACTTGAGATTCAAAAGTTTTGAATTTAATATTCTTGTTATGGTGCTTCTGTAAAAAAATATTAGTAAAATTTGCTATTACTATATACTATAGTTGTTCACGGACTTTGGGTTATTGCTGTGCAGTAAGGTGCACAATACCATGTTGCGCACTTCTGAGCCATTGGATCGTAAATTCGACAGCTCGGATTTTATCTCGACAATCAACGATCGAGAGCCGTTTATTGCTGAAATGAGATCCGAGCCATCGGATGCACGATCCAACGGCTCGGAAGTGTGCAGCACGGTGTTGCGTGAGCACAACACCATCCCCCAATTCAGTTGTTCACACGTGGGACTTGAAGACTGCATGGATTCTTAGTGGCACCATCAAGAGAATCTCAATTGATAAACGAAAATTAAGATCATGTTCACATTTGATTAGAAGAAAACTGGATGGTCAAAGAAAATAACACACATAGAACTTCCCCAGTCGCCACAAACCCCAGATTATTCAACACTTCTTTTTTCTTAATTTTCGGCTGGTACGTATGTCACCACATTCCCCAATCTAAGGAGAACAAGTGTTTATTAATTATGGTAACGTCAAAACATTTTCCGTTGACAAGTGGTAGTATTTATTAGTGATGCTGAGGCATCGTCACATAACGTATACTGTTGGGGTCTGAGATAATATTGTAACGTTGCTCTTAGATTAATAGAAATTTCTGTAACGTCATTCTTAGATTAATAACATTTCTCTTTTGCCGATAAAAAAAAAAAAAAAAAGACTGAGATAATGGTATAGTGTGACTTGGTTTTAGATTGTTATTTTGAAATTACATGTCTACAAAAAGAGAAACAGAAAAGTTGGGCCAATTGCTTGGTGCCCTCTGTGGCTCAAGGTATTTTGTGGGTGGTGAATCTTTTGGATTACAAGTGCACTAAACTGTTTTTGGCAATACATATATATCAAGTTGTGTGATTTGGTGCTTAATTCGGTTGGTTTTGCTTCATGAGATCCCACCTTAGAAAAAAGCATGGGGTGTTTCACTTTATACCCAATTTTTTTTGAGTGGAAACAAGAAAATAGCGATGTTTTAAATTATGTCGCTCTTGCAACCGCTCTAAAAACAATTCTGCAAGTGCAACGTTAAATGTCATTTAATATATGCTCCCTCCGTCCCATTTTTATAGTCCATTTTCGTTTTTTGTGTCGTTCTTTTAACACTTATATCTTTTAATATGAATCTCCAAAAATATGCAATATGAATCTTGTTTAATAGTTCTCAATTAGATCTATAATATAAAGTTTTTAAAATTATAAAAATATATTGTAGATCGAAAGATATAAGCGCTGAAAGAACGGCATGAAAAACGAAAATGAACAATAAAAATAGGACGAAGGATGTATAATTATTCTAACACTAATCAGTTTCAATCCATATAGAAATGGTAAAACTAAGTTCGACAAATATTAAACAACCCCGGCCAGCGGCCGTTAGGCAAGGCCCAAGAAAAAGGCCATTGCCTAGTTCCCCCGAAAAATAGCCAAAAATGGGGTCCCCTATAATGTGGATGAAAAAGACCAAAATTCATTACGCCTAGGTATAGACTTACACTTTTTGGATTCTTATAATGATGTGTAATTTTTATAATATTGTGAAATTTGAATATTATGCAAATAAGTAATTTCTCTGTTTTGTCTTTGAAGTTATATATAGAATTCTAAAGCCAACAATTCTTTTTTGGAGTTTCATTTATTTAAAATGCAAAAGATCTCACTTTCAGATTTCAACTGGCCCAAAAAAATTTGGGCCATGCCTTAGCTTGCCCTAATAGGAAAAATGACAGCCCATGTCGTATTTTGATAATTAATGCCCATTAAGAATATTTTCAACATTAATAAATGTTCTCAATATGTCCTTGACGGGTATTAATTATGAAAATACGTCATTGGCCGTCATTTTTCCTTACTGTGTTCTACCAAGAGCTCGTGAGTAGGGAGCTATTCATGCTTGCGTAGATCAAACTTAACAAGTTCAAATAATTGTTAATCCTTGCCTATGCTCAAATGAGTCTCTTGAGCGTTCGTTGTGATTAATTTAGAGCTTATTTTGCTTCAAAAAAAATTCCCTTTTTTGACTAAATGGAGAAGATTATATCAATAATAGCCCAACGACACTAACATAACGGAGTTCATTACAAATAACGCAGCTAAGCTAATATACGCCGAAGAAGCCAGGTGCCACAAGTATCTTGGACAAAACCAAACTAATCATCTAAATATTGTAAAACAAGCAAAAACACAAGACAGTCGATGTCTTTCGCCACGACCCAAATGTTGAGCTTGAACTCGCAATATTCATATCTATATTCAACAAGCTCAAAAGAGATAAAGTACCACCCTGCAAAGATAAAAAAAAAATAACAAATACTCAGACGATCAGATAGACTCCAACCAAGTATGAACGCACAAATAAACTTCCAAAAGCTACATATCTGACATGCAAGCCACTACAAGTTGTCCTGCCAAAAATATCGTGTAGGGTAAGAGCGCTTTTGACACGTATATCATTATGAAGCAATATCATCTCTAAAAGAACCCAAATTATAGACGAAATATTTGTTTAAAGACGAAACTAACAACCCTCGAAAAGACAAGAGACAAAACTCCTACAAATCACGATAAGTCATTAATCTAAAGAGATGCGAAAAAAACAAAATAAAGTACCATGATTTTCCCCTCCCACCGCCATAAAGGGTGTGTGAATTCAGTAAAATAATGTCATTTTCAGACTAAACAGTGTATCAATATTTCCCTGTCCCAGAAATCCGTTTCAAACTGACAAAAACTAAAGGATAAACTAACAAAGTAATCATTAAACCCCAAATGATTTTTCAAAATTCACAAAATTAAATTGTGAAGAAAATCAAAGAGAATTCGCCAGCTCCAATTGTGTCTCGACATCACAATTCGGTATAACAGTTTCTCCACTTCAATTGACCGACTTTAATTTTCTTGGTTTAGCTTAATTAATCCCCATTCACGAGGTGGAAAATCCCTGTTTATAGTGCATTTTGTGGACTACGAAAATCATCATTTTAATTGCTTTAAAAACTATATTATTGCTGTAATATGGCCCAGCCCACTAATTCTTGCCTCATTTGGTGGACAACCCATCACCAGAAATTTATTTAAAAACTCTCAATTTGCACAAACCCTAGCTTCTACTCTATATAAACAACTTATAACCACCATTACTCTCCCTGCAACTTCCCATTGTGCAACCCGGCCTCTTGCCATTTTACTCCATTAGGTAAGTCAATCTACTTAATCGATGGTTCGGACATCTGAATTATTGATTTTAAAAACGTATCGTAATTGATTTATAAAAAAGAATTTGTAAATTACATGCAAAATATAGGAACACAGAAAATTGCATAGTTATACAAAGTTACCAACGGGTGATCCATTTAAACTGGTAGTAGTAACCTCTCAGAATGAACTTTGTGCTGGATGATTTATGTTTCCCCCTCCCCCAGTTGAGTTTGAGCACTTATGTTCCTTAGCCTTCCCCCTCGATGTATCCTTTCGAGCTTTATAAAATTTCCTTTTGCCGAGCAAAAAAAAAAAAACCTCTCAGAATGAATCCGAGTCACCCATTGATTTTCTTGTGCAAGTTTCTTTGAACTACTTTTCCATACGCGTGCATGGTATTTGCTCATAAACTAGTAAAAAGGTATTCAACTTGCCCTAATCTACTCACAAAAAAGACTTTTTATTCCATTTTTCAGTGTGTGGAGGAAAGTAATTAAGCTCAAGAATGAGGTTCCTAGGGTTTGCACTCCTCCTGATCATGGTAAGCTCTTGCTTAGCTACAAACAGGAAGGTTCTGACCGAAATACACGGGAGGGAGAACCGAGCCAACCGACATCTTGCGGAGAAGGAGAAGGACAAATTTGATAGCACTGGAAGCAGTGTAAACAACCACCATAACATCCCGAGGGAAGACTTCAATAACTTCAATGGTGGTACTAGCACCCCTTATGGTGGCGACAACGCAGGTGATGAGGGTGGCAAGTTTTAAAACTATATGTATACATACTTAAGGTTTGGTGTTTTGGATTTTGTGAGTGCTTTCTTTCTCTATTAATGCTGGTATATAGTACTCCTATATAGGTTTTTAGTTATGTTCTGGACATGTTAATGCATGTTGTAAATTTCTGTATTTTCTAGGCATGGTAGTGCCGATCGTATCGTGTATGTTTGAATAAATTTTTGGCTTCTGTATATGTATGAGCCAAATCTGTATATCAAATGCATGGTTTTATTCATGCATGGATCCATGCAGGAATGGACTCTCTTTACGATCAGCTAGCTAGCCAAGGTTGTTATAATTACCCCAAAGCTGAATTAGTAAAGATCGTGAACAAGTCTTCCTTGGGCGACTTTCAGGGATATGGATGCAAGCCTGATCGATCCACCTATATCTAGGACGAAACTAGGGTGAAAGTAGGCCTTACTTAGGTTCAAACCCTAAAACCTCATACGCACGGGTAGGGCCCACAAATGGCAATGGTGAAAAACCCATCTTTTTTCACCGCCGGTGAAAAGATCACATATCAAGTATGAACTCGCGTGAAACTAAGTCAAGTCAACTCTTCTTTTGGCCATTTTCAGTGAGAATGAACCGGAACTTGGGTGATTTCTTTTGGCCATCTTCTGTTTTACTATTTATAGTAAGGTACAATATGTTTATATTTCTTAAAAAAAAAGAAAAGAAAAGAAAAGAGGGAGGTCATTTTGTTATTTATCAATTTTTATTCATTTGACTCCCCTTTAAAATTTATTTTTGTCACAATTCATATGAGTAGAATTCATTTTTATTCATTCGACCCCACTTAAAAAAAATCCTGGCTCCGCCCCTGCATATAGGCCAACTACGTGCAAGTATTTTATTTCTTGAGTGGTTGTGTGAGATTCGAACATCCAATGGAGTATTGCTTATTGGGACATACCATGTTGTATCATGCATTAATTGATCACACCATTTCACGTAAAAACTTCAGCTTTCAAAAAGTTGGGTTGTTATTTATGTTCTCAACGCACACCACCGTTTTATCTAAAGATTATGCTTCCAAAACTAAAATACGACTAAATAGTTGATAAGCTCATAACGTAGCTGGGACTCCCTAAATTATGAAGAAGAAAGAAAATAAAAGAAAGAAAGAAAGAAAGAAAAAACAAAAAAAAGACCACAAAAAAGTAAATATTGGTTTTTTAACTTCTTTTTTGTTTTTTTTTGGGGGGGGGGGGGGGGGTGTTGGCGGCATAAATGTTGGGTCGTTAGAACTCTAGTCATTGTTACTCTAAATTTTGAAGTTCCTTTTGCGTTTGGGCTTCAAGCATCGCACCCCATCCAGCGGCCCATCCCCAAATATTAGATAAATGGGCTCGAAGTGGAGTGAGTGACCTCAAATTCCATAAACCTCAAGTACATGAAATTACATTTACACCCTCCAGACTCTAATTGGGGGGAAAAGTCTAATAATTAGGAATCGGAACCCTCCCAGCCCTAAATTTAGACTGGACGGGTTAATCTAAATCTAGATCGTCCATTGTCAGACCAGTTGGGAGAAAATTTTTTGGTCCCTGCTAAACTTGTCTCTACTGAATGCCGACTCAAACATGGATCCGGAACAGTTGATTTCGTTCGATTTTCTTTTGTACCGTTTCAATAAGAATGAAGTTCCAGATTGTATCATCTTCAAATTCTACAAATTCACCTCACGTTACTTCATCAAGACCAAAAATACAAACAATACCATCACCTACTTTTAAGTAGGGTGCTTTTAATTACAATCTTTACTTTTCTGTTATATTGCTTAATACGTTGACAGATAGTAATACTAATTTCGTCAGCTCAAGTGGTTTCCATGAGCATCATTCTTTTTTGTTTGAAAAAAAAAGTAATGTCTTCCGGTAGATAGAGTATAAGTCATACTGCAATTAATGTTTCGGATTTGCTCAAAGACTCTTACTGGTAAGAGTCATCCATTTCAAAACTTAAACGGGAGAGAATCTGAAACCAATATTTATCATCTTGTTTGAAAGATCATACACAAGGCTGTGTGCCTAGACGTTCCATTTTCAAAACCCCCAAAGGTTTGAAGAACAAACAAAAACATCAATTTGAACAATTATTTTTTGGGTAACTTCAAACATACATGCCAATATTCGTGTTTCATTCAATATTATAGGGTCCCAATTTTATACCTACAGCAACATAAGTCAAGTACACCAATATCCTTCTCTGTTTCATCATTTCACTTCAATTCCATTACAATTAACACCTTAATTATAATAAAATATTTGCAAAATCATCCCCCGAGTTTCACCTTTCAACCGCTATATCATGGTTCTCACTTTTCTCAATTCACCTACTACCTAATGCCACGGTCGGGTAATCGCCCGAAAATCCTTTCGCGCCGAAAGAACTATCCTTTTTTTTTTTTTTTCCCCCAAACCTTGTATTATTCCCTTGTGTGGTTCTTCTAGAGCTATATATATGACGTTTGCATGATGTTTTACCCAACAAAATCATGGATCATCTGACCTCCAAACTGCTGCCTCACCTCGTACTCCTGTTGCTGCAATTGCTGCTGCTGCTGCTGGGCAGTCTCGGCACTCTGCCTCAGGCCCAATGTGAGCCCGATCTCGAGCCCACTGCGCTGGTACGGCACGAAGCCCATTAAGGAACCATCGATGCCTTCCGGGATCCGACACTCGACTCTGGACCTTTTTTCCTGGTTCCAGCGACCCGGTTCCAACGTGGTCTGACCATCGTAATTGGGCCGGCTGGGCCCTTCCGCGGCGGGTTGTTTCCCGTCGGTTTGGCCCATGTTCGAGTTCGATTCCGCGGAACCTTTGGTTTCAAGCATGTGTATTTCTTCCACCATGGGCTTCCACAGCCGGACTCTGGCATTAATGAACCAATTCGACACCTATATTTACCAATCAAAATTCAGATTCTATTTAGTGCGACGTGGGCAACATCAGCATAAATTTGGTCTCTAAAATTTGTTTTCGACATCTATTTTTTTTGGCGGCCAGCTTCACAATTCGGACTTCGAAAACTGTAAAGAAAAGCGTCCAGAATAATGTGCTGGTAGCACTATAATGCAGAAGGGCACACATTCTACCTGGTTACGAGAGAGACCGGTTCTGCTAGCCAACATATGCTTGTCTGTGTCCGTTGGATACCTACGCGCAACAAAAGACGTAATTAAAAAGTACGAATCTGGCAACAATCCACAAATGTGTCAGAGAGAGAGAGAGAGAGAGAGAGAGAGAGAGACTCACGGGTGAAGAAAGTGTTCGAACAGCCAAGACCTAAGAACAGCCACAGAACGTTCTGGTAGGCCTCTTTGGGGCCTCCAAACGTTCTGTGGTGATTCAAAAATGCCCGAATTGCCTCCTCCGGGTTTTGGCCTCATAAACTGGTGGTCCACGAATTTCAACCCTGGCGTCGTCCTCGTATCACCTTTACTGCTGCTCGCTCCGGTGGTACTGGGAGACGAGAAGTCCTCCCCCAAGGCTTTTCTTATGTGCTTGAGCTGGTCAGAGATTGCGTTCTTAACGCATCGAAAGTGCCTCGAGACTGCCTTGACAGCTAGAGAGACGTAAGGGGTGGCAGAGCTTAGACCGGCTACCGATTCAAAGGACGAAACCACCATTTGCATCTGCTGGTGGTACTGTTTGTACCTTTTGCAAACCTTTCAATAGCACAGTGAAACAAAAGATGCAAAGAAGAGCGTCAATATCTTCCATTACAATAACCACATCATTTGGTATTAGAGTTCTAATCCAAAAGATCCGCTAATCAGAGTCATTAGTTACATAAATTAAGAAGCCTCAACAAGTATACTACCAACCATGTGCCACAAATCTCACAAATTTCAACAACTTGGTCACACCATTTTTTTTTTCTCGGCGAAGGTAGTAGCATCAGTTGTAGTTCGTGAGGTTTGAATCCCAGTCGAATATACGGAGAGTACGTAGTACCAGCAACTGGGCTACCATTCCACTTGCAATAATGAGGATATCGCGGAGAAAAAGAAACGTTAAGGGACTTTCCGTCCACAAATTCGAAGTTTGTTTTCTTACCAGTTTCCACAAATCTCTTCGCAAGTATGTGATCCAAACACAGCCTAAGAAAGGCAACTTTAGGAATGGCCCCCCCCTCCCCCCCTTCAAACCATGGAAGCATAACAAACTTATTGGGGTTCGGATTTTGCTTTTGATAAAGTGATTGGAAAGAAGTGGTGGGCACTATTTGATTGAAAATAGACCGTCACATGTGTTCCTTATTAGGGGAGTATGAGATAAGCTAGTAACTTGTACGTTAATACTACTCTCCATTATTTGCCATGATTCTTCATAATGTACCATGCACAAATTTGTAATCATTGCGGAAAAAAAAAATTCAATAATTTCACTCCCCCTAAAATATGTACACTATTTAACTCCAACTTCCAAGCTACTAACTAATATTGGCTAATTTCAAAATTCAAACTAGGGCGAAAAGAAGCACGAGACTGATATCGCAATGTGACCCTTTAGCGCGGAACAGGTGATTTCGGTCAATAAACGATAGTTGCATTTCTGATAACAATTGAACTTTCTATAACCACAATACAACATGAACTCGTAAAGGGATGCTACACAAAAATATATGAGCCTCGAGAGCCTGCCTGTAATTGGTCTTGAGTTTGAGGCAACGACTTAACTAGATTATGATTGAGTCATTACAATCAAAAAATAACCAATTTTTCTCTTGCTACTCATCATTGTTTTTCGACAAACACTCGTACGCTCATAGCTTGAGAAACCTACACGATACGCATAAACTCCTCGTCCCCTAGACTTACTAATTTTTGCAATTATGTGGCGAACGGAATACTTAAAATTAGCAATGAACAATTTTATTTCATGTGCATGTATTACAATAGTTTTACTATGTGGGCATGAGAAAATTGAAATAAAATAGTCTAGAACTTGATTCCACTTTTGGCATGAAAGGTGATTAATTTCTAAACAGGTACCTCAACTTTTTCGCTCACATTTTTCACTATGTCCATATATCAATCCATAAATGAAATCACAAGATGAGGAAACCACTTACTACGACTGAAAAGAAAACAACTAGTCATCGTGTTTTCAGGTAACCGGTCAAAAATCATTTATGAATGTGTCCTTATAGTGTCGTGTCCATGTCCCGTATAAGTGGTCATCAAGATTAAAAACACAATTTCCATATTACCTTTGCACTCCAAATCTCCTTCCAACAGTGCTATCAAACGTCATGCTTCTCATGAATTTAAGTAAAACACTGCTCTACTAGAGATGCACTATGTATCAAGTACTATAAAGTAAAGCAAAAGGACCAACATGGTAAAACAATTAATAAGAGAGGGGAAGATAATGTGCCCAACCTCATCCTGCATAAACATTAGCTTTGCTTTCTTTTGTTGATACTCAGGGTGACACGATTCGCCGGAGCCGCTGCGAACACGACCATCCCCACTTATTTCATTCGAACCGTACAACGTAGATGACGAAGCACCTGAGTCACCACCACCCTTAATTCCATCGGAAACCATATCGGACGCCCCACATTGTTTGATCAATTTTGGATCAGGTCCGCCACATATTTCATCAAGCAGCTGTTGGGCAGGCTTCAAAAACTTTGAACCCTTGAGTATAGTTGCATAACCGGTGAACGGCCCCAGAGGACCGGTGCTCGCCCGGTGGGTAAATGTCGACGACCCCACAATGTCTTGACAACTACTACTTCCCATAATTTTACCACCACCAATACTGGAAGGCTTTGAATTCGAACACACATAGTCGTATTTCAAGCCTTTTGGACTGCGAATGTCGTTCACTTCTACACCCCCAGAGTGCAGATTCGGCGAAAGCGATAGAGACAGGCTCTGTGTATTGGAATGATCACTTGCAACCGCTTTCAACTCCCTAGCACTAGTCTTATTTGCAAGAAACCCCAGTTGATCACCGGTCCACGTAACGGACTGATGATCACCGTAAGTCGGAAGATGAAGAACCGGGGTGTTTGGGTAAAATGCCGGCGGTGCGGAATTGAAATGCATTTCCTCATAAGGTTGCTTGTGGGTATTTTGACTACTAGAAACATCGCTACTAGACGGATTGGTTAACGAAGACGCTTGTAAATCTTGATACCCACCGAAGATAACTTTCCTAGCACTCGCGAGACCCTCCGCGACTAATATGTGCTCGTGACTTCTCTGATCACTGCCCGGATAGTTAACAACATTGCCGCCCCAATCGCAACTATGATGAGGTGCACCAACACTTTTCCATGTGCCACAATTCTGCGGAGTTTCGGCGAAACTGAGCATTTCCGAGGGAAACACAGTTGGGTTATACGAAATATTACCATATCTACCAATGGAAATATCTGGGTTTAGTTCCTGATGATGCTGATGGAAAGACAAGTGTTCCAAATGGCTAGGGTACAGCTGCAAATGCTGCTGCTGAGCTTGGGGGGTTGCACCTTGCTGGATTCTCAATTTGTCGCGCCGGTTTCGCTGCGCAACGTGCGATTGATCGGCCATGAAGTTGTTCAACTCCATCAAAGAGACCAAGATTTCCCTTCTCTGGAAATTCTTGATCAGTATGTGTATAATATTGATGCGGATATTTGGTGAATGTAACTCAGAAAAGCAATGAATCTTGGGTCATCGATCTGTATGATTTCAAGGCATTTAAACCTGCAATTCCGTCGAGTTAAAAATGTCAGATTTTCAGAGTTGAAATAACTACGACAAGAGGATGAACACAAATATACATGTGTAGAGACAGATTTTCTAGATTCTGATTCTGTAGTTAATTGGAGTAGTACAAGACATATGAAGAAATGTGAGCCAAAAAAGATAAGGTTTTCAAGAGACGTACACACATGTTGTTGACCATCTCACAAGCAACACAGTAAGTTAAGTGAGAGAGAGAGAGAGAGAGAGAGAGAGAGAGAGGTATAGTATAGTACTAGCTAGCTAGAATCAAGATTAAAAAAATGAAGAGGGAACGTGATTTTGTGTACTGTTAATGAATAGTTCATCTTGACAAAAAAACACAAAGGCAGGGGCCGCCCAAGAAAAAGATGTTTTCCCCGGATTAGCTTCAGCTTCAACTAGTTGCCATTTCCATGCTCTCTCTCTCTCTCTCTCTCTCACGGACGCGCCCACATTCTTCTTCTACAACAGTGAATATGACCAGTGGCTTTCACAAAAGAGCCACGCCAAAATTTTTGCAGGCCAAAAACCAAACGTAAAACAACGAAAGAAACCAACCCCAGTAATACTCCACCAGCTAACGAAACCCTAATTCCATTTGTGACGCCGTTAAGCCCCCCCGCCAACTTCAACTGAACAAGGAGATCTCGAACTGCCCAGCTTTTATTTACATGAAAGTTTGGTAGCTTTTTTTTAAATATAAAAGTCAAAGATTTATAATAAACAAAAATTCAGAAACAGTTTTCCAAACAAAAACAAAACGACATTTTTATTCCATATTCGTTCCAAGTGAAGATAGATTTCGAGAACCTGAAAATGGTTACGGAAAATTGGGGAATTGTTTTCAGAAGTTGGAGCTCCACAAAACGAGTTTTCTGAGCTCCTCAAAAATGAAAACAAAAAGGCGATCAAAAAAGGAAAATTTAAAAAAAAAAAAAAATTTGAACTCACCAACCGAAACCCACAACAAGAAGTGCATAATAATCAAGAAGAAAACAATAACCCATTGAAAATAAATCCCAACTGGATCTTCCAATCATCAGAGAAAGATCAAAAACAGTTCTTTTGCAACACTACCTGTTTCCTCACACAATTCAGTCGGATCTTGATCAAGAGCAAGTTCTTTGAGACGGCCAAGAGCAGGGAGGTTCCTCCGGCGAGAGATTCCGGCGGGATTCCGCCGGTGAGGTTTCTGTGGAGGAGAGGAGGCTTGGGAGAGTGGGCGCAGGAGGCTGTCTGAGAGGAAGGAAGGACAATAATTGGGAAGACAAAAAAATATGCGAATAATAATTGTTGCCTGTTGTTAGGTTCGACGCCAAACAAGTGTGACTTCTTTTTTTTTGTGTGGGGGAGGGGCGTTTGACGTCTCTCCGTCGTTAGATTTGACGGCGATTAGCTCCCACCTAACTGTGAATTTTTCTTAGGATTTGTGTCGCTCCACACTAGGAAAATTCTATTTGCTCCCTCTGCCTATAGTCTTTAATGAGGCGTTTGGAAGTTAGGGCATGTTTGGTAGCTCCATTTTGAGAACGGATTATCCCACAATGCATTGCAAAAATTACACTTTAGAGACACGAATTGATAATCTGGAGGAGCTTTTCCATTCTTCATTTTCGATTATCAAATTCTGGTAGGACTAAGAATTAAGATGATGCATCACATTGTTCAATATCTCGACTACTTAAGAATCGAAGTTGGACTAGCTACTCCTCTAACCCGGAAATGGACACTTGGGGAAGGACGGAGCCTCACTTTTCAGTAGGAAGGTGTTTGTTGTTGGGACGGGTTCAAACTGGACTGAAGGGATAAGAAATTTTACTCTATCTGATCATCCTAACAATTCATCGCTGGCTAGGGATTTTGATAGTATCTTATAGAAATTTGTCATCGTTTTTGGATGCTATATGCAAATATTTTGTTAAAATATCAAGTTATATATGATATGCAGAAATATATTTTTGTTTGTGTAATAAGAGTGGTAATTGAGTGTATCGAACAAAATAGTCAATTCTGTATTGACAAACGTATTGTTTTCTCTATTACTAAAACGGTAGCTTATTTGAAAGTGATTTTTTAATTTATTTTTTGATTATGCATTTTTTAAAATTAATTCTCATGTGTGGGGCCAAACACCTAAAATACCAAAACTGTAAAATGGGAAAAGTAGGCAACCAAACACTCCCATTGCAGCAAAATTAGCAAATACAGGAACAGGAAACTTGGCAAGGCAACAGTTGTGCTACACTGCTTCCATGGAGGCTGAGTTTTTCAAATTTATTTATTCGTTTTGTGTGTTTTTTAAATTTTTATTAGATTCGCGTAATTTTTTTGATTAATCATTGATCTCAATGAGAGGAATCTAAAAAGTATAAAATTATGACTAAAAGCAAAAAAAAAGTTCACTAAAGACGAAAAAAGTTCTATCAAACAGCTGTCTTTTGGAGTTTAAGTGCCGTCTTATTTTAAAAAAATTCAACATCAGTGCATATTTTTGTACTTTTTCGATTTAACCCATAAAATTACGTCCAAAAACTAAACAAAAAGTAAAAGATACCGAAATAAATTTCACAAACTTATATATTTAAAAGAACGCAGCCGGAGTACTATTCTTGTGTGCCTGTGCAATTTCTGCTCTTAAAAACTTCCATTCTTTATTTTAACCAGTCAAGTTTTTTTCAATGATCCAGTAATAATTTAGCTAGCTTTTTTTTTTTTTGACATGAATAATTTAGCTAGCTTAGAGCTTCTGTTATAAATATGTTTATTTTTCCTTTCTTCCTTTTTTTAATTTTATTTTATGTTCTAATCATCAATCAGCGAGAGAAGGTGCTGGACGGGTGGGATCAAAAATATTACTACTCCTGAGGCTCCGTTCCGGAAACCAAATAAGAACTTATTTTTTGTGTAATAAGAAGGCTTATTCCGGAAAAAAAGAAGGTTGGTGCTTATTTTGGAAGAATTTGTATAGGTACCAACCGGTTGGGGAGGAAAATCGTACCGGCGGCCGCGTCAAGCGGTCTCCGGCCACCAGACGGCCAATCCGAGCTTTCCAAAAATTCTAAAAAAAAAAAAATAAGGGGGCTTACGCGAGAATCAATGGCATCCGAGGTGTGTAGGGTGCTTGATCCGAGCACCCCTTTTCCGTGTAGGGTGCTTGATATACACGGAAAAGAGGTGCTCGGATCAAGCACTCTACACACCTCGGATGTCGTTGATTCCCGCGTAATTCCCCTTGGTTTTTTTTTTTTCGAATTTTTGGACGGCTCGGATTGGCCATCCGATGGCCGGAGACGGCCCGGCGCGGCCGCCGGTACGATTTACCTCCGCCGGCACTCATTATCATAGCAACAGTCTTATTTTTTGTATAAAGCAACTTCAAACTCAAAAATCATGTGTTTATGCATATAATTTTTCTATCACTATAGATCTTATTTGATAGATCTCATTTACATTATTTTTAGTTTGAAAATGTGAAAAGAACTTTTTGTTTGAGTTTTGTGGAATGACCCTTCTTATTTTTGAATGAGAAGTGGCAAAATAAGTACTTATTTTTTAAGAAGATTTTTGGGACGGAGCCTTAAATCAAACTAACCACAGTGGATAGTTTTTCAACAAAATTTAGCTACCAACTAACGCTCAAGTTAATTTGCAGAACCTCAGTCCTCTTGCAAGACTTTTGGAGTAGCACTTCTACGTACTTTTTTTGGGTCATACGATAGAGGAATATAGGCTCCGTTTGTTTTGGTGTAAAATATGTTTCGGTATTTGATTATGGAAAAAATTAGAAAAATATTTTACATGTAAAACATTTTTCATCAATTGAATGAAAATGATCATGACTTACCCTTAAATCTTCCGTAAGTTATTTTCCGAAATAAACCTGCTGCCTTCTACTACAATTCTCACTACTCAGTTTTATCGATTGTCAATTCTGATCCACGTTCAGTTCCAATATTCTCAGATCTTTTCACCGTTTAAGCCCTCCTTTCTCTCTCTTTACACTATTTTGTTGATTTCTAAAATATTTTCAAGTGCTAACCAAATACCGAAAAATAAAAGTTTAAAGTTTATTTTCTGAAAAAACATTTTACATCGAAACAAACAGAGCCATAATTTTAATCTAATCTCATAAAAATAGGTATCAAATTCTTCTCCATATTACCTCACAGTAGTTACAAAAAAATTCCACTAAGGAAAATAAGTACTTATTTTTTGAATTAAATGTAATGTATTACGAGAGAATGATTTAAAAAATAAGAACCTTATCCGAACGGGACCTAAGACCCTGTTCTCTCAAGGCCCCGTTTGATAACAATGATAGATGATTAGAATTCGTAAGAAAATGAGATTAAAATTGGTAATGAGATGGGATTAGTAATGAGTATGTTTGTTTGAGATGGGATTAAATGATGAGATTATTTGTCCACAAGCCCTTATTCATCTCCGAATACAGCAATACCCCTTAATACCAAGTGGGAGAGACCTCTACCAATATATACCCCCTAATGGCCAGCTCCCAAACCCATTGGATTGTTAGTCCACGTCTCTTTTTGGTTACCAAACAAGTTATTGTGAAACCCATGGGATTGGTAGTCCAATCCCGAGGCCTAGTATAGTTATCAAACGGGGACTTTATTTATTTTTCCTAAGTAGTTCTCTTTATTTTTTAGTTGTATTGAAATAAATTAGTATGCATAATGTTCATAGAGCAATATTATGTGCGTGCACGTATTCACAACACATGCATGTTTGCAATTATACGTTTGATGCACGTGGATCTCACTAATTAACTAGAGATTCGTATTCATCCAAACAGCTTTTATTGCATTTACATCTAAATCTGTGCCCACAAAATTGCGTGGATAACTTTTCTGATATACATAACTCCAAGTCCAAGTCGCCATATAGTCAAAATAGAACAATAATTCCACACCCTTTAATTGCACAACAAAAATGAGATAGATTGGAGGCATGTGATTGATATTCCTACCACACCTTTTCGCCACAAAGCAAAAGTATCTAAGTATATATCAATTGTGGCTAAATTCAAACCACTCATCTATTATTTGAAAGAATCCATTTAACATGAAAGAGAAGGTTTGTCAACGCAACGTCTTCTCAAGCATACATTCCGTGAAGGAAACCAAGCAGCGGATAGACTCGTCGATATGAGTGTAAACCAAGATGACAAGATGGTTTCACTTGTTATCCCACCCGATGACATTAATCCGCTGCTTGAGGCGGACATGCAAGGCGTGACTTTTGAATGATTTTAGTTTGTTGTTCTTTCATTTTCAGTGTACCAAAAAAAGAATGAGAAGAAAGGCAACAAAATTTAGAAATATGCCCACGCGTTCAGCATAGACATCGTTTTCGTTCCTGCATTGCACCATGTCTATATTCTAGAAAACGTAATCAACAACGAGCAGTTCACAAATTTTCCCCAAAATTTCTCTATTTGTGCATGCCATCTTTGCGCTGGGTCCATGCTAATCTTCTCTGTATCGTTCCAATTTTATTGGATTCTCAAAAGATCATATCGTTTGGTTGTTTTATAAAAATAAGCTTGCCATATTGCACTAGTTAGAGCTCGTGCTTAACAGAGTATCGATCCCAATCAATGGCGGCTCCACCATTTGCAAAGGGTGGTCACTTGAACACCTTAATTTTTTTTGCTAAATAAAAGTGTAGTAATTTTAATTTAGCATGATTTGAACACCCAATTTTCACACTCTTGAATACCCAATCCAAAGAGAATTGAACTGCCAACCCAAAAACTAGCCCACAAATTATGAAAACTTAGGCCCCATTATGCTAAGTTTTTTATTTTTTTAAGTACTTATTATCTGTCTTGCGAGACAAGTCATTCTTTTACAATACATCATTTTTAATTTAAAAAATAAGTTTTTATTTGAATAAATACTTATTATCTTCTTTAGATAACCCATAATTTCTTTTCTTTCTTGATTTGGAAAAAGGCCCGAAAGGGTGGGTCATATGCTTATGCAACTTTTGGGTTCTACTTAAGTTAGCCATACATCCGCTTGCAAAAATTTATTGGAGACAGTATTCAAGTGCAGGGCCAGCCTTGAAGTAAGGGCCGCAAACGGCAAACCTTCGGTCTTGGGCAACCTGGGGCAACCCAAAAAAACAAAATTCGAGTTAGATTATAAATATAAAAAGTTTTCCATAATTGCACAACCCTTTGCTTGGTATAGTGGTCACTGACGTTGGCAAAGCATCTATATGATGCCTTGGTTCAATTCGTGCTGTCATCTCTCTTTTCTTTTTTCCTCCATTTTTTTGTTCTGCGATCTTTTTGTTTGCCTATCCACAATTTTTATTTTACCCCTTTTTGTTTTCTTCCCAACAATAATGTATAAGTGTTTTTATTTTTATCTTTGAATTCCCATTTCGCAAGAGAGATTACAGAGATTGGCTATGATCTCAAATGAAAATGAGGCGCAATTCCACTAAGAGTATTTTTGGGCATATGAAGCATTTTAACTTCTTATGTTTTTCAAGAAAGGTCATTCTTCTTACATATATAATCTAAAAATCCCAAAAAAATGAAAGTTAGTGGAACGAGTCCTGAGTTATTGGATGAGTTAAGTATGATAACTCAATTGAGAAATTTGCTTCAAAAAATGCTAGGAGAAGTTTTTTTTAAATCAGATCGTGCTAATCCTAAAACACTGTAAATGAGATTTTCATTTTGAATTTTTTTGTACTTGTATTTTTTTATTTTGTATGACTTAATAATAAGTGGATAACAAAGAATGAGATTGGGTTAGGGCAACCCAAATGTTAAGACCAACACTGTCCAAGTGTTCAAAAGTACTGGAAACACTTACATCCATTTATAAACCGTCTCTCACAAGTGATCGTGGGACCTTTTAAATAGTATTGTGGGCTATTCATCACTTGTTATGTGAAAGTGGATGTAAACTCCAATGTGTCCCTAACATTGCTTGTTGGTGTTTGAGTTTTCCCTACTTTCGTGGAGTCTATTCGTTTCTCTCATATGTTAACTCTGTTTGTTTTGAGTTTTGAAGGAGATTTTAAAAAGTAATAAGTAGAAAAAAATAGATAGAGAAAATTTATTGGGGACCATGCGCAGGATTTTGAGTACCAAAAATGAACAAGCAAGTTTCTGTAGTCGATCAATAGAAAAAGAGAGGAAAGCTTCTATATTGTAACACTCCGACCCAAAATTCGTACGTTGTTCGATTTAAAATAAAGACAATGTTAAGACCGGCATGTAAAATTATTTAGTTTTAGTCTGGAACAAAAATTAAAAATATTTCTTTATAAAATGTACACAT
Source organism: Rhododendron kiyosumense (assembly GCA_019656275.1). Taxonomy (NCBI): domain Eukaryota; kingdom Viridiplantae; phylum Streptophyta; class Magnoliopsida; order Ericales; family Ericaceae; genus Rhododendron; species Rhododendron kiyosumense. The sequence goes on from BPLS01000304.1 coordinate 844,546, forward strand.
AATAGATAATTTACTTGAAAGATGACAAAAATACCATAACTTCAGCATATATGTAAATGTATGTACGGAACTTGGAAGAAAAGGAAAAAAATGACACCACGCAAGCTGTAACTTTGCCACCTCACTATTCTATAACATAGCCTAACCTAATAGCTTAGCTTACACCAAGGTAGAAAATGACAAGTGTATTGTTAGGCGTCAAAATTAGATTAAATTAGCAACACCATAAATAGATGTCCTATTCCTAGCTCATAACCAAAAATAGTGTCCACCAGCACTAGACTACTTATACGGAAAAAAAAAAGAAAGGAATGTTTAATTAGTTAGTATAATAAAAGGAATATAGGAAGTTAACAGTAGTCTTAAGCCATACCCAACTGCCGAAGTCATACACCTCTGCCGAGCTACCGTGCACTATCGGGAGGTTAGCAAAGATACGAGTTAAGTCTCCTCCAATCCTATAAAAAGTTTAAGGTGAGATACTTGTACTTTAGTAGCATGATTTTTATGTTAAGAAAATAGTACAATTTTTACTTAAGATATGCCATGGAGAAGATGTAACGACCCTGAATTTTGGTCGTTAAAAATTTCGTTAAATATTTGAATTTTATTGTAATTGATTTTAATTTCCAAGGTTTTGTCAAAAATTACATTTTTGCCCCTTGAAAAATTATTTCTTGGCACTTTAATCCTTTTGGCTAGCCTAGTTAGTTTCTAACCGACTCGTTGGAGAAACTAAGCTAGGAAGTTACCTAGTTACTTTTCCCTAACCGCAAATTGACCGTTTTGCCCCCCTTGAACCCTTTGAACTTTTTGAACCCTTGACTTGGAAATTTAATATTCTTTTCCTTTTAATCAAATTGGTTATTTTCTTTGTCCATTGGACAATAAATGTTAGGGAAACTATTGTCCATTGGATAATAGAAACCCCATTAGTTTATATTAAATGTCTACTTTATTAAAGTACTATGAATAGTAAAAAGTAACTTTTTGATTACTTTTTGATTACTTTAAAGTACCTTTTTGATTATTTTATTGTTTAATCTCCCTAGCAACTATTATCCATTGGATAATAAAAGTTAGGGTGGTTATTACCCATTGGGTAATAGGTTGTTCTTCCACCTAAGTACATGGGTTGATTTATTTTATCTTTTCCTTTAAACCCATGTGTTATGTATCCATTATTTTAATATAAAAGTAATAGTACTAAGATTTCCTAAAGTACCCTTGGCATTATTTTATTGGGATTTTGATCTTCCTAAGATACATAAGTACATGTGTATATATATTAGCATTGTACCCATGTGCCTATTGATTTGTTTTAAATGAGAAAATCTTGCCTTTTAAAATCTCCTTTGATCTCATAGTACCAAAAGTGCTATATTTTAATTGTAGTATACATGTGTGCATATATATATACATATGTGTGTGTGTACTTGAGAGAGAGAGAGAGAGAGAGAGAGAAAGAGGAGAGAGAGGCCGTGAGAGAGAGAGAGGGAGAGAGAGAGCCGAATGAGAGAGAGAGAGAGAGAGAGAGGAAGGAGAGAGGGAAGGAGATTTGATATTTGCTTTGGCTTGATTTGTGATGTGTACTTCAAATCCAAGAGATATATCTCTTCCTAAATCAAATCCTTACACCTTTGTACTTCCATATTTCCCTAGCAACTTCTCAACCATTGGATGGTGTACAATTTCCATCTCAACCATCCAATTGGATGCAAGATCTCTCCAAGGTACACCATAGCCTTACAACCTAGGATTTCCATTGATTTTTCCATGGATTTTTCCTTTGATTTTCCATTAAAGTTGGAATTTCCTCAACCCTTGGATCATGTACCAATCTCATCTCATCCTTCCATTTGATCCAAGAATCAAATCTAGTACAAACATAGCCATGCAACCCTAGGATTTTCCTTGATTTGTGCTTAAAAGTTGGATTTGATTAGATATACTTCTTGGACACCTAGCAAGCTTCTTAACCCTTGGATCATGTACCATTATCATCTTAACCCTCCATTTGATCCAAGAATATCACCAAGGTACAAAATAGCCTTACAAGTCTAGGATTAGTTTTGATCTTTCAAGATTCATTGCCAAGTGTCAAGGTGAGACTTAGAGAGGGAGAGAGGAGAAGGCCAAGCCCTTTGCCTATAAATAGAAGGCCATTCCAAGCCTTTGAACTCACACCTCAAGCATTTGCTCTTCCTTCTCTCTAGAAATTTCCATTTCCAGTTTCTGGGCAGCCACTGTCCCGTCGGAAATCCTCTGTTTTCTCCTGTCTAGAGTAGTTTTTAGGATCAACTTCCTTCTGGAAAGTTGTAGAGCGCTTCGAAACCTTGAAGTTAGGCTCAAGAATCACCCCAATCGGTTAAGAAATGACCCAGATATTGCCATCCGAAGTTCAGTGAAATTTCTGGAAATTTCTTTTCTGGACAGCTTACTGTCCATTGCTTTTTCCCCATTTTTCTCCAACCTAGGTTCGTTTCTAGGATTAACTTTCTTCTCGAGAGTTGTAGAGGGTTTAGAGAGCTTCGTTCTAGACCCAAGAACGACTCTATTCGGCCAAAGATTGACCGAGTTATTGCCGTTCGAAGTTCGGTCCAGATTCGGGGGAATTTTCCACCTAGCTTATTCGGCCCCGACTAGTTTCGGATCAAGGTAGTTTAATCTTACTCTTTTAACTCTAGTATCGTTTCAAAAACAAATGTTCTTTTAAACTTTCCAAAAAGAAAGAAGTTTGAATTTCAAGAAAGATTAAATTCGCATTTGAATGTAAGTATTTGTATTTTGATCTTGCAATTGATTATGAGCATGATTATGTGAGTTGTTTGTATTACTTGTGCCGTTAAGCTTTAAGCTTTGATTTGAACATAGAGTTGGATGATCTTGTTGGATTATGATGTTTGATGTTTACTTTTGTCCTACCCCGGAGTCTTGCATGTAAACGAGACACGAGAATCGAGAAAGTAGAAACATGACACCTAGGGTGTGTTTGTAAATGTTGAAATGTTTTGAAATCCGCAATGTGGCCGGACTTGCCCATTGTGTGAGGTGTGTGTGTGTTCCAATGGGAAACCGGAGCAGCGGAACCATTGTGAGGGTGTGTGTGTTCCCATGGGATCCCGGACCGGCGGAACCATGGTGAGGTATAGCTTGGTTATCCGCGGAGAGGAGCCAATGCAATGTGTGCCAATGGGAACCCGGTGCGGCGGAACCATTGTGAGGATACTCGGGAACCCGGAACGGCGGAACCGAGGTTGGGTGTGTATGGCTTGGTTATCCGCGGTTCGGAGCCAATGCTAAAGAAAGATTTTTGAAAGGCTTGGTTATCCGCGGTACGGAGCCAATGCAAATGAAAGATGGTTTTGTAAATGGAAATGATTGACACGGTCTACGACGAGTCGCGTAGGAGAAATAAAGAGAAACTTGGACACCAACGTTGATATCGGATATGTTAATGTTTGTCTTGTTTGTAAGTTAAGGGTTAGTGGGTAGGGTTACTCTATTGAGCTTTCGTAGCTCACGGTGTTGCCTTTTGGTGACCCTGACATATTATATCGGTGGCGACGCTGGTATAATGTGTCAGATCTTGTAGATGATCAAGATGGACCGTTCACTTGGAGGCGTCCGGAGCTGAGGAGCTGGCTAGGATGAAGAAGCAAGAGGAGCTGTAGTTAGGAAGCCTTAGTTTCCTTTCCTTGTTGAATAATTGTACATCTTTGAAGTATTTATGATGTAATAAACTCTTTTTATTATGTAATAAATGCTTCTTAACGTACCCTGATTTTGGGGGCGTTACAGAAGATATGATAAATTTTTCATGTTAAAGATTAAAAGCACGTCAGACAGAGGTGATGACACCGTAAAGTTTAAGCTTAAAAAAAGAAAAGAAAAAGAAAACGGTCAGACAAAGGAGATGACATATTGATGCATTCAGACAGTTGTTCCGAGTTTGGGGGACGCTTAAAAAGATACCATAACACATAATGGAGTTATACGGATGGAAAGAATAGGGCCATAGTGGCCAGTGACTTGATTATTTCACACAGCAAGAGGGGTTGCTCCCCTACAGAAAGATTAAGCTGTTGGATGAATATCATAAGATTATTTGTTTCAGATTATGCAAGCTGTTATGTTCAAATTGTTTCCATGGTATAAAACGTGCAACTTTTGTATTTGTATCTCACACGAGCATTCGGCTTATGAATATTATATTTTTCACAGATAATGAAGAATAAAGATGGAGTTGCTGCTGCCCTGGGACATGCTTGTTGTACTTTTGTGTAATATTGTAAAAATGTTATATTTTCAGAAGACTTGGGTTTTGTAATAAGAGTTTTAGAAATAAAATAGTCATGTTTCTATTTCCAAATTTAATTATGAAAAAGAGGCCTGAATGAGCGTTAGGTCTCATCGGCCGGTCACGATGACTCGACAAAATTTCTAGAATCGGGGTTGTGACATATATATATGATTAATGTCCGAGGAAATCACCTTGAAGAGACAACTCCCAATGTTCATTCTGTGAATTCATGAATATGCACACATTTATTGAGAAAATTCATGAGTAGCAGCACTCTCTTCTTTTACATGATTCACGTGAATAATAATCTAGGATAGGCTGGATAGCATAGCTTTGAAAATAATAGTAATAGTTGTCGCGCTGGTTGAAATTTAAGTAAAAGCCGAGGGGTGTTCGTCTAAATAAGCCAAGTGACTTATTTTTTTGTCCTTATTCAAAAAAAATTCGTATTTGTTAGTTTGTCGTTAATTTTTTGGAAATTATTGCATCGTCATAACGAGAGGAATCTAAAAAGTAAAAAATTATGATCGAAATCAATTTTTTTTTGAATAAAGACAAAAAAATTGGTTTATTGGCTTATTTTCGTCTTTATTCAAAAAAAAATTGATTTCAATCATAATTTTTTACTTTTTAGATTCTTCTCGTCATGACGATGCAATAATTTTCCAAAAATTAACGACAAACTAATAAATACGATTTTTTTTTGAATAAGGACAAAAAAATCAACCACTTAGCTTGTTTTGGTATGAAGGACTGCAGTGGAAAAATTCAAATATATTATTACAGATTTGAGTAAAAGTTTGAATAATATTGCTTAGAACGCAACCTAACCTCCAAATAAGGTTTGCACCCGAGCAAGGAGTTAGGTCGTCGATAGCATATAAAATCGGTAAGACCGAGATCGTTCCCACAGAGAAGTCTTCTTTAGCGAATTTGGAATAGATGGTAAATACGTAGCAAGGCTTTCAAGCAGCCAACTCTGGTGATTGATTCGGTCAACGAAATTGAACTTGAAATTTAAACTAGATTAGAAGCGGTCAAGTCGAAAGGGATTGATTTACCCACGACTAAGCCGTCAAATGGTTCCTTCATCTAGCTCATGAGTGAACCAAAACAGTCCGGATTTCACTTGAAGAATTAAAAACTTAAGACTACTTGTAACTCAACTCAAGACATTAATTCAAACTGAACTCATTTAACCCAAGTGAGAGATGAAAATAGATCATTCGCACGCGTAAGATTATCGAGCATGTAGCACACAGGGCGATAGACTTCATTGATCAAAGAAGCCACCGACCCCATGATCAGTGCAGGAGATCATGGGTTTAATTCATTCAAAACCTTGAAATCGAGCTAAAGTTTAGGCTAAACCGTTTAAACGACGAATTCATAGAGTTCATCTCACCCCATGACCAAACCAATTGACTACTCACTCATAAGCAAAAGACTAGAAATTATGCTAGAAAATGAAAACATGCTTCACCGTTAGAAATGGAAATAAACTTGTTTTTACTAAGGATCCAAATTACACGAACAACTTTAATGCTTGAGATTTTAATTGAAATAACAACATTTACTTGAATTATGGAGGAATTAAAGACAAGAAGCTTGAAGGAAATAACTAAAGCTCTTAAAACATAAAAGACTTAAACTTGTCTAAGAGTACATAATGGCCAATAAAGACCAATCAAGCTATTTAAAGGCCAAAACAATCAGCTATAAAATGAACAAAAAGGCCCCTAAAATATCCCAAAAACAAAACAACAGTAGAAAGTTTCCATAAATGGAACGTCTGAAAAGCAGGAAAAATATCTTCTGGAACCAATTGTTATCGATAACACAAGGAAGTGTTATCGATAATACTCCCCCGAAGCAACTTGTTATCGATAACAAATCCCAACATTCGCGATACCCTCAGGTCTGAAAACTTGAGGACCAAAGATATTACAAGGTTATCGATAACATATCCTAAGTTATCGATAACACTTGATTGCTGGATCAAGACTGGGCAAACGTTATCGATCACATGCCAGTTGTTATCGATAACAAGTGTAGAATTGACAGATATCAACCTGCTGGAACACCTCCCTGCCAAACTACCTCCCAAGCTTCATTCAAAACTTCATTTCATGATCTCCCAGACTCGGGGACACCACTCTTCATGACCTCGAGTACTTGGACACCCTCGAGGGTACTTTAACGATGCATTTTGCTTATTCGCCATGCTTTGGCGCGGTCCAAAGCAAATCTTGAGCAATGGTTGGCCTTCATGGCGTCCGATGGCGTACAAAACCACTTGAAAGGCATGGTTTTCCTACAAAACACAACGAAATACCTTACAAGCAAAATTGAACAAAAACGAGCATTTAAACAAAGAAACGACATAAAGCGGAGGACTCTAATTGTGGAATAGTACAATCTTGGGTGCTTATCAAATATCATAGCTGTAATTGTGGAATAGTACTCTAAAACAAGGCTTCAAGCATTTGAGTCCTTCTTGATTTTGTGAAAATTTTGAGTAAAACTCAATCTGGTAGAAATTGGAGCCAAGGACTATGATAAGTTTAGGTAGTTTTACTAGGAAATGATTTTTGAATGTCACATTCCGTATATTTTTAGTATTATTTCCAGCTTAGCTATTTATTTGCTTTTATATGTCAAGTTTTTTTTTTTTTTTTAAATAAAGGAAAAGAGTTAACTCAAGGGGTGGGCATGCCTGACACGAAAAACAAAATAAATTCATATAATTGAGCTAAAAATAAACATTTTTATGGGTAATTCTATACATCGGACATTAGTTTGATGAACTGTCAACTAAAAAAATAAAAATTTAGCGAAAAATAGGACTTTTTGACATGACAACACAACCCAAAAATGACACGATCCGAACATGACACGAAAGATTTGATAAGTTGAAAAATGTTGTGGGATTTCATAAATAAGATTTTAATATATAACATAAAAATGACACGAAATTACCGATTATCCATCCCTTAAGGCATGTATGCGTAGGTGTGTGCGCGGATGGAAATGGTGTGATATAGTGTACTACTATATAGCAGGAGTAATTTCTAGTCAGAGCGCATGGTGGATTTACAGAAAGTTTAGCGGAATGCTCAACATTCACCACTCCCCCAAATGTTCTCAATCTCGCATTTTAAAAGTATTTTGAATGGTTTGGATTTCAAAAAACTTTTTCAACGAAGGGTTTAAAAACTCATTAAAAACTCATCTCCGGAAGAGTTTTTTTAAAAAAAAATCCGATTCATTGGATTTCAAAAAACTCTTCCACTGAAGAGTTTAAAAACTCATCTCCGGAAGAGTTTTTTTTTTAATTTTTCGGGGTTGTTCTTCTAAAAAAGCCAATGGCTTTTCCGCCAAAAATGAGCCAAATAAAGCCACAAAAAAACGAAAATAAGCCAATAAGCCACTTGTTTCGTCTTTATTAAAAAAATTGGATTTCGGTTAAAAAATTTTACTTTTTAGATTCCTCTTGTCATGAGGATGCAATAATCCCCAAAAAATTGACAATAAGCCAAGTTATACGAAAAAATTTTGAATAAGAACAAAGAATAAGCCACTTTGGCTTATTTGTCCGAACACTACCTCATTATTGTGAAGATAGATGGTGAGATATTGAAAAGTGAGTTTGCGTTGAGTTGCTGGTGGTTTTAACACCTTCTTAAAAAATAAATACTTATTTCACATTTTCAAACTCAAAAATAATATAAATAAAAAATAAATTTTCAATTTTTTTGCACATTATTAAAGATCTCATCGAGATCTTTCAAGCAAGATACATATTCTATATTTTAGATTTCAATAAGCCTATCATTTTTTAGTTTGAAATTGCTTTTTTAAAAAATAAATATTTATTTCGCATTCCGAAACGAGCCTTATTGTGTTAAGGAGGGGTGGGGTGGGGGGGGGGGGCGGCGGGGTTGCTCGTTGAGTGAGAAAGTAGGCTAGTTCTGCAAAGTTTTTGGCGCTTTTTGAGAGTTTTGTTCTTATTCAAAAAAAATTGCATTTTTTAGTTCTACGAAGCAAATTGATTTTGACACTCCCAAATTGGTAACCACATTCTCTAGGAGAGTGCCAAAATCTATTTCATCCCCAAATTGGCCCCGTTCCGCTTTCTCACAAAACCTTCTTTTTCAAAAAGAGGGTAATTTCAAACTCAAATATAACGAAAATGAAAAATGATTTTAAAAATTTTTTTGCACCGTTTAAAAGATCTCAATGAGATCTATTAAATAAGATCCATATTGGTAGGAAAATTATTTACGTAAACACATAATTTCTGAACTTGATATTACATTCCTTTTCCAAAAACCTTCTTTTTTCTAAAGTGGAACGGCAACACTCCGAAGGGGAGTAAATGTCAAAATCACTCCACTTTTGTGGACCATTGATGTTTTGTTCTTTTTACAACTCAAAAAGAATTTTTCAAAAAATTTTCTCTAGATTTTTTCTACTATCAACATTTCTCTCTCTATTTATTACCCCTACTATTTTTTTTTTTCAAGTTTCAATCCAAACAAAGCATAATTTAACGAGAGAAATAAAAAAATAAAAAATTTATTATTACACAATTTTTTGAAAGCACACGTGCCAAAAATAGAGAAACAAATTGGGTTGGGTGAAGCGTATTTATATACTACTCCATTACTCATCCGCGTCGTCTGAATTGGGGAATGGGGAAGGCAAAAGGGAGAGAGAGAGAGAGAGAGAGAGAGAGAGAGATACGTGTCGGTAATACAAGTGCACTGTTGCAGACAGGTAGTGGACTGGAGTAGTAATAGTTTAGTAGTTGGGCGTGGTGTGATGAATTTGATTTGAATTATGATCACGACCACGTGGGTCATCAGTTCTGAGTTCAGCCCGGCCCCTAGAAGCCTATCAGAGACCTATACTAGTACAATATCACATCTCTCAGTCCCCACCCCAAGTGACAGCTCATCTCTCTCTCTTAACTCTTTCTCTCTCTCTCTCTCTCATCATTTTTCATTGGACTGACTGGTAATGAATGGGTAAAAGCAGCAGGGGGAGGGAGGGAGGGAGGGAGGGGGTGCACCAAATATTGACAGCCCTCCAATCCAATCGAGATCTGATCTGATGGCCTTCAAATCGGTAGCTAGCTAGCTGGTGTCACCGTCACACTCATGTTTATCAATTAGTCTCACTCACAATATCCACTGGATCATCCAATATTCTTTATACAAGTCGGAGTAGTAGTATAATATTCAGGTGATGTTCCACTTTGCTGAAAAAAATACTTTTTAAAAAAAAAAAAGTAATTTTAAGTTTAAAAATTATGTATTTATATAAATAATTTTTTTATCAATATGGATCTTATTTAATAGATCTCATTAAGATCTTTTAAACAGTGTAAAAAAATTTGAAAAAATATTTTTTATTTTCATCATATTTGAGTTTGAAATTATATTCATTTGAAAAAAAAAGAACTTTTTGAAAAAGAACACTCCATCATCATTTTATTTTACCTTTTTGATAAAACCCCATCATTATTTACGTTCATAATATAAAATTATAAATAGTACTCATGTCCCGTTTCAGAACACTTTCTTAAAAAGTAAGTACTTATTTCACATTTTTAAACTCAAAAATAATGTAAATGAAAAATAATTTTTGATTTTTTTTGCACCGTATTAAAGATCTCATCGAGATCTTTCAAACAAGATCCATAATGTATATTTTTAGATTTTATTAAGCCCATTATTTTTGAGTTTGAAATTGCCTTCTTAAAAAATAAATACTTATATAACCCGTTCTAGAATGGGGCCAAGCCCATTTCAGAACATCTTATTAAAAAATAAATATTTATTTCACATTTTTAAACTATAATGTAAAGGAAAAATAATATTTCAATTTTTGTTCCACCATATAAAAGATTTTAATGAGATTCATCAAATAAGATTCATACTGATAAAAAAATTACTTGTGTAAACACATGATTTTTGAACTTAAAATTGTCTTCTTAAAAAATAAATACTTATTTCTCTTTCGGAACTGGGCCTGACACTTGTTTTACAAGTAATTTTATGGTTTCCAATATCCAAATCATTCTATAATTTTAAACATTTATACAAATATTTACATAAATTTATTAATATTTACATCGAAGTCCATAGACACTACACCTTTAATGTGTGTGTGCTCCACCAAAAAATATAAGTGAGTGTAAAATGTTTGTGCGTGTTATTTGTGATTGAATAATAATTCTCAGTTAACTTGCTAATTACTCGTCTAACCATGTAGTGGATGAATCCTCATGTACCATTTCCTTTTTTTCCCAATCAATCGACGTGGGACCTTGGCTTGGGATGGGTTCTCACAGTAGCCCCTCTATGATCGGGTCCAAATGACATTTGTTCCAATTCCCGATTCTCGCCTATACTCGCATCCTCAATTTTTGCACATAAGTAATACTTAGGCCTTGTTTGGCCTTATAAGTCTAATGATTTATTTTTTGTTCTTATTCAAATATAATTCGCATTTGTTTGTTTTTTATCGATTTCTTTGAGAATTGTTGTTTCATCATGACGAGAGAACATACAATAGTAAAAATTAGATTCCGTCTTTATTAAAAAAAATTAGATTTTGATTGTAATTTTTTTCTTTTTTAGATCTCTCGTCATGATGGATCAATAATTCTCAACAAAATTAACGAAAAATTAATAAATGCGAAAGAAATTTAAGTAAGTATAAAAAAAAAAAGTCATTTGGCATATATTGCCAAACTACGCCTTAGGCCGGCCTTGTTTAGACTAACAATTACTCTACAACCACAAATATTTATACAAATCCACTCATATTTACTTTATGGCCCACACACACTACACCTCCATTGTATTTGGGACCCACGAAAAAATGTAAGTGTGTGTATAAAGTGTTTGTGGTTATATAATAATTATTACACTAATGAATAAATTAGTGTGAATAAGTTGTTGATTAATGTGAAGAAGATGCAATTTTTGTTGTTGATTGTAAGTGGAATAATGTGAATAAGTTGTTAATTAGAGTGAGTAAGATGTTAAAATATCAAAACTTATTGATTAGTGTCAACAAGATGCTAAAATGTCAAAATTTGTTAATTAATGTGAACAACATGCAATTTTGGCATAAATTGTTCACCAAAAAAAATAGCATGAACACCCACCCTGCGTCCCAATTTAAATATCTCCTACGATTTTTCATGCATTTTCAAATTCCAAAAAAAATAAACTCCCATAAAATATACCTCTACATATTATTATTTTCTTACACCAAATTAAAAAATAAGTACTTTAATTTGGTGGGAAAAAATTTTAAAAATAATATATAGAAGCATATTGTCTTGGGATTTGAAAATGCACGAATTAAAAACCGTAGGCGATATTTAAATTTGGACGAAGGAAATAGTAGTGTGAGGGGTTTTTGAAAGATGCATTCACGTTTGGGCTCGCACTCCTACACTCAAACCCACCTTGTTAGTGGCCAATGGTGTAGCCAGAAATATGTATAAATGGGGGCACTATGAAATGAAAATTCCGATGACACCAAATCTCACACCCATAACTTGATACTTTTTTACAATACATGCAATGGTGACTTATGTGTTACATCACAAGAAACAAATAAAAGTTTTCAGATTTCGGAGCTATCATTTTCATTCTATTTTTGGGTTATTGAACAGAATATTCTTTACGTGTATACGTATTTGGGAGAGTTGATTGATTGAGCTATATAATATCCCATCCGTCCCAATTTGTTTATTCATTTTTTTTATTTGGGACCTCTTACAAAATTATCTATATGTTGCAATCTATAATATTTTTAAATATGCAATATAGATCTTATTTGATAGATCTCAATTAGTTCTATAATATGATGTTTTCGAAATTATATAAAGCATTGTAAATTTGTGAGATATAGATAATTTTTTGAAAATCACGTATGTCAAAAATTGACAAACAAATTGGGACGGAAGAAGCATAGACTAGAGTTTATTGTTTGCAACCATGACAATGAGTACACACCAAGGATTGCCCCAGCAGTTTGGGCGAATGCCCAGATTTTGAGAGTACTCTTCAAGGTCCGGGGTTCGGTTTTCCGCTGGATGAGTATTCTGAAGTAAGTAAGGGGCCGTGACTGGTGTGGCCGCTTGCTCTTTCGAAGGTTTGAATTACATAGTCGGATCCGTATAATATAATGGCCTGAGTATAGAATTGTTCCTCCATTGCAAAAAAAAAAAACATGACCATGAGTTCTCGGTTAGAGAGAAGGAAGGAGGAAAGAACAATTACATCATCGATTTCAGATGCCTGTTAGAAAATGACAGACAGACTTTGGTTTTTGGAGTAGTTCATTGGAAATCGGTAAAACAGAAGGTAGCACTAGCAACCCCAGGCTTGAAGCAAAAGATCTGGTGGATGCTTGCCCGCTCATGTACGAAAATCATAATAATACTAATAATAAAGTACTCCTGCCCTGCCCTGCCCTGCCCTGTCCTGGGTACTTCACTTCACTTACTACTACTGCAGAGAAACAGAGCAGCAAATACTGGAGTAGTAGCTAGCTGCTCCTACTATCTAGGGGTCTGTGTGATGCAGGATCCCCCTAGAGACCCCCGCAGGTGACGCAATCCACCACTCCCAGCTCCCCAATTCAGGCCCGCCTCATTCTTCTATCTAAACTACTGTAAGTTTGTTTTGTCTTTGTTTAAATTATTTTTATATTTATTAATTTTGTGTTAAATTTACTTGAATTATTGATTTGTCTCAACGAGAATGAATAGAAAAATAATTTTTTTTTACTTTTATTCAAATATTTTGAAAAATAACTCTTTTTTAACAAAATAAGTTAGCTTATTGACTGTAGTGGTACACTACAGCGCTCTACAAGGAGTTGCTTTGCAGAATCTCTGGATCCCAATTTTTACGTGAGTTCATACACTTATACATTTGATGTCTTGTACATTTTGTCTCGAGTCTTGTAGACCCAAAACGAACGGGGCCCATGTATTGATAAAGGTTTGAGAGCGTGATGAGTTTTACAGATCCAAAGCGAACATAATCAATATGACGTTGCCCTATTGAATTTTTCTTGACTTTGTCAAATTTGTTTTGATTTTTTTTTTTTGTCAAACGGAGATATATTCGTTTTGATATGTTTGATGCTCTATTCTCGCTCCTAATTTATACTCCTATTTAAATCCTCACTCCTAGTAGTAACATGGAATTTTGTCAAAATACATTTTCCTGCTTAAATCTTTTCTTTCACCCACTCTCGCTCATTATTATGTGACTTAAAACTAATTTTTTAGTTGTAATAGTAGAAGTAGTTATTTTCCTTTTTCATGTTTGTAAAAGGGCTAAAATAGATACAGTACTATTTTATTTATCAAGTTTACTTTTGAAATATAAAATTTAAATGGCGATGTAAATCTTAAAAAATCTTTAGCTAGCTAGTAATAGTAAATAAATATTTTATTTATCAAGTTTACCCCAACTTCATGGGACCCAGACACTATTGTGGCTCACGTCGCAAAAGCACCCAATAATCTCTCTTGTCGTGCAGTCAAAAAAAAGGAAGGCTTTGTGCAGTAAAGATTTGCGTCAGATGCAGCTCATCTCCATGACAAGACCAGAGGTTACTCAAGAAAACCAAAGGGCTTTCTAGCACCGCGGTTATCTCCTGGTTCCCTACAAGAGAGGTCAAGATTCGAACCTTGTTCGAACTCATTAATTAATTTCCTCGCTAATCCTACTGATGTAAATAATATTGACAAAAAAAAAAGAAAAAATTGGTATTCATATTTCTTTTTTTGTTATTCATTTTTTCTCTTTCAGTAAAACAAAAAAAAAACACTTTTGACACTAAAAAATAAAACATAGTAAATAATTAAAAAAAGGAAGTGTGAGTATCAATTCCAAAAAATAAAAAATAAAAAATCAAGAACAAGACAAAATCTCAAGTTTTACTGCTGCTCACAGATTTTATTAACATATGAAAAATTCTGGAATGCATATTTTATTTGGCGTAGTTGGGAAATTGTTGGCAGTGGATGCATAATTAAACAAACGTTCTTATCAGCAAGCAAACATGGAGTGATTTTTGCACTTTTCAAATTGTTAACTTTTGGGGAGTGTGAAAATCAATGAGTTGATTTTCGCCCTTTTTTGTTGGGAGTTCATTTACAATTTGGAAAGTGCGAAAATCACTCTCTAAAGAAAATTTTCATATCTTTTTTCAGCGGATTTTGACACAAAATTTGATTCTTTAAAGTATTTTCTTTATGATACTTATTGATACGTATGTAGAAAAGAGATTAGAGTCCTCTCCCGTTTCCTCGAGTACACTGAACCATCAAGTCCGAACACTTCTTTTTTTTTTTTTTTCCAATCGGTAATAGGTTATTATTATAGCTGCATCAAAGAAATATCAAGGGAGGCTTTCCTATGAACCCAGCTTGGAAAATCCTGAAGCCAAGTTATAGGAGTCTCCAGAGATAGGGCATATTTAGCTAAAACATTAGCCATCCTATTACAATTGCGAGGAACAAAATTAAAGGAACAAGAATTAAAACGACTACCAAAAGACATCGTATCTCTAATTATGACCTCCAGGCATGCTGTAACCTGTCTCTCTCCCTGCAACATATTGATCACAGTTTGCGCGTCCCCTTCAACAGAATATAGGCGTCCAAACGAATATATGGGACTGGTCAATGCAATACGAAATCCTTCAGCTTCCACCATTTCTGCTGATGCTCTCCCTGGAGTAGGAACAGCCATAGCACCCAGAACATCTCCTGAATAATTCCTAAAAACCACTCCCACTTTATACTAGTAGCACACTAAGAACTCGTCAAAACTATTAACCACGCTGAATTCCAGGTTCATTGAACATTGATTGACATGTTTTTGAAACAAATTTCTGTTTTAGAAAGTTTGAAAAATAACGTTTTAACACGCAGAATTGAAACCCAATTTTGCAACCAGAGCTTGAATTGATAATATTTTTAGATTTTTTTTTTTTGCTAAAG
The DNA here is from genome assembly GCA_019656275.1 of Rhododendron kiyosumense. Classification (NCBI taxonomy): domain Eukaryota; kingdom Viridiplantae; phylum Streptophyta; class Magnoliopsida; order Ericales; family Ericaceae; genus Rhododendron; species Rhododendron kiyosumense. The sequence continues at coordinate 859,896 of BPLS01000304.1, forward strand.
TATTTGGGAAATGATTTGCCACTCTCTTTTTTGTTAATGCCACTCCTCTACAAGTGTATTTTTGCACCAAAAATACACTTGTAGAGGAGTAGCATTTAAAAAAAAAAGAGTGACAAAATCAACAACCAAGTATTTTTAGATCAATACATACCTAACATAAGTACATAACAGGTAGTAATAAGTAAAACTAAAAGCTGAAAAATAAAACTTGAAACTCCACTGGGGTCACGGCCCCCACTGGGCTTGAATTCACTCATCCAATTGCTTTCCTTTTCTCATGCATGTTTTTTACTGCATTCCCTTTTTAAAAAGAGTATCCCGTCCACAAGATAAAAGCTTGAGGAGCTCATATCTAGTAGATTTTTTTAGAAAATTATCAATTTGTTCTCAAACAAATTGCATTATTTTAGAGTTTCCGTTTTGTGGATCAGACAAGTATTTACAGGGTGTAGTGCGGCATCTTAGCTGTTCGTCTCCACAATTAATGGCTTAGACCTCATTTCGACAATGAATGACTCAAATTTACAAGAGCTGAAATAAATTCAGAATCATTAATCGTCTAACAAACGGCTCAAATGCCGCACTATACCCTGCACTCCTTGCCCTGCAGGATTTCCAATTCTACGAAGGGTGGTATTTGTAGAATCCAGAAATTAAAAAAGTGTCTCATCAATGGGTGGCTATTTTTCATAGGGTAGTAGTAGTTATAGTAAACTATTTTTAGGGATTAGAAATGCAAAAAGAACAATCATAGGGGTGGGGTGAGGTGAGGGGGGGGACGGATGCCCTAATATCAAATGACATCATGCCTTTCACGTCACTACAGAAGCCCTAGAAAGAAGCCTCCTCTGCTCTCCTTTCATCACCTCCCAACACTCATCACCCACTGTTCGTCCTACACACACTCATTTAGATAGTGTTCCACTTTTTCTTCTTTCTTAAAAAGTTTCTTTTTTTCAAATTTCAAATTTAAATATAATAAAAAAAAAATAATTTTATGATTTTTTTTACACCGTATTAAAAATCTCAATGAGATCTATCAAACAAAATTCATATTGATAGAAAAATTATTTGTGTAAGCATATGATTTTTGACCTTGAAATTTACCTTCTTTTTTAAAAATCCACTTTTGTTAAAAGTGGAACGACGTCTCATTTTTATTGTTCATTATTTTGTTTGTCTTTTTTATAGTAATATCTTTTTATTTTATATCTTTTAGTGTGAATTTTGAAAAATATGTAACATGAATCTTATTTAATAGATCTCCATTAGTTCTATCATACAAAATTTTCAAAATTATAAAAAACAATTAAAAATAACACGCAATTCAAAAATAGACAATAAAAATTATAACAGAGGGAGTAATTTATTATTGGTAGCCTATTGCCTCTAGTTCTGGGTTTGTCGATAAATAACCCAACCGCCACTCTTCTTCTATACGTTTATTGAAAATGGTAATCTCCGCCTTAAGCACGGAAGATAATACATAAAAGATGCATTTATATCAGAAAAGATATACTCCCTCCGTCCCTTTTTAATGTCCTACTTCGTAATTTCAACTTATTAAAAAGATATCATCATTACATCTTTCACATCAACTTTTACGTTCACTTTCTGTCATTACCCATTATAAAAACATCTTTATTACATTTTTACTCACTAACTTTTCAAAATCGAATATACTTTTACGGGCAAAATGGAAAATTCACAAACTTTTACCTACTAACTTTACAAAATGGACATTTATTAAGGGACGGTCCAAAATGAAATACTGGACTCTAAAAAAGAGAGGGAGGGAGTATTAGGGCCTGTTCCAGAACCGGAATAAGAACTTATTTTTTGTCCAATAATAAGGTGTGTTCCGCAAAATGGTGAATAAGTACTTGTTTTTTAAAAAGGTAATTTCAAGGTAAAAAATCATGTGTTTACGCAAATAATTTTTCTATCACTATGGATCTTATTTGATAGATCTCATTGAGATCTTTAATACGGTGCAAAAAAAATTGAAAAATTATTTTTCATTTACATTATTTTTGAGTTTGAAAATGTGAAAATAATCTGCTTATTTGAGTTTTGTGGAACAAAACTCCCAAATAAGTAATTATAAAATAAGAAGGTTTCTAGAACGGAGCCTTAATAATATTTGTGAAATAAGCATTTGTTTGCACAAGTGAACTGACAATAGGATAATGATTTTCACACACCTATTTTTATACTCTTTTTCTTGTCCTTATTCATGTGAATTTGTTACTCTTTCACAAGTTCACTTTTCACACATGAAGGGTAATATAGTAAATTCACACCAAATGAAGACAAAAAAAAGAAGAAAAAGAATGTTATGGTAAAAAGGAGAGTGTTAAAATCATTTCTATTGAGAATAACATTATTTTTATTGATGTGTATAAAACATAGGCCTAGCATGCATAAGAAACCTTAACAAATTATGAAAACATTCATAACAAAGAAACCACGACCATCTATGAAAGCATAAATATAATAACCTAAACTAAACAGAAAACATAATAATAAAACCTAGAAAATTAGCATAATAACATGATATTTTCTAATATTATTCTAACAGTCTAGATAAAAAGGAATCGAAAACATAAAATATAATTGAAAAAAATTCATATAAGACAACATTTACCGGTATACATTTTAATTTTAAGTTCAATCATTACATATATTCTTAAAGCTCATGATCAATTGTTCTTCTATTTCTACCAATCTTATTTTACCAGACTGTATTTTCTTTTATTTATTTTTAAATTAATAGCTAAGAATAAAGAGCATAATTTGGTCAAGATATAGTGCGTGCCCTTTTTAGTTGTGTGGTGTCAAGTAGACGTTGATAAATGATTAGTATCATAAACACTTCCAGCCATGCCTGGATTATTGGCGGGTCCCAACTCTACGTTGCAATCCTGAAATACCACTAATCAACTTCACTTAATTTTTATTAAGCTAATAAAGTCATGCTTTTTTTGGCTAACTAAAAAGAGTTTATCTGATCCAAGTGATTTAAACCATGCATTAATTGTCGTTCAATGGAGCCAATCCAAAATTTTCGAACCCCCCTTTTTTTTTCTTTTTGGTAAATCGGAAATGTCATAGATTAAACCAACAGGAGAGGTTTTTCAGTGCTGGGTGGGCACGGGCCACTTGGTGCCAAGCACGATCTTGGCTGTCTAAATGTGTTTTGGACAGTCCAAATCTGTTTGAATAATTTTTTTGAGTATAAAATTATCAAAACACCCCCTCAAGTCCAAACAGATATAAACCGTTCAAAACATGTTTGGATGACCGAGATGTGTGCTCGGCGCCCATGCCCACCCGGCATTGAAAAATTTCTCCAACAGCAGAGTGCATCAGAAGTGCAATACAGTTATACAAAGCAGGAGACCTGCATACACAAGGCCAACACAGCCTTAGTTTGCCTATTGCCTAGGCCATCCCTAAGCCTGTACTCCCTGATGGAAATGGGAGCATCCACAATTACCACTAAATTTTTCTTCTTGTTCAGCCCCTACGTGCGCGAGATGGTCTGCACATTGATTTGCTTCACGCTAAACGTGAGAAACTATTGTTCCCATTCGGCTGATGATAAAGTTGGTGTCCTTGATGATGTTGCTCTGAGGATGATTGCTAGGAGCACCCTCATTTTATTTTATTTTTTGATCCGTAGGAGCACCCTCATTGATCAGCTTCACTGCAATCAAAAATTTTGAACTTCAATTGCTCATAGCACATGAATGTGGAGAGAGACTCGGCCAATCCCGTTTTAGAATCCAAAATAAGTACAATACTTATTTTTTAAAAAGACAATATTAAGCTAAAAAATAACGTGTTTAAACAAATAATTTTTCTAGTAATATCAATCTTATTTGATAGATCTCATTGATATTCTTTTGATCGGTGCAAAAAAAAATTGAAAAATTATTTTTTATTTATATTATTTTTGAGTTTGAAAATGTGAAATATACTACTTATTTTTTAAGAAAGTTTGTGGAATGGGGGCTATTAGTTTGAGTAAAGACGAACAAGACTTTTATTGTGGCTTCCAAAATTTTATTGAAAAGTAGAGCCGCAAAGCATTGTGAAATGTTTTAGTATTAAGATATATAAGGCGATATAATCAAATCTATGCAAAATGAGCCCATCAAATAACAAAAAAATAAAAAATAAAAAATGAAGGAGCAAGGCCAATTAAATAGGAAAAGAGTGATATTTTTAAGTGTTTGTTTTTTAATTTTTGTAGCGATGCGTAATTTTGAAATTTTATCTTGTTGAACGCTAATCATTTTGGTTTTTAAATTGACTTTTTCCGTTTTTTCATTTTTTTAAGTACTTATCTTTCATTTTACGAGATATGTTATTCTCTCACAATACATTACATTTAATTCAAAAAATAAGTATTTATTTTCTTTTTAACTTAACGGAATGGGACCTTAAAATGTCGGATCGGCCCAGCCAAAGAATTGGTTAATTTCCTTGCAATTGCAACCACAAGGAACCAACCATTCTTTCTTCTTCTTCTTCTTTTTTTTTTTTTTTGACAAAATGAGATAAGTGTTATTAATATGAAAGACATAAAAGCCTAAACATCAGACAATTGGGAACCCCATGGGGGTAAAATGAAAGTCCACAGACCGGACCAATCATTCAAAAAAGCCTTTTGAGCACAACAATGTGCAGCCCGATTACAATCACGTTTAACAAAACCAAACTCACAGGAAGAAAATGAATCTTTCAGAGCTAAACAATCAAAAATAATAGCCATGATATCAATAGGTGGATCTAGAGAGGTAAAACATTTCCTTACTATCGCCTCCGCATCCGATTCAATAACTACTTTAGAGAGATTTAAATCAATCCCCAGCTTTAAGCCATCACGAATAGCCATAGCCTCTGTAATTCTTGACGAAGTAACACCAGTGTGAATACTCAAGAGGATACCAAAGACCATGCCATCATGACCTCGAGCTATTCATGCATAGGGGAGTTTCTTGTCTGACTTTCCCTCTTCATGCATAGGGTCAGTTAGGTAATTGATGCATTTTCCCATCACTGCTATGACATGGTTTTAGTATATGTTCCAATCACAGTGACAATTCATGTGATTGATTATACAAAATATCACGGATTAAAAAAAAAAAAAATCTATCTTTCAATTTAAAAACTGTGGGGTCCTGGCATGGTATCTTTGTTCCTGTTCTCGTGATGTGCCCATGAGCAACAACCACACACTTCCCAGTAGCCATCACTACAGTGGGATCACTATCATTAAATCTTTCTTCTTAAAGAGTGGGGCAGTTCACGGCAAATGTACAGCCACGACATCATAGGAGTACTATCTATCTACCTATTCGTCCATATAAATATCTGGGTTGTTGGTGATTGTTTAAATAAAGCTACGGCCGGGCCCACAAATGAGCACCTCGAGGCTGGGCTCGTTTAGTAATCAAACTAAGTTCAGTCTCAATTTTTAGACTCATTTAGTAAATGAGCCGAGCTCAACACTCTAAAGCCCGACTTGTTTGTATAAGCTTGGTTCATTTATAGAAGATTGTTTAGTAAATGAATTGGGCATGAAAACGAGCTGAGCTCGAACACTACTATAAAGCTTGGCTCGGCTCGTTCACACTCCCAGCTATGGCTTTTTGCGTTTTACTAAAAACGTCAAGCTAGAAAAAACTTAGAATTGTTTGAGAGCTTCTACTTTATGGGCTTTCTCAAGATTTTTGGGCAATTAAAAATGAGCTAAAAAAAAGTGTTTTCTTGTTCCTTGTTGAAAATAATAGTTCAACGCATGAATGCATTAAGTTTTTTGATAAGCAAGTGTTTATTAGCTTATGAAATGTCCATGGTAGCTTCGGTCATTTTCAATAGAGTTTAAACTTGGATTTACCCAGTAGGTAGGCAATGATTGCTGCGGGCAAGCAAGCAGCCTTCGGTTTTCAATTTGTCCCAAAGTTTTCAACTATTCAAAGGAATGTACTGTACCAGCACAGCAATTCCATGGCCCAACTATATGTTTCAAATGGATGAGGGGGGTGTGCATTAAATACAAGAACAAACCAAAACTACCAACATCTAGACGAGAGCATATGCACTAACATGCTCAAAGAACTCATACTTCAAAGGCAGACCAACAAGAAGGTCGGGCGAAGACTATTGAAAATGTGACAGTAGAGGATCCTAAAGGGAAACTCTGCTCAAACCCTGAAAAGGCACAAGATGAAATCTAGAAAGACTGAAAGAGACCACTCCACACCAGGAGGGAAACAAACCACCAAACGAAGGGGGGAAAAAAAAAAAAAAACCCCCACCAAACGGGGCATAAACCATAACAAAAGAAACAAAAAAGAAGATTAAAAAAAAAACTCCGACAGAGAGAACATGTTGCCGGACTCTGCCGCGCTGGATCCGTTGACTTCGCCGGAGGAGCCAAGCCTGAACTCCCGTGCTTCAGACTTAGCTGTGAAGCACTTCACCAAATCGGACCCAAAGGGAGATGGAAGAGTGGATCCGGATAAAGGGGAAACTGTGATGGCGGAGAAAAGGGGGGAAGAGTAAGGGGAGATGGTACATTAACTTGGATGTTGGAATTGGTAGGGTAAGAGTAAAAATATGACACAAGAAATGTCCTCAGTCACCCATTTAACCTAAATAGGCCTTGACATGACACCATTAATAGACCTTGTACAAGCACTATAAAATGACAACTATCTATAAACTCCAAACCATATTCCATAATTCCTACAGAGAACAATCCCTCATACACCAAGTGCTTGGTTTTTGGCCGGACACGAGCATCCAATTGAACTCCTATCCAAGTTAAAAATCTTACAGCATGTGTTGAATATCCGCAAGACATTAAAATTATAGCATATGCAACACCATGAGGAATTTTGTAGTGCTAATCTTATTACAATTAGTTTGATAAAGTTACAAATCTTATGAAATGGGCGGACACTATTACTCCATTGTATAAACGGGCCACAAATGGTAGTATCACCAGTCATCTGGTGACGGATAAGCTAGTACGGACTGTTATCCAAACACATTAACTAGGTAACCCATGTCTAAGGCCGCAGTCTGCACCTCTCAAAGTCGGGCTAAACTTCATTCCCAAAGCTTGTGATCTGCCAACAAGCAAAAGTAGGACCTGAGGTCCCACCATTTGACACGGCCATAAAGAATGTGAAAGAACTTAGCTGGGAAAAGAGTTCAAGAACCTAGCATTGCCCCAACACTCCAATCACCAACCCCATGTTTGGTAAAACACCAATCCAAACCATATACACACCAATCACATTCAATTCAACAACTCTCAGAAAGTGTGGTGGTTGTGCCAATGGCTGAGGCTGAACAGCAACAGAGAAGGAATGGATGGCCATCACCTAAATTTACGTAAAATAATCGCCTCCAAACATATAATGACACATCTGCAGAGGTGTAGCAATTGACATGGATGCTTAGGGACATGGATAACTTAGATCTAAACATTAGACACCATCTTCCAAATGTTGCACGGCAATGAGCCCAGATTTATGCCCAACCAAACCCACAACTCAAATTCAGAAATGAGGAACCCACAAAGATGATGTTTATAATACAACACTAAAAAAAACAGGTCGGTCCGACACATGCCGAAGAAAAGTTGACAACCAAGCACAAGAAGCGGTAGGAAAGGAAAGCCACAAAAGACGCAAGCAGCATAACATTCTGAAAGAAAAGAATGTAACATTGCTATGCATGAGCTATCAAGTCATATTAGGCGTCAGTAACACTAGAATTGTCATTCAAAGGATCATCTCTCTGAGTTTTCTATCTAACATATTTAGCCAATTCCTAAATCTAATGAGATATGTGCTTATGTGCACTACATTATTCTAACAGCAGTTGACAGGGGAAACAATTTATCAGAGGTTGTACTTGTACCAGGGATAGGAGAGGCAACAGAGGCAGTTTTCTTTCGTTCCCTTGGGTATGGGTGGATGGAAGCCAACTCCTTTACACGGTGTAGAATGGGCTGTGGTATTGGTTTTGATCGATGCTTCCTTTTCGATTCAACCTGCATTAAAAAATGGAACTTTATGACTAGAAAGCAAACGCAAAAAACAAGAGTTGCTCAATAGAGACTCTCCAAAGCCTTTTGATGATTGGATTTTCTTTTGCAACATTGCCAATTTATTTTGCAAATGTGAACCCTTCCAATGCAAAAATCAACGGACATGTCCTTTCGTAATATCATTGCAGATCATTTTCCTCCTCACAACATCTCCATATCTGAGTGCATGGCCTACATACACCCACCACCCCATACAAAAAAAGGATGAAAAAAGGAAGACAAAAGAAAGGGAAAAATGAAAAAGAATCACATGCATGCAATTCTTATTTGCAAAGCCAAGCTTCTATCAGTCCAGAAAGAGAGGACTACGTGCATGGAATTTAAAGCATCAACGCATTGACTCGCTACAAACGACAAGCTTTTAAACCTAAAACATCAATGAGAAATGAACCAGTAACTACCAAATTCTTGGGAATATACACGTGCTCAACATGGTGCAAAATAAATGTAAAGCAGTTAGTAGCCAACCTCTCTGCTACTCTTCAACTGTGAGCAGCTGGCCCTAAGAAGATTGCGCCATTTGTCCTGAAACCTCAATACGATTACAAATGAGAGAGAGAGAGAGAGAGAGAGAGAGAGAGAGAGAGAGATCAAATGATAAGAACTCACAACTACCTTAAGATCAACTGATGTGCGGTTTGCAGATGAATGAAACAATAACTTTTTTATCTCTGTCCACCTTCCAACTCCATACATGGAAACACCTTCAACCAGCTTCGATACCTCTGAGACAGACCAGTAAATATGGTTCTTCCTGCGGCTCTTACCCTTATGAGGAGTCTTGGTCCATGTATCATAATCGTCCCCAGACACATCATCTTGAGACTTAGTTGAAAAAGACTCCATATCAGAATCTACTTTTGAATCTGAGAGCTTACTGTCCTTGAAACCGTCAGATTCATGCACCTGAATAGAAAACAGATAAGCCCTGAGATAATGTACCAAAGCTATGGTGCGATACGTATGAACAGTTACAAAACAGACAATTACAGTGATGAAGCATGAACCATGTCCATAATGATAAAGATGGCTGACAGAGAGAACTTCCCAAAATTGCTATATACCAGAACTAAGCAACTGTAAAACCATGGATTTTTTGCTCCAAATGGTTTGTCTTCTAACAAGCTAAAGTCTTAACGCATTAGGAATTTCGGACACCTCGTACTCCTAGTAAAACATCCTTTCACAAAACAAAACTATATAAATTGCTCCCATAAACTTGCATAACTTGGACTGATCACACTCTTGGCTAAATTGAAATGTGTCAATGCTTCAAAATGGCTATCCACATTTGAAGGAGAAAAAAGCAAGGTACAATATACCACAAAGTCACAAACATTTGCAGTTCATTTGTAAGATGAACAAGTTACCAACAAAAAAATAGATGAAGCTCTCACCTTTTTCTTCATGTGCCCCCTCCGAACTGGTTCACCAAATGGAACCTGAATACAGGCTCCTTTCAAAGCTACCTCATGACAGACAAAAGGTTTTGCTTCAAATCCGTTCCGACATAGCTGCTTGTAAGATCCATTGTGCAGAATTTTATCATTGGAACATGTATTTGAAATCCGGCATCTTCTCTTTTTACGCACTGAATTTTGTTCTAATGATTCATCAATGTACCTCCGAGTAGGCTTGCGTGATCTCTTGCTTGTAACATGCCTATTTTCCGCTTCTCCTAGTTCAGAAAAACCAAACATGGCTTTTCTTTCCTCTGAAGACGATGATTTCAAAGAAGCAAGGTTATCGTGCCTCTCCCGCTTTACATGTTGAACTCTTCTTCTTTTTTTGAAATTGAACACACCTGTGAAGGGGGTGCACACTCTTCCGGAGTCCTGATCACTTGTTGGTGAGATCATTTTCCCTTCACATTCATTGGAAGATACAAGAGGATTCTGCAAACCAAACAATAATTGGTGCTTCAGCCACTGCTTGTCAGTAACTGTTGTTTGACATCCAAATGTGTTTCTGAAGGCCTCATGAAGTTCGTCAATTGTCATCCTTTCAAGCAATGAGGAGTGTTGACTTGAAGTCTGAAGCACTGGAATAGGGGCAATGGCCGCTTCTGATATCTCATCACCACAGCCTCTTCCACCTGAGACTGTACACTTGCTTTCTAGTCCTGAGTCAACCGCGTATGGTCCTCTCATTGGATTCAAATCAGAAGCTTCTTCAACAAACTCAGCATCTGAGGGAAATAGAATAAATGGACATTCACTTCAGTGGCAAGTAAGAGAATTTTTGAATTCTCAAGAATTTGTCATTCGCATTATTTTGCTAATCACTCACCTAGAAGATAATCTTCACATGTATATGAAATAGTATTTTTTCTGCCAAGAACTATTGCCCCAGTTCTTCCCAGCACCCCATCGAGAAACTACATGCAAAGTTCATATAGAAAGAAATTAATATGAAGGAGAAACTTTCATCTTCCACAGTAAATTTACAATAAAAACGAGATAATTTTCAAACAAAGAAGGCAGGATGTGATGAGTACTATATACCTCTATCTAAAGGGGAGTCTAAATTAAAGATTTAGGAGAAGCGGAATAGATCCAGAACAAACCAAGAAACAGGTGTAAACAACAGTAGTTCCTGGTAGAACAAGAAAAACATTAGCATTTACCTTGATAGAAAGTCGAAGGGTAGTTTAGACTTTATGTTTCCTATGTTCAGTTAGCGTTTCCTAATATAAGTAATGGTTCCCTTGTATTCACTTTCGTTATCAATGTGCAATTAGTTTTGTCTTCACTCTTGCATTCTGACAATTTCTAGCACACAACAATTTGCGGAAAACATGAAGGTGTACAATTATCTAATACACTAACCCAAGCTAATTACATTTAACCTTAAAAAGGAGCTAATAACAAGTAGCAAGTCCAAATTTATGCTTCTGAAATGACTAATCTAGAAATGAACCTTCAGTTTTTCCATAAGTCGACCAAATTGAGCCTTTAAAAAGAAGAAATTGGCTACTCCAATTACTCCGGATATTCTTAGTGCACTCGAGACCCACTCCACAATAAGGATGTTTTGGTGGCAGAAAACAGTGCGTGTCATGCCATAACCCCTATAGTTGTTTGTTTGTGTGCTCATCATCCACCTTTTAAGTCAATTACATGCAACTCAACGCTTCATCAAACTGTTCAGGGTATAAAGAATGAACCCTATTTTGCCATTTTTCTTTCTCAAAAATCGAAATATATACATTCATCCAAGTATCTACTGGGATTGGACCTTAACCCCATGCAAGAGTCAACTCAAATGATTGGCAACTCCATCCTTCTTGGAGAATCTTAGAACAGCTTAAGTTACATAAGTCACAATGAACTTGCTCCACTAACTAAAAATGGTAGAATTTCTTAAGAAAACATTCTTAGAAAGCTCAATGCATCATATGCCAATAGTGTTAATATGTCATATCAAATATTACAAGACGAAGACAAGTTGTAGAATTTCACTCCCACATAAGTACATAAACATTCTTTTTAGATATTTGAAAACTTTTAATTGAGCAATAGTAGTTCTAGGTGCAAGTCAAATATAATATAATGCAATCATCATCAGAAATTTACTGCCACTACCCACAAACTGAATGACATCGTAACAGAAGTCAGAATAAGAAAAAATAACCATTAATCGTAAGGAGACATACTTCTTCTTTGACTTTCTCGCTCAGCTTAAGATTGGAATCCCGTGCAACTAAAAGAGAAATCACACGAAAGCATTAGTAATTTTCCAATGAACGTAAGAAGTGTCAAATTAATGTTGATCAACACAAAGAAGCACCTAATTTGTTCAATACTGAAATTCCAGCTACATTAAGAATTATAACAAGCTCGATGTTCCCAACAACACACTCAACGGTAATCTTTTTTTTTTTTTAATAGTACCAGGTCTGTTCTGAATTAAAGCATAAAATCTATTTCCATTAACTGAGACCATTAAAAAAAGGTATGCACACCTATGCAAGTCTTTCACATTAAAAATCTTCAAAGTCCAAACCCTTCACATTAACATGCCCCCAGAAAAAGGAAAACAAAGCATTACAATACCTAAAGCCAACCACAGACAATAGAATTTCAGTTCTATGTTAGAAAGAGAGGCTTAACCAAAGTACTCAATTCATTATGCCTTCCGAGACCAAAGATCCCTCAATGATTACAAATTTGCAATGATCGTGGTGGCACTTGGTAAAGAGAAGTGATAAACAATAAGAAGATATGTTCCGTGCACTCTTCAGTAGCACAAATGTGAGAAGCACGGATATGGATGCAACCTGGCATGACGTGACTTTTTCAAATCAATCAGGGTACGACATGGCTGGGAGCCTGGGACCCGACATAAAATAGAAAGATTCTGTCTGTATTACATTAGATTGATACCTCTTGACTTGTTACTTCACAAAGTCTATACCTATATATGCTTTGATAAGTAAAGTCTTAATAAATTAATTAGCAAAAAAGTAAAAAACTATTTGTCCATGATACGTGCATGAAAAGAAATGTGAAGTACAAGATCTAATATCTAATTTGAGGAATTTCTTTCACAAAAAACTGACAGTTATGAAATTTAGAACGTGTATCACACGCAAAAAAGAAAAGAAAAGAAGGGATTAATAGGCATAAAAATCATTGTTTCAGTTTTTACCCATCAGTAAACATAGTTGTTTTGTTTTATCATTGGACCATGGGTTAGTGGCCCCAAGTGTCTGACTAAAAATCTAAAAGATAACAGGACACATTTAGACAAGTGTTTGGCACATGTCCGGGGGTGTATGAAAGTGCTAGTGTCCCACGACATGATCTTGGAAGTGTCCATGCTTCTTAGGTACATATTATCAAACAGAGATAGGAAGGAAGCAGAGAGCTAGACATGTAAATATACAGGACAAGATTGTTACCACAATCAGTTTTTATAGAACCAAATTCAAGAGTAGAAAATTCTTCAAAATTGCAGCAGGTTTCTTGACTGAAAGTATTAAAACCTAGAACGTCATCGCCTAAGTTGTTGCATTTAGGTTCCGCCAGTAAATGTTCCACTCCTATTACTTCATCTTCCAAAAAATGATCCATCTTCCTTAACCTAGGCAACAACAAGCAGAATGTTACAAGGGCACAATACATGTTTTTGGATAATAAAAAGAAAACAGAGATAGAACTCAACAAAAAAAGACAACATCTATGAAAAGAATAATACACATAGTCACTGGACCCTCTCATTAGGTGATTAGACTATATGTTGATAGACAATAACTAGCCATTTCCCTTACAGCCTGTTTGGACTGAGAAAATTGGAGAGGAAAGAAAAGAAATGAAATCCTTTTTGTCCTTATCACTTGTTTGGTTATGTAAGGAGAGAAATTGGAAGAAAAGAGGGAGATGGAGGGGGTTGATTTCCCCTCAAAATCACACTTATCAAATCATTCTCTTTTGTCTCCTACTCATCCAAACAACAAGGAGAGAAAACAAAATCTTTTCTTTCTCTCATAACTTCAAGGGAGAAGACACAATCTTTTCTTTTCTATTCCCTCTTGAGTTGCCAAACAAATGGTTAACGCCACGAGTCCCCACCAGCCATTTTTGTATTTTCGTCTCCCCTATGAAGTACAATACGTCTAACAGTGCATTTGATTTAGTGCAATATCACTTTGCAATATTGTTAGTTATCATTTTATGAATCAAAAGTCCAAGCTTGTATCTTAAGTGATTGCCGGCATCAAAGCCACATGCCCCTCTGAAAAGCAAAAGGTAGAAAAAAACAGTCCGTGCTTTTTCTATCCCGACACAGAAGCTTATAAGGTTATGATATGAAAACAACCACAGCCCACAAGTATAACAGACATCGACGTATTACTTAATTTTGAGAAGGGAACAAAACTGCTCAGAACACAAAGGTCATTGCCAAGTGAAATGCCTCAAGTAGTCAAGTCTGGCCCAGACTAACTTATAGCAACAGAGAGAGAGAGCAAAATTACTAAATTTCTCCAAGGTACACTCAAATTCCTTCAAGGTTGGAAAAAATTGAGCCCTGTACATAGTTAACATCACTTCCAAACAGTGGCACTGCAAGCACGTGCCACGGAAGAGTAGCTGCCCCACGTTCAACTTCAAAAACGCTATTGCTAGCTTATACTTTTCAAAATGATTCTCACTTGTCCCATCTACTTATCTTTAGATTAAGCGCAATGTGCAGGAGCCTCCTTGATAGCCTGATCACTGGCATTGGGAACAAGTAAGCATTCATTCAAACTTCAAAGTTGTGACAGAAGATGGTAAAAGATGACTAAAGGTAAGTTTTTGTAGCACATCGTACCCTCCCTTTCGACCAAATGTCTATAGTATACCTTTAGCACATCCATATCAACTTGCAATCAATTTACGGCCCATTTGGCCGGCAGAGAAGGGGGTTAAGGGCCTTGGGGATAAGCTAATCCGGGCCCACTCTTATCCGTTGTTTGGCTTAATCCCCTTTGCACCCGGACTGCTTATCCAGTGGATAAACTAAGACCACTGCAGGGGGTCTCACAGAAGCCCAACCCACCTCAACCCCCATCATTAGCTTATCCGGCATAATTACTGGTGTGCCCCTCAAACCTCTCCAAACCCATTTTGTATTCTCATTACAAGGATTGTATAGGGGCAACTTAGTAAACTCTCACATTATTTCTGTATCACCCACTCTTATCCATCTATTTCAACTACCAAACAAACACCTTCCTAGCTAATCCCTCATTCTATACTAATTATCCCCAGTAGCATATCCACCTCTTATCCCCTTCTTCCTTATCACCCAAAACCTTATCCACCCGCGGCCCGCCATATCGTTAAAGGTTCCAGTTTTCATCAAATGCGGTGGACACATGAATTGTTGCAAGCATAATGTATGTTTGGATGAGCCTCATTCAAGTAATTATGGGCTGGTTTGGCTTAATGAGCCAGTTTGCTACTTTGCTTATTTGTTTGTCTTTTTCAATTTTTTCAGCATTTTTTAATTTCGCGAAAAAATTTGAATAAAGACAAAAAAACAAGCCAAGTGACATATTTAAACCAAACCATACCTATGAACAAAACAAACGTTTCACCTTTAATATATCCTGACTAAACCTAACTAAATCAGCTCAACCAAACCAAAAAATTTCAGTAATGGCCCCACGATGCGAGAATCCTACCTCAGCTTCTTCCAAATGTGTACCAGAAATAGAATGGATAACCAACAGTTAGATATCACCTGTAATCAGCGATGCTACAGGCACTGCATTAGTATCCCGCATAAAGTACCGAGAACACACAATAAGTGTTGGCCAATTAGCCACCATCAGGGAACCCCCACACCTACATCACAAAATCTTAGGTCCCACCGCATGCTGTGAGCATTAAAGAGTAGGTTTAACCCCATCACACGGCTATAGAGAGCTTGAATACAAGCATTGAGCCAGAGTTTTCAATGACTCATCCACGGAACCAAGAACTCGGAGTAGTTCGTGGACCACTCTTTGTGTTCAGCTCACACCACCCCAATTGTTTGTGGAGCTCACACAAGCAATTGTGTCTATCGGTACTTTATCCGGTATACAAAACAGTACCCCTAACATTTCTCATCACAATCTACAGGGACAGACACCTGCCTAGTCAAGAAATCCGAGTCCATATTTCATTGATCCTTCTAAAAACTTACTCCATTTCACTCTGATGAAAACTGATTTCATTTATCATGATACACCACCAGAATCACTCCATTCGCTTTTATCGCTTTTAACTCTACTTACATTCGACGAAAAAAATGTCACTTTACTTTAATCTTGTTTTTTTTTTTTTTGGTAAATAATTTTACTTTAATCGGTCATGCGTATCAGCAGATGAACTCTCGTTACGGACCTCGTGTACATGAATGTAAACAACGTAACAGTATATCTACTTTTATGCATTCTTAAGGCCTAATATTTTAGGGGGAAAATCACGAAAATACCTGGCGAAACAACGTAGTTACCGGAACTAGCTATCGTACATTGAAGCGTCCGTACCGAAATTTGAAGAGATCACATTGTAGAGAGAGAAAGAGAGAGTTGCATGGGGAGAGAGAATGAAAGAAGAGCCAGAAGAGAGAGAGTGAGGAAAAGAAAATGGAGGAAAGAGTGGGAAAGTAGAGAGAGAGAGAGAAATGTACAGTATGTAGTAGTAGCTTTTTGGCTATCCTGAGACGGATTTGAAAATGTGTTCCAGAGGCGGAATGGAGTGGATGGTTTGGAATCCGGCAGTGTCGCGACACGTGGCCGAGAACGAGGTGGTCGTTCGCCGCCGTTCACCAACACGGTGGCGTTCGGACCGAAAAAGAGAAGAGCACGCGTCACAGTCTGTGCGCTTTCCCATGTGAGGCGCAATTTTATGTTTTCGTCACCTCGTCAGCACCCTACACTTTCACTAAATGTCAAATTTAGCCCCTGAGTTTGAACGAATTTTTTTATTTGGCCCCTCGTTGCTAATTGTGCTCTTTCCATAAACGAAAGGCCGAAAAGGTAAGGCAAGCTTGGCCCTGCATTATGACAAAAATACTACCTCTGTCCCAATTCAGTAGTCTCTCGTTCTATTTTTACCGAATAAAAAATTTAGTTATATCTTTTGTAACAACCCTGATTTTTGGTCAGTGAAAATTTCGTTAAATATTTGAATTTTTATTGATTACTTGAATCTGCTTCGATTTACTTTTAAATTCTTGTAATTGTTGTAATTACGCTTTAGCCCTTCAATTATCGTTTCTTGTACTTTAGTGATATTTAGCAAGCCTAGATAGCTTCTAATCATCCGGTTAGAGAAACCGAGCTAGCAAGCCACCTAGTTACTTTTTCCTAACCGCAAAATGACCGTTTTGCCCCTCATTGGAACTTTTGACCCTTTTTAACCCTAGACTAAGAATTGAATATTCTTTTTCTTTTAATCAAATTGGTTATATTCTTTGTCCATTGGACAATAAATGTTAGGGAAACTATTATCCATTGGATAATAGAATCTCATTTGTTTATATTAAAAGTATACTTACTTTATAGTACTTTTTATTATTTTAATATTAAAAGTGATCTAATAGCTATTATCCATTGGATAATAGAAATTAGGGAAATTTTTATCCATTGGACAATAGGGTGAATCTTTCAAAGTACCATATGCCTAATTATGGAAAATCCTAGCCTTTTTAGTCTATATTGATTTTTTGTACCAAAAGTACTACTAATTTAATTGTTTACTTGAAATTATATGCATGTATATAAATATAGTACACTTGGCAAGAGAGTAAGAGGGAGAGAGGGGGGGCCGGTTGGGAGAGGAGGAGGAGGGAGATTTGTTGTG
The DNA here is from genome assembly GCA_019656275.1 of Rhododendron kiyosumense. Lineage (NCBI taxonomy): Eukaryota > Viridiplantae > Streptophyta > Magnoliopsida > Ericales > Ericaceae > Rhododendron > Rhododendron kiyosumense. Next base: position 877,371 of record BPLS01000304.1, read on the forward strand.
TACTTGGCATTGAATCACCAATGTACTTCCAATCTTTGAGATTTATATTCTTCCAAGCAATCTTAACCTCCATTGTACTCCTTTGAACACCTTTCAATGGTTTAAACCCTTAAATCTTGTACAATTCTCATCTCCACCATCCAATTGGTTCAAAGAATCAAATCTAGTACAAACCCTAGCCATGCAACCCTAGGATTCTCCTTTGATTTTTCAAAAGTTGGCTTTACATGTGTCAAAATTTGAGGGAGTAAGAGAGAGAGGGGGGCCGGCCTTGAGAGAGAGGAGAGGGCCAAAGTTTGCCTATAAATAGCAAGCCATTCCATGCCTTGAACTCACACCTCAAGTATTGCTCTTCCTTCTTTCTAGAATTCCAAGAGTTCTTTGTTCTAAAGTTCAAAACTTTCTTTGTTCTTGAGAGTTCTTGAGCGAAACCACCAAACCACTTCCAATACCACCCAACGATCCTTAAAGTAGTTTAGCTGAGGTTAGGAAGTTGTTTCTAGGAAAAGAAATACAATTCTTTTCCTTTCGAAGCAAACCGGACGCCGTTACGCCGCCGATTTCAAAACCGACGGCCAATTTTTCATAGCCAACACCACCTAGAAGAACGGTAGTGATCCTTACCTATTTTTCAAGTAGTAAATCCTTACTTTAATTTCGATAAGTAGTTTAAATCTTGCTACTTGAATCTCTACTTAATTTTCCCAAAGTTTAAAAAGTTACTTGATCATAGATGAAAAAGTAAAAATGCATGATTATGTCGTTTATGGAATTCAAGTATGCTATGTTGCTTAGATGTTCTTATTGTACTATTTCAAAGTTGGATTGAATGCATGTTGTATGTAAAGTCTCACACGCGGAGTCTTGCATAAGAACGTAACACGAAAATCGAGAAAAGTAGAAACATGGCACCTAGGGTGTGGTTTGACAAGAGAAATGTGTTTTCCCGGTTGGAAATATTTTTGACACTACATAATGACCATTTCCAGGGTGTTATGTGAGTTGTGTGGGTGTGTGTGTTCCAATGGAAATCCGGAATAGCGGAACCATTGTGAGGTTGTGTGTGTTCCCATGGGAAACCGGACTGGCGGAACCATGGTGAGGTATAGCTTGGTTATTCGCGGAGAGGAGCCAATGCAAATGTGTGCCAATGGGAACCCGGTGTGGCGGAACCATTGTGAGGATACTCGGGAACCCGGAACGGCGGAACCGAGGTTGGGTGAGTTAAAAAGGGTGTTTTTGAAAAGGATAATGACAACATGGTTTACGACGAGTCGACACCAACGATAATCATAAAGCAATTGTTAGCGCTATTGTCTTTATTCACTGCTTATGTACTTATCATGTGGAAATCGATGCTAGTATTAGGATTATACTACTGAGCCTTTGTAGCTCACGGTGTTACCTTGTGGTGACCCTGGCATATTATATGGGTGGCGACGTCGGTATAATATATCAGAATTGATAGACGAACAGGACGAACTATTCACTTTGGAGGCGTTTGGAGCCGAGGAGCGGGCTAGAATGGAGAAGTAAGAAGAACTGTAGTTAGGAACCCTAGATTCCTCTGTTATTTGAATAAAAGTACTTTTGTAAGGTTTATGATGTAATAACGAGCTGGACTCGCTTCGTTTTTATAATAAAATGTTTTATTTAACGTACCCAAAAATTCGGGGCGTTACATCTTTAAATTGATAGTAAATTTTATATCAATATGCATCTTATTTGATAGATCTGGATCAGCACTGCAATACAATATTTTCAAAATCATATAGTAAAACATTATAAATTGTAAGATATAACCAATTGAAAATTGACATAAACTTTTAAAAAAAGCTATTAAATTGTTATGGAAGGAGTATCTCGATTTGGTCCCGTAGCGTTAATTGTGCCCTTTCCGTGGACGAAAAGGTAAGGTGACAATTGCAACATAGCTTAACGTGCAAGCATGCCACAATCTATTAATTCAAGAACAATGGTTTTTTGTTATGGGGTGTCGTGGGTGGATAGTCGATTTCCTCTTTTGTTTTTCTTATGGTTTCGGTTGATTTTCCCTTAGTGATCTTCTACTTCCACATCTTTGATTGGCTCCTACGCCCAATCTTTGTTGTTGGTCTCCTTTCACATCATGTGTCATTGAAACCGCTAATGCATTTATTTTTGTCTCAATTTTGGTAATTTTGATTTATTCCCGTATCTTGTGATAAAATCTTTATAATATGCCTCTGAACTTTTGAAATGAAATTGCCTCTTGTTATCCTAGTACACACAAATATATGAATTTCAGTGACCTTCTGTGCCGTTTTCTTTGCATTCCTTCCTATATCCCTTTGCGAAGTTTTAGGGATGAAATTCCGGGAAACTAGTAACCTAGGAAAATTACATGTTCTTGATTCAAATCAACCGTTACACATGCTTGAATATTAAGCTCCGGAAAGATTAGGCGAAAAATCTTTCCGGCGAAAAATAAAGAACGCAAGACTAACCACAAGACCTCGGCGGAGGATCCGCATTCCAAGATTAAACAGTGACATTTTGAGCTACACATACAATTTTCCGGATCAAGTTTGTCCTTTCTAATCCTTTTTCCTTTTGCCCTTTTTCTAACTCCGCCCTGTACCTAATACAGAGATACCGACATTTTAAAGAGCCTTCCGGCATTTCATCAGAATTGCTTGAATGCCCATGAATCGCTCCACTGTAATCTCCCAACTGTTGTATTATAGGGGAGAAATAGAGCATGATCATGGAGAGGATCTATCTCTTCTGGAAAGTTACTAAGCAAAAGAAGGCCGCACAACGACTAGCTATACCAGTGATGATGAGATATATTAAGCAAGGAATCCAATCATTCAGCTTGTAGCTGTTTTTCATTAGCGAACCGCATCTTGTGATCAGCCACACTCCGTAGTACCTGAAAATTTGGAAGGATTCAGAAATGAAGTAGAAGTTGACAGAGTAATGCTCATGAATGTCTAGAAAATTTCCATAGATTGTAAGTGATTCCAAGCTCAGTGCTTCCGCTTCACCACTTCTCCCTTCTTGCCTATTTCGCTAGCATGACTCCTCTCTAAAGTGTCATTCAAGTGAATCAAGTCCTTAGTCCCACATAAAGCAATTCTTATACACATACAAAACTGGGCTTGGATGGAACTGAACAAGATCAAACACTGACAGAGTATTGCTTTCTACAGTATATGAGGGCTAGTCTTCCGGAAAAAAAAAAAAAAATCATTATTTACAAATTGACAATGAATTTATTTAAAACCAACAAACTGAAACAGCTCCGCTGGAATCGAGGGTTAGGCTGTGTAAAAATGTAATGCACATGGAGAAGGGCAGTCTTTCCGTACCTTTCAGCATTTGCTACCACAAATGCTTCCAAAGCCCACTTTGTATAGCACATGTTCTCTATTATCTTCAAAATTCCTTCTTGATAATTCTGGTTTGCAATGAGCGTCAAAACAACTGGAAGGAGGACTGAAAACTGTAGGGAAGAAGAATAGTTGCGGTAATAAGTTACATTATCTCGACATATAGCAAACAAATTAGTTAATCTGCTTTATTATGAAGTTCAACATTTTGTTCCACAGACTCTTCTAAAAATATAAAGCACCCGTATTGGACACTCAACACGTGGATATCAAATCTGTATCTGACATGTTTAGTTGGGCATTCACCTGGCAACCGCATTTTTTTATTTGAATCTACCGTAGATTGTACATAGAACTCCATGATACTTCCTAAAGCATCATAAATACCATTTTTTCCTTGAAAAAAACAACTTGACACTACAAAATATGAATATCTCTTTGTGCCCTGGTGTCCTAGAGATAGAAATTAGAGGTATTCGACACCTAGACACATACCCGTAGCAAAGTTCATGCAACATAGAGTTAGAGAAACGCACCAGTTGTGCTGGACCAGGTTCGAGGTAGATGGCAAATGCATAAGCAATCCCAGTCACACAGTACACAAGGCAAACCAAGACAATGTAATTATCCCAGAAGGAAGATCTCGGGTTGTTGAAAAAATAGAACATCGAGAGATAGACGAGAGGCTTTACAACATTACTAAAGTGGTCGATTGTATCCTTTGCAAGAAAGTAGGCCAAGCTGCTCATGCCAGAAGCGCTCTCTCTCCAGTAATATATCTTATCCAGATTAAATGTTCTCAAAGCCGCAATCCCACAGAGGAGAGCTGGAAATCAGCATTGAAGAATGGGGAAGATCAGGAAAAGCACTTAACGGAACTTGTAGAAAAGAACATAAAGGAAAAGCCTCTAAATAAGTTAACTTCGCAGATTACTTTTTATTCTTCAGATGACAAGTTCCTTACACAGGAGACAAGACCCGAGAAATCACTTATAAAAAGAGGACCTAGGTTTGGCTTTTAAAACAATAGACACCAGACAAAACAAGTGATGCTGAGCCAAAAAATCATTGTAGCTTCTAAATTTCACAATCTGATAGGTTCAAGTATATCCATATTCAAAATTCAGCGGGAACAAAGAAACCAAGATCTTTAACTTACAAACTGCAATGACTGTGTAAGTGTACCCAAGTGCCCCGAAGGTTTCATCACTCACTTTAGCTAGTGTTCCTAAGCAGATTCCAGCTATCAATAAGATCAAAAAATCGACTGCTTGTATTCTAGCTTCTCGGAGACGTTGCTTGCCAACCCTGAAAGAAACAAGAAACAACAAATGGCGGATGAGAGTGACCCAGCCAAATCCAATGATTGGCGAACTTGTTTAGGAAATCTCTATAGTGGACCTATCATCAAATCTCCCTATCATAGAAATATTAAGATGCGATTCTTTTTACCCCTTGTCAATCTGAACGAGTTTCATATTATAACAAATATTGAGGATCTATCTGAGTTATTCCAAACTGTATCAACCCCCGTAAGATTCATATACAGTATGCTATCTGGTAGTCATACATATTCAATAATTGTAAAAACTCTTCTTCTTTTCTCGTTATTATTTCCTTCTTCACAATAAACCTCCCAAAGACTTCTCCGAGGCCTTTGAGCTTAAAGAATGACTTCCCTTCCTGCGCGTCATGTTGAGGGTGAAAACTCAAATTTTCTCAATCTACCTATATCAAAATAAAAAAATCTCCTTTTCTCACACAAAAGGCCGAAAACTCTTCTTCTTTTCTAGTTTCTCGTGTAATGGACCTTGAATGCTTGTTCTCATATTGTCCTCAAGTGAATAAAAACAAACAAACACACATGTAACACTCAGCTTTCTCTGATACGTAAATTCAAACCACAAAGCTGAGACCCATATCGTTGACATAGAGGCAATCGCCAGGCCTACTTGACCACACGTTATTAGTCACAAGTTTTGCCTACATAGAGATTAACTCAGTTTTGCAATGATTTGGTGAATTTTTATTTCACTTGTCTCCACATATTTTCTCTACCTATTTCACAACGTGCTCAAAGAATCTTACTATTCCCTGATTCCATTATACATATATTTTGTTTCCATTCATGATTCCGTATCATCAAGTTAACGACTATAAGACCAATTTCATCATATTCCATTCAAAATTGTTATGTTTTCGCATATGCTTGATTTATGAAGCTGGAATTGTAAAACATACTATGGGCTTCTTCCTTGTACTTGAAACTCGCAAAACTCTAATGTCACAGTACCAATGGGCCAGAAAACCTTTGGTTTGTACAGTAAGTGGATCTATTGCTGAAATAAGATAAGGAGTCTATATAGGCACTCCAGAAATTTTGGGACAAAAGAAGTAGGAAATAAATATATATTTCTTACCTGCCAAGGAAATATTTGTATTGCTGGAGAACACCAGGGGTTGTGCGGTTGGATAAGTCGTGTGTCTTTAGGAATTTATGTTGAAAGTGGTCCTTCTTCAACTCAGCATGAAACTTCATATCCTGCCATATGTCTCCGGCAAAAGATTGTCCATCAGACACAGCAGCAGCAGCATTTCCTCCATGAGCTGAATTATCCCCCGCAGAGGATGCCATTGAGGAAGAATTTAGCATATCTGGTGGTACTGTGTATCCATTATGAAGCATCCATCTAAGGGGAAGTTCCTTATAGTTTACGCCTGAACTTGAGCTTTGTTTTACAACTCCCTCTAGAATGTCAATGAAGTAATCGGGAGGATTAACACGTTCAGGAACATTGATCCCTAGGCCTGCAAAATATTCTTCTACTTTCTTCACTGATCCATGATATGCAGTAAGACCACCTTTAGCTAGAAGTATCAAGTCGTCAAACATCCTGAACAAAGTGTAGCTGAAGAAAAACAGCCATAACGGTTTAGTTAGATGACAAACTTTACCCTTGGGCAGCAATCAATGCCCTGGAAGTTGTAGTTGCTACATTGGTTAACTCCACACTTCATCCACATATTCAAGGAAATGTTAGTCTTCATTAAAAAAAAAAAACTGTTAGTAAGGGCAAAGGACGAAATAAGCAACAATCTGTCTCACTCGTCTTCCAATATTTCAGTATGCTATATGATTGTCACAGTAGGGAGTTCGTTAACAGAACAAGGAGAGAGACATTTTAAGAGTGCCAAATTAGCTTATTATTTAACCTCGAGATGCTGATAGTCATAGATCTTGCTTTTTTAAGAACAGGGCCTCATAAGCATGTTCCTTCATTTTTTCTCAATTGACTGTGCAAATAATTTTTTGCAACTTCCCTTTGTGTCTTCTACAGCTGCCAAGATTGTGACCTGAGTTCATGTCTCCAGTTCCCATTAAAGGAGAAAAATATAAGGTCCTTGAACAGTTAAACAACCTTAGATATCGTACTTGTTGAACTATAGCTGCCAAGTTCAATTAGAATAACTAGAGATGAAGGGCAAGCTATCCTCTAAATCGTAGACAAAAACAACGAGAACCAAAAAGAAATTGTCCTAATGTCCAAGAACCATGATGGACAAATGTCCTAGAGGTCCTGTAACTCATCCTTATTTTCTAACATATGTAGTAGGAAGGCATTGCTTCAAAGTATCTGCAAGTTGTAGATGATGTTAAGTGTACTCTTAACTGCACGTGGATAAGCCATTCTGAAAATGCATAGAATTCAACAAGTAGCCATTTGAAATCCCTTACATGCTGAGATATATACAATGCTAATATTGGGAACAAATTGCTGAGAAGAAAAAAAAGGATGAGGGAACAAACGCTGGTTAGCCCAACAGGGGAAGATACTACAGAAAGGGAGGGAAGTGACCTTTTTTTGCTACAGGTAAAATGGAAAATGACTTTACAAGAAGAGAAGGAATGTAAATGTTTCAGGTTACCTCGGTTGGTGAACCACCATGCAAATGTTTACTCCTTCTAAAGCTTCACGACGAAGTGCTCTAAGTAGTAACTGGGAAGAAGAACTGTCCAAACCAGAAGTTGGTTCGTCTAAGATCAAGAGAGAAGGTTCCATGACCATTTCCAGACCAACATTTACCCGCTTCCTTTGGCCTCCAGAGATTCCTCGCTTCTCCACTGTTCCTACCAGGGAATCCCGCACATTCTGCAGTCCCAAACACTCAATGACTCTTTCTACGACTAGTACCTTTTCCGGTTTAGGCAGATCAGCTGATAGTCTATGAACAAGAATGCAGTTGAGAAAAGTTATAACCAATTCAAGTAAGTACTTAATCATCGTAGGTGAAGTAAGAAGCTAAGACAAAGGCAAGAATAGCAAGAAGCAAGACCAAACTAGGTACATTGGGTCCATTTGTTTGATAGGACTAGCAGCGAAGGGATATCTGATTGAATAGGATATGTATGCTATTCGGAGTTGTTGGCATTAATAATAGAATCCTGCTACACACATAGCAATCTGTGCACAGATTTTATTGTGGGGCCCACCACGGGTCCCACACAAATCATCCGAGCCATTCATTAAATGTAAAACATTTTTTCAAGGGCCCCTGTAAAAAATAAGCTCAATCCAATACCTATAGGTGCTTCATCCAACCATCTAACTTTTCATTCAGATTTTCGGATAATGAAAAGTTATATGGTTGGATTGAGCACCTATAGGTATCGGATTGAGTTTATTTTTTACGGGGACCCTTGAAAAAATGTTTTATATTTAATAAACGGCTCGGATGATTTGTGTGGGACCCGTGGTGGGCCCCACAATGAAATCTGTAAATAATCTGTGCACAGATTGTATGTGTGTGTAGACTTTCTGTTAATAATATCTCCCCCCTGCCTATCAAATAAAAAAAAAAAAAATAATATCTCCCCCCAAGGCATTAATAATACTGCAAAAGTTTCGACCAAAAGTAGGATATGTGATCCTCCTCAATATGTAGTCCAGTTTAGTGCTCAAAGTTCGGACAAACAAACAAGCCCCCTGGGTATGACTGTTGCAGATGGTTTCCCGCATGTTAAATGCTAGGAATTACTGATGACCAAGTGACCTTTCATAATGGTAATGCCAAAGAATATTCTGTTCCGCCTAATATAGTGATTCGGGAGGATATATTGAATAAAAACACAACTGGCAGTTATGGAGTTGAAACTTTTAAGCTTTCAAATTTAGGAAATGAGAAATAAATCGAGCTACAAATGCCTTCTCCATAGAACTGCCTGTGGCATACCTGCACCGAGCGCTGAACCACAGATTCTCCTCCACCGTCAAGTTCCCATGCACAACATCATCTTGAGGAACAAACCCAATAATTTTCTTGTAAGATGCAATTGATTCTACCTTCCCATTTATAATAACCATACCACTCATAGTGCACCCCCTTACTTTTCCAGCTAAAGCTGAAAGAAATGTTGTTTTCCCAGCCCCAGATGGACCCATGACAGCAGAAACGCGGCCAGGCATAATTTTCCCAGTCACACACCTCAGCAGATTCTTGTTTGTCCCTTTCAAAGTAAGTGTCAAATCCTTGAAAGCCACCTCAATTGTAGGCCTAGTCCTGACTTCGTCATCAGTAGCCATTGAAATGACTCCTGAGAAAGTCAAATTCTTGTTTTGCTCCTGAAGAGCTTTCTCCTTCTCAATTTCACCATATGCATACCTGAAAATTTGGCTTTTAGTTTGCAACTGTTTACCCTTGGGCACGTGTTGTTTTTTTAAATTTTTATCTCCAATCTCCAAATTGAAGCCTTCATGACTGTCAGGGTCTTCCTCCTCAAGCTCGTGCATCATCTTTGTAAGGTTGCTTTGCTCTTTTTTCCCTTTCCCATTCACGGGCATTGGTGGTAAGGATGCATCAGTTCCAGGTTTAGGTTGAGCTAGACCCTTCAGCTGTTCCTGTCTTACAGATTTTTTTCGAGAAAATGTCCGCGACAATTGAGTCTGCAGTCCAATTACTTGCTTCTTAGCTACACCTTTAGCAGATTTCCATCTTTCACGTGCCTGGACAGTTTCTCTAACACTTCTTACTGCTGCTTCTCTGGATTTAGCTTGTCTTTTTTCTCTAGTAGTGAGAACTTGATCCGAACAGTTATAAATAATGATAAGTAAAAGCGTCAGCCCAGCCTACAATGAAAGGGCCATAATATTACCAATCCAGTCCAATAGAGTATTTTATGCCGCAGATATACATCGAACTTGGTGAATTATAACTGTTAAGCGTAAGCAGGTCACTTACAAAAATCAGGATGCCATATGCAGTGATGTTCTGATTTGCAGTTTGTGCTTCGCAAGTTGCTAACTTAAAGCACCCTGCAAGTTCGTCCACAATATCACATGTAAACTATAAGATTATGCTAGTAAGTTAGTCTACACAGAAAACATATATATCGAGAGCAGTGAGTTTTGCAACATATATATTAATGCAACATACATCGATATGTAAAAAAACACTTACCAGCTTGTGAGGTAGAACCAGTCCTGCAGTAGTGTCTGAAAAATGGAAAACAATTATGATCAGTCAATACGTTACAAACCAGAAATCTCTTATGAGTAGTACACACCGAAAGGAACTGAAGATTTTGACTGCATTTCCAAAACATGCGGCAGCAATAAATAAAGTTATAATGAACAAGTGCTACAGGTTCTGGGATAATAATCAATACCCACTAGTGCAAGGATTTTTTTTGATAGTACTCGGACAGTATGATCCTGCTGAACAGAATACCTCAGTACTACTCAAGATATCAGCCCAAGTATCTGCTCCACCACAAGTATGGTTTGGCTGCGCAGGAGGTAGTTGGTAACGGTAACTGCACTTTTTTTTCCCCCAATCATCAGTGTGAATTTAAAATCTGAAGGACTGTAAATAAAAGAAGAAATCAATCTCAGAATAGAATCTAACTTACGGATCACATACGCCAGTAGTTTTATTGAGTTTAGCCAGCGGACAATAAGCACCCAACGGGCAAGCTTCAATGATAGAACACCAAATGGCAATGCCAGAAGGAAAAACATAAGTTAGAAAGGGTATGTTCTGTCCCAAACATGGAATGGTAAATATAATCACAAGACATTTGCATCAAGTCTAAAATATGTAAGCGTGCAAATCTTTAGGGCATATTGCTTCCAATGAAGTAAAGAATGTTGTGTAATCTAAAAATACAGCATTTTACAGTGTTGAAGAGAAAATTAATGGAAGACTTATCTATTTTTCAAGTGTCCATTATCGATCAGTTAAAGGCTCGACAAAGTTGAAAATGAGTATCATCAAAACCATAAAACAATATTAGCATTTCCATGCGTTCATCCCAGTTGTGTTTAAGGGCCAAAATGTCTTGCAACCTAATGGCTATTTCTTTTACCAAGTTGATTTGAAGAAGCATTACTACTTCGAAGTGACCTTCAATGCACAATATTGATGACTCCGTCATTAGTGGGATAAAAAAAGCAATGAAATAACTGTAATCCAAGAGAATTTTGCGAGCCTTGGGAAATTGCTTATGATTCGTGGCACAGCTACAGATTCTATTTCCTGCTTTTCCCCCTTCTTTTATCTTTCGGCACTGCAGCCTTTATAAACCAGTAACTAAATTCAATCGACCTCTTTTCTGAATTTAAAACCTAAATTACAGGCTTAGATCATTTTTGTTTGACCATTCAAAGACAGCACACAATATCAACCCAAAGCCCCTTGCTACTTTTATTGGGAGACAGTTCCCATCTCCTGTACAGTACGACAGTTGGTTATTTGGAGAAATTTATTCCCTTCATTACACATTGGGATCCCTAAAATCCTTATATTTTGCCACCATCCAGCCTATAAAATCAGACCCAGCAGAATCCTTTCCCAGAGGGGTACTGCTTATTAAACATTGGGTTCACCCGCCATATATCGGTGGTTCATTGAGTTATCAACAAACTAATGATATCCATGCTCCAACTTGAGAGAATTGTTGAAATAACATCAGTCAGAAGGAGAAAAATCCAAATCTTGCTTTCCATTCTAAGTGATTGTAGATGAGACTGGTGCAAAACCAAGTAAGGATAGGCCTTTTCTCGCTCTTTTGGTTTTCATTCTCTTCTCTGATGTTTCTTCCTGTTATTGTCTTAGAGTCTTATCTTTATTCTTCATCAAGCCATTTCCTCACAAACTCTCTATTGGCATCATGCCTGTGTTACCAAATCATCAAGCAATTCGTTGTCTTACAGTGTGTGTGTGTGTGTGTGTGTGTGTGTGTGTATATATATATGGCAAACTCTTAAAACATAGACTCAAAACCAATTGATAAAATCCATAACATACTTGTAATACAAAAGGATATGATTACGATATACTTATGAAACTAACGATCTTAATTTAATAACTTCACAGAGTCCATCATCAAATTTCATGTCCCATAGACCATACGGCTGAAAGTCCAATTAGTTTAACTGATTACAAATTTGGAAAGATGTAGCAAGAGGTATACAAATAATACAATTCATACTTGAAAGGTGATAATTACACAATAAAGAGGAAGTGAATTATGTGCATTGGTATTCAAAGGATGAGCAGGCATTATCAACAGTGTAAAAGTATTTCCAAGCACTACTATGATCATAGCACAAAAGCATTTGGCTTTCAAGTACTTACGTATCATGCAGGTTATACCATGAGGGCAGAAGAAACCCTCACAACAAGTCTGACAATCTAGAGTTCTTGCTGGCTCATCCTTTGAATTTTTGAGGTCGACTTTTTTATCTTTTCCAACACTACAAGCCCATCCTGGCTCGCATCCCGGAACCCAAGAGGTTAAATTACAGTTCCTATTGGGTTTCAAGTAGTTTGATTTCTTTGACCCGCCTTGAAGGAAACTACTGAAATAAAACTTTATTTCTGCTACTGTACACAAGCGCTGTGTAAGGTCTCCTGTTAACCAACCAAAAGCAGAACCGTAATGTTAGATCTTTATTAGGACAAAAAAGTTTCAGTCCCAACTTAAAGGAGAAAAAACACATGAGGTAAAAAGAAAAACAGGATTTGCAAATAAACCATTATGGTTATTGATCATGCTGATGAATATGGCCCTTATGACCTTACATATATGCAATTCTGATTTCTAGTAGTGCATTAAAAAGGCAGAGCCACACTAGGGCTTTGGACGGGAGCTAAGAGATGGCTTGAATAAATATGATTATGGTATTTGATTAGGGAAAGCCCTGCTAAAAAACAAGGTGCTTACCCCAGTGACCCACCTTACCAACATCCTCATCCTCATCCAAAATGAAAATTTTATTTTACCACAAAAATAAGTGAATTCTTCCCATCGAAAGATAATGCACATCGTCAAGTTGTATTCTATGGATTGAAAACCGGAAACCCTTTAAATGCCTTCAAATTACGTACCTTGTGTCTGTTGGACGCAATTGGTCAAGAATTCCAAATCAGATGAGAAATTGAAAGCCATATTCCATTCAGCATCCCTGTAGGGAAATTGAAAATATGAACCCCCAACCTGAAACTAATCTCAAATGCACACAACATAAACTTTTTTGGTAATGTAGGATGTCCTGGACCCAGATTGTCTGAACCTAGGACTAATTGCTACACTACCTCCCACACGTGTTTCGCATGCGTCCTCAACGCTATAAAACTTGAGACCTTAAAAGAGAACAAACTCTAAGTTTCAGACCTTCACTTGTAGAAACTTTTTATCCAACCCAAAAGCTTAAGCTATTAGGTGGAGAGGTCCCAACAAATTAAGTAATCACTCATTCCATCCTTGAGCACTTTGGAATTGCATTCCTTAACATCCCTTCACCAGCAGCCACGTTCCAGTATTGTCACGTTTAACATCTGTTTGGGTCTATCAGCGTGCACCCTTTTGTCTATCAATGTGGTGCGAACTGTGAATTTTTTCCAATGTGGGGAGAAATGTGTCCCGCTAATACCATGTAGAAACTATAAAATTAGACGTAATTGTAACCATAAAATTTTCCGTTCATTAATCAACGCATTCTCTACATACATGCATGCACACATTGATTGTGACTTACACATCCTTGATGCAGAAGCTCAACTGGTTGCGAATGTCGGGGCTCATATAACTGCTTAGATTGTTGAATTGACTGTACACGGCCTGCGCGATGATTTGAACCACGGCCGGATTAGAGGTCTGAGTTACTCCTCCGTCAACCTCATTGTCGTTGTCGTCGCAAATTGCATACCGCGGTAAATTAAACGCGACGATTACCACTAATGTTATTACAAGAAACAGAGATGAATGCGCGCGATTAACCTTGTCTCTGCTCATTTTGATCACCAAAACGCCTGCGGATAAAAAAAAAAAATCACCAAAACGCCTTGAGTTTGTGAAGTAGGGGGGGATTATTTCGAGTTTATGAGAGATTCATTGATTGGGGAAAGTTTAGGGTTTTTTTTTTTTTTTTTTTCCGGGGGGCGAAGAACAGCTGAGTTTTTTTCTGGGAGAAGAAATGGCGGGGAGGGGAAGTAGGAAGAGGAGGGAGAGAGAGAGAGAGAGAGAGAGAGAGAGAGAGAGAGAGAGAGAGAGAG
>BPLS01000304.1:891308-922232 GCA_019656275.1 Rhododendron kiyosumense
GGGGGTTAGGCGTAGATTGAAGGGGAAGAGAGAGACTGATAGGTTGAGTAACTGGATTGTCAGCCGTAAAGTCAATTTTGGGGAAAACATTTTCATCCCGAACAGACGGGGCCCTAATCTCTTGATCACGCTTATTTGGTTTGTTCATATTTTCACTAACAATTTTGGGTTTATAAATTATTGCATTTTGACAAGTCATTTGCATCTACAACTTGTTGGTTAGTGAAAATAAATTGACGTTTTTCAACAACTGTTTCTCTCAATGGTTCATATGTTAATATGAAGAGATATTAAGAAGTTTTAGAAAGATGCCGGAGCGGAGCGACGGCAACTGGCTCATCACCGATGATTTAGTGGAGTGGACCGGGCCGAAGGCCATGGGTTGGGGGTGGAGGGGCTGCTCCCCCGCTGTACGGTACGGATTGTATGGGTATTTTGGAAAAGAGATTGTCTACCCTGATTAGAATTAGAATAAAGTGGAATATAAATATTCTGTGTAAAAACCCTATTGCAGTAGTAATAAGAAAAACGACAACCGCACTCACTTCCGTGAACGTATCTAATTTTGAAAAACCACATATATTCTGTGTGTTGATTCTTTGCTGTTTCATGTGTCTGTTCAACACTTTTACCTTTTGTTTTTGGCTGTTACTAAGTCCTGTGTCTGTCCTAGAAGTAGAAGATTTCTGGTGTGAATGGAGGGCATGCTTATGTTTCTTGGTTTTAATAGGTCAATTTGGAAAACTGCAAATATTGGACAAGACTCGTTAATCTTGATAAGGACCCTTCATCTGACAGGAGACCGCGCTGTGCTCTTACGCGTAGAGTAGTGACTTCTGACTTCTTTCGTGAGTGGAAAGCTCATTTCTTCCTTCTTCTTTGCTTCTACGAGTATTAAATAAAGCCCAATTGCCAACACACATGCATGTGTGTATAATTACAAGACTTATGTCATTTTTTTGGGTCGGTGCTGCTCACAAAATATTTGACACAATACTAGTAAAAGCTCCACACAAATAATAGAAGCCGTTCAATTTGATTAAAACATGTTTTTAAGGGGTCTCGTAAAAAATCAACTCATTCGGATATTGGTAAGGGCTTGATCAGCTCATTCAATTTTATGCTATGCTGTCAAATTTGATAGGAACCAATTGAATGAACCGATCAAACATTTACTGATATCCGAAGGAATTGATTATTTTACGGAAACCCTTTAAAATGCGATTTAAATAAATTGAATGGCTCCAATCATTTGCGTGGGACTCCAAAATAGGTCCCATAAAAAACTTGTGTCAAATATTTTGTGAGCAGAACCGACCCCTTTTTTTATTTATTGTAATTACAGTTTCCTCATTATCTCATCATGATGCTCTTCTCGCATAAGTCCTCTGACTCCTCTCGTAAGGAGAACTTATATTATGTTCCTACGTCCTGCCTTCCTGGAGCATTGTTCCACAGGGCATCTGAACTACACATTTGTGAGATGGCTACACCAAAGTGTGTGGAGCCAACAGAGTGGTCACCACACAAATGTGTACAGCACTATAGCTCCGTGGACTCCGAGGAATTTGTCAATGCCGAGCGGGTATTGCCGACGTGGCACTCGCTTGGCACACCCGAGCGGTCCGATGCATTTTTGGACGGTTCGGATTAAAACACACTCTCTCCTCTCATCCTAACACTTTCTCTCTCCTCTTCTCTCTCCAAATCTGAGCCGTCCATACACGTAATGGATGGCTCGGATGGCCGAGCAGGCACCACGTGGTACCCGCTCGGCACTGAAAAAATTTTCGTGGACTCCACACAAAGTAATACCAAAGAATGTCTAAAGTTTTCAGTGACTTTTTAATGGTTACCATTACTTTTGGTTCATTCATTAACATAATCAGGAGACCGTAGATGCAATTTTGACACGACGATGCTACGGACACAAACACTTTCACACACATGCACACTCACATATATACTTGCAGTATGTAATTGTGCGGATTATGCGTGCAAGTGTGTGTATTAGTGTTTCTTTAGTACAGTATTTTCCAGCTTGACATTCTCTTGTGCCATTTACAGGTTCCGGACGATGTCACAAGAGTTTACCAATACCGATACGTGATTGCAACTTTCATTGCATGCAGATGGATTCAGAAGCTAGGTCGTTTTTCAAAAACTTTATTTTAGTGAAGACTTGGCTAGCTTAAAATAGGCTTGTCAAATGTTTATAGGAAAGAGATGAGACTGGAGATCATAACTAGGTAAAGTATTGAATGTGAGTGTTTACTTGGCTTTGTTACGTAACAAATGAGACCACCCTCAATAATGTCTAGTCAGCTAAGAGGATTGAATTTGGGTGCTTTTATTACTTAGTCCCCGTTCCACCAAGGACTTTTACAACTTTTAAAAGTATAAAATAGTCAAGACAACTCTATTTGATGTGTTCCGTTGTTACAGTTAATGCGAGTCAAAGATTCTAAGGTGAAAAAAATCATTGAACAATTTGCATAGTAGGACTGACTTCATTTGATTGAAAGGGATGAACAGATATCTCTTGGGCAACAATTATTTTTGGGTAATTTAAACAAACGTTGTACTTTCTTTGGATTTCCCAGTTCTCTTGAACTTAATTTAAATTTGAACTTTGTCCTTATTTGAATTTTTTTTTTTTGCATTTGTTAATTTTGCGTTAAATTTTTATGAATTATTGATTCGTCTAAGTGCCCTTGTAGTCCCCAAAAATCCCTTCAAATCCAGTGCTGTTGTTGGAATCATAAAAGCAACCATCAGTGTTGAGCTTGACACCGGCCACCTGTTGGAGGAAGACACCAAAAAATTAGGCGGCCAAAAGAGGTCCCATTAGCCGGCGGGGATTGAATTGCTATAGAGATTCCTTTTGCATATTTAAGTACAGCCTTGGTGGACACAGTAACTGGGATAACAATGTTATCAAAACATTTTTTGTTACAGTTTTTCCAAATTTCCCAGAGAATAACCACAAATGAAAAGGATAATTGACTTTGGAATTCACTTGGATCCATTCCAATATAGGCTTATAAAGTCTCGAGCTCAGACAATAAGGACTACGAAATTTGGACCAAAGTTCTTTGGATACAGAACAACCACGAAATAAGTGGCCGGTTTCTACTTGGAGAGCATTTTGTGGGAAAGGCCGTGAAGCTCTTGAATTGTTTCCTTCGATGTTAACAAGTGTGTGTATTACCAAATCAGAGCCGGCTTATAAGAACAGGCGAGGGAAGCAACCGCTTCCGACCCCCGAATTTTGGTCAAAAATTGAAGTTTCATTGTAATGTAACTTACGTATTAATATTAGAATGTTTCCAAATAAAAACACAAATTAGATACTTGATTTAGTAGTCACATAATATTGTCATGTTATTAGGAGTGCATGGTTCGACTCTCATGCATCTCCATAATTGCAAGCATATCTTTTTACATTTATATTGTCATAATTGTCTCCTTGTAGTTTGATTTTTTGTACTTTTATCATTTTTTAAAGAAATCATGAATATGTAAAGGACTCATATATTAATATAGAAAATTTGCTTTGGGCCTCCAAAATATATGAGCCGGCACTGTACCAAATAGGATTACTTTTGTTTCTTTGTTGTATGCTTGTAGTCATGCGGGTTTGGTCGAAGAGGGTCTCCGGATTTTCAACTCGATGTAGGAAGATCACTTTGTGAGACGGGATGTGAAACACTATACGTGTATGGTCGATCTCTTGGGCCGTGCTGGGAGACTAAATGTGGCCTTGAATTTAGTTGAGGATATGAGTGTTGAAAAAGATGAGGGGCTTTGGGGTGGGTTACTTGGGGCGTGCAGGATTCATAATCGTATAGAGGTAGCAGAAAAGGCCGCAAAATCTCTACTTGAACTACAGTCCCAAAACCCAGGACACTATGTATGGCTTTCTAATGTTTTGCATGATGTGGATGAGGAACTTAAGCAAGGAATGTTGTATAGTCATAGCGAGAAGTTGGCAATTCGCATTTGGGCTTATAAGCACCCCTGACGGAACCCCTCGTAGAATTACAAAGAATCTTAGGTCCCGTTTGATAAAACTGATAGATGAATGGGATTCGTAAGGAGATGGGATTAAGATTGTGATTGATAATGAGAAGAGATTGGTAATGAGAAAGGATTAGTAATGAATATGTTTGTTTGAGATGAGATTGGATGATGAGATTATTAATATTATGTTTGTTTGAAATGAGATTAGATGATGGGATTTGATTGATAGAAGGAATTGATAATGAGAAGGGATTGGTAATGTGAATGAATTGGGATTGGACTGTTAATACCATCTCCCCCAGGGTATTACTAATACCCGTAATCCCCGGATTGCTAGTCCATTGGATTCATAGTCCGAACTCATTTTGGGTTACCAAACAAAGTATTGGTAGTCCATTGGAATTGGTAGTCCAATCCCAAGTGCTAAGAGGGTTAATGATAGGTGCGTAAATATGCCTATTTACGCCCCCCAACTTAGGCTTGTTAGTGCACTACTTGGGGTTTGATTCTTGTTAATTATGTTTCAGGATTCTCAGAGCCGTTGGATAACACTCGAAGCTAAATCGAGGAAAATATGATAAATATGCCAGCCCGTGGCAATTGATGGGCTTTCCCAATATTATCTTGGTCAAAATCCATTGTGGCCCAATCTTTAATTGGCTGGACATTGGAGTTTGACTTTGCATCAAAAGCAGAAAGATTACGTGGAGGCCTTGGTATTATTGGATGGAAATTATTAGTGGGCCAGAGGAGAGCTACACATAACAAAGGTTCACAGGCTGAAAATGGGTTATAAAAAGGAAGCAAGGGTTCTGTTTTGAGTGATCTTTTTCCCACGCAGAAACGGAGAGAACGGTGCTGCCATTAGGATCTTATTCCCATGCGGCAACAGGCCATGGCGGTGGCCACGACTTTGCATAACGCACAACACTCTATGATCGGCTAAACGCTCCAGCTAGGGTGACGAGGATGCTTATCTAAGTAACGTAGTTGTTAGTTTCTTAAGGTTTTATATTCAACTTGATTGTATGACTTGATCGATTCATAACTTGTTATGAAGTTTAATATTTTTCTGACATTCGAATGTGTTTGTATTCATGATTTCAAGCACTGTCATACAATGGTTTTGAATGTTCCGAGATAGGCTTTGAGATAGACTATACGACATGAGACGGGTCGTGCCATGGTTAAATCCAACGAGGCAATCCATGCCGTGTTAAGATATCTTATACGGAGTATGAATCTTGATTATATTTTTGGGGATTATCGATAGGAATTGCTACCCTACAGTGATCTGGTTGAATGTTGAATATGAACCCTAGGTTTCAAAACAATTGCGTTACAACGGGAGACTAGGAGACTGAATCGGAACCCCTAGTCTCTTCTCTCATTTGTTTCCAAATTCTTTAATCTGCTTTCTAGTTTAGTTTTAGTTTAATCAAATCAAATCAACTCAAATCCAAACCCTTTTCCTTTTAGAATTAAATTAGAAATCAATTAAATGTATTGCAACTTAGCTTTTTACTCTCCGTGGATGATCTCGGACTTAACTGCTATTCTTCGGGATAATTGTTAATTCCCTATTTTATAAATTATATTTTTTGAACGAAAACGACAGACTAGTTAACAAACGGGGCCTAGGGTTTGCGGGGATTGTCATACGTTTATTAAATTCGTGTATGCAATTGCAAAGAGGTTGATTATAGTGCGAGATGCAAACTGGTTTCACCATTTTGAGGAATGTGATTGCTCTTGTGGGGACTACTGGTGATTGATTTTTAATTTTTCCCTCCTATTTACTTGAGTTAATTGTCTTAACTCAACTAAATAATTGTTACCAAAAAATTCTGATTTCAGTCCAATCGACGGAGAATGTCAATCGACAGGAAACTATTTCGTGATTCTGCCGGAATGTGGGGTGTAAATGTGGAGTTTGGTTCCTTGTCGTTTTCAGAATTTCTTTGGAAACAAATAATGAAGTGAATGAGATATGGAAGAAGACTAACAAATAGACTTTATTATTCTTCAAAGTAGAAGTACAATCGAGTGAAAAATTACACGTTACAACTACTCCTAAAAAAGAAAAGATAAAGGCCTGTTGGAATTTATTGTGTCTCAAAATTGTCATGATTCCAAGCATAAATGGGCCTTCCTCATTTGAATTTGAATCTTCCCTCCAATCCAATATGGCAGTTACTTCTCCTCTTCGTCCCTCTTTGTAAATAACTTCCACGAACATTTGAGCATATCCAAACAACTGCTCCTTTAATCATGGGAGAATTGCCCTTTTGATCATGGAAAAACTGCTTTTTTGATCATGGGAGAAACCGAACACCCTTCCCTTTGACACATGTGATTCAATCATTGAAGGTAAGAAACTGTAACAGTCAATCGATGGGTGAACCCTC
The DNA here is from genome assembly GCA_019656275.1 of Rhododendron kiyosumense. Lineage (NCBI taxonomy): Eukaryota > Viridiplantae > Streptophyta > Magnoliopsida > Ericales > Ericaceae > Rhododendron > Rhododendron kiyosumense. The sequence goes on from BPLS01000304.1 coordinate 897,740, forward strand.
CTCTCATGTTTAACTTATAAAATTCTATTATGGCTCTGTAATAATCATGTTAATTAACCACATTAATTAACCAGACCATAAGTCTCATTGATTTTCCAATAGTACCCTTTTATCTATGTCACGTGTCACTCAATCAACGGGAAATTCGAGAAATCACAGATATGGTACAAACACCTCCCCAGGTTAGGTGAGGTCTCTTCTTTGTGTTGCAAGGTCTTGAAGCCATCATTGACGACGCGCATGCGAATTGGTAAACTAAACTGTATTTCGACTCACCATAGTTTACGGAGTAAATCCTACGTCATTTTGGATCATGATAATCTTTCTGTAGGCTGCATAAGGGTGATTCATATTTTTCTCAGACCTGCACAATTACTCTAAAGTATTCTTTCTTTCTATTGAACATAAAGTTAAGGGAAAGTCTACAATACACTCCCCTTAAAAATGGTGTACCATATGCACTTATTTTATAATTTATTCATAACATTTTAGTATGTTTCGTAATTTTTGTTCTAGAATTCATAACTTTTCAGCAGTACGATTCATAACATTTTCATTATGATTCGTAACATTTTGGTATATCTCGTAACTTTTAAACGATTTGTAATTTTTTAGCAATACGATTCGTAACTTTTTAGCAATACGATTCGTAACATCTCTATTATAAAACATAAGGGTGTGGGGACAAGTTATTGGAACGGCTCAGATTTGTTTGATCCAAGGGTTGATATATGCTCTCCAACTCTCTTAAGAAAGCATTCACACTTTTACAAATATATTACAAAAACGCCATCAATTTGTTTTTTCCCCCTACCAATCAGCTTTTGTTTTGATGATAAAAAAAAAAAACCCCCAATAATCACCGCCCTATCTCTCTCAGTCTCTCTCATCAAAGCCTCTCTTTTGATTGTCCGGCCACAAATAGTCATCGCCTTTGTCGGTGAGTCACTCGGAACCCGGAATCCACTATCCTCAGTAACATACTCTCTCGCTTTTTCTCTAATACATAGTACTTTTTTGGTTTTGGTTATCTCTTTCTCTATTTTCCTTTATCTTTTCTAAAAATTAAAATAATATTTTGAGCCACTACAAGATTCAAATGGTAATTTCAATTCTAATCGGGGTGAGTAGTGTCGTAGGCACGGGCCATGGTGGGTAGTGTCGTAGGCACGGGTAAACACTTATTTTCTCTATAATTCATAACATTTTGGGGGGTGCATATGATATACACCCAAATAAGAGGTGTGTATTGTAGTCTTTTCCTAAAATTAAATAGAGGTTTTGAAATTGGTGGGGCATGATCCAAAAGAGACATGTCGGTTTGACGAGTACTAAACAAGTCAAAATACGGATTGCTCTAGGTCACTGCTCCATTTACAATAGAAAATCTGAGGTAACATGATAATACTAATTAATTTGTCATTATTATATTCCCATGATCAGCTGTGTGGACCTATCAAAATTCCTATCTATGATATTGGAATTCTTCGTATGATCTCTTATAGGAGTTAACACCTTCCAATGAATACTTGCATAATTCTTATCTCTTGAATACTTCCATATAGTGCTATCTAGTGAAGGATCTACTGTCCCGTAAGTTGAAGGAGGTTGCACGGATATTGGGAGTTGAACCACTTCATCCCTAGTTCCTTCACCGCGAGGATGCACTGATTCTAGACAATACCGCGTACCGCCTATACCAATGCACGCAATTATAACGAGCCACGACCAATAGGAACGAATCCCGAGAAGACTCATCGCCTGATTCATACTTGCGCTCAAAAGGAACTCTAGAACCCCAAAATCCGTGTACGGTTGGATGCACAAGAGAGTGGAGACACAATACACGGCGAGAAAGAGAGAAGTCAGCATGCAAGCAACGGATTTTTCCGAATAGCAATAAAGGCCGATGTTACCGAAGAACACAAGCACGTATCCGGTAGTTTTGCCGGCACGTTCGTAGCCGTAGAAGAAACGCTCGGTTTCCGGGTTTCTTCGCAACCAAAAATAGAGCTTTGAAAGCACAAAGTTACTCATGAAGCCTGAAATTACGAGGGTCAAGATCAGGAGGACTGCGACGAGGCCGGCCCTTTTCCTGACGTAATCCATGGCCAAAAACGAGAAAAGCCATGCCGGCGACGAGATGATTCCAAGGTAGTATCAAAAATTGAGACTCGGCCTAACAGGTCGCAACATCGGCGATAGAGGGAAAAGAAGAAGAAGATTCAAGGAGAGAAGATGGAATGGTTGCTATTCCACAAATAATGTCTAGCTAGGAGGATTGAATTCTTTCTCTCCTTTTGTAGGACCTGGTGTGGGAAAAGTCTCTCAGCATCGAGAGATTTAAGTTTCCTTCCAGTTTCTTCTTGGAAAATGAACTTTTTGAAAAGAAATGTATGCCTTGTTATTTTCATAATTCAAAAAGAATCTTTCAAAAAATTCCCCCTAGATCCTCCTAAATTCTTTCTACTTTTAACATTTCTCTCTTTATCTCTCTCCATTTATTACTTCTACTATTTTTCCAAAAAAGTTTCAAAATACAAACCAAACACAGCAGTAATTTCAAGCTAAAATATTGTGTATTAATGCAAATAATTTTTGGACCCCAAATTATTGCATCTTGATAAGTCGTCACACTAAGCAATAATTTTGCATCTCATCTACAACATACTGGTTAGTGAAAAAAACGAGTCCTGCCACACCCACAACAGATCTGTGCACAGATTTCATTGTGGGGCCCACCACGGGTCCCACACAAATTATTCGAGCTGTTCATTAAATGTAAAACATTTTTTCAAAGGTCACTGTAAAAAATAAGCTCAATCCGATATCTATAGGTGCTTCATCCAATCATCTAACTCTTCATTCAGATTTCCGGATAATGAAAAGTTATATGGTTGGATCGAGTACCTATAGGTATCAAATTGAGCTTATTTTTTACTGAGACCCTTGAAAAAATGTTTTAATTTAAAGAATAGCTCGGATGATTTGTGTGGGATCCGTGATGGGTCCCATAATGAAATCTGTGCACAGATCTGCTGCCTGTGTGGACTTTCTGGAAAAAAAAACTGACATTTTTCAATAATTCTCTCTCTCTCAACAACCTTAAAATTTACGCAAATTGGCCCTGACATCCGGTTATTAAAAAAAAAACAACCTTAAAATTTTTCTCACGGTTTTGACACGATGATAGACATGCTGCACATGATAGGCCCCATATAGTTCCACATTGTTTGGAAATAGAATGAGTGTGATCACTTAATCAAATGTCGGGACATCTCCACCAATTACCAATTGATTTTGAGTTGAATATAAAGTTGTCATAGTTTGGTGGTCCACATTTTGTGACAAATGGTTATGAAAATAAATATTTTTGCCTCCCGCTTTTTTTCAACTTCAGATGTTTTTTGATGCTTGATCTTTAATGTTAGGTCGGCAATCGCGATTCGATGGAGCCTAGGATTACCCCGGAACAAACAGGTAAGCTAACTGATCGTAATTCTGGGATTGGTGCCGACGGGGTGATCCTTGCTACGCCTGGGATCAATGGCACGGATTATACCATGAGGATTTTTTGTTGTTATATATTGATATGAGAAACTTTGTTAACTTGTTCTTGAAAATGAAACATTTTTGCATGCATGGATCTTTTATGTTAGAACTTGTGGCTCATATGTTAATATGAAGAGATACTAAGAGGTTCTAAAAAGATGCAAGAGCGGAGCGACGACATCTGGCCTGTCACCGATGATCCAGTAGAGTGGGTTGGGCCGAAGGCCCGTGGGTTGGGGGTGGAGGGGCAACTCCATCCGCGGTACAGTACGGACTGTATGGGTATTTTGGGAAAAAGATTGTGTGCCTGGATTAGGGTTAGAATAGAGTGGAATATAAGTACTCTGTGTAAAAACCTTACTGCAGTGATAATAAGAAAAACGACAGCCGTCCTCGCTTCCGTGAACGTATCCGATTTTAAAGAATCACGTATATTCTGTGTGTTGATTCTTTACTGTTTCTTATTCGCATATTGTGTGTGTCTGTTCAACACTATATCTTTTGTTTTTGGCTGTTATTAAGTCCTGTGTCTGTCCTAGATGATTTCTGGTGTGAATGGAGGGCAAGCGGCATGCCTTTTTTTGTTTGGTCAAGCAGAAAATCGGAGGGCATGCCTATGTTTCTTGGTTTTAATAGGTCAATTTGGAAAACTGCATATATTGGATAAGACTCGTTAATCTTGATAAAGACACTTCATCTGACCGGGGACCGCGCCGTGCTCTTGCCTGAGTAGTGACTTCTTTTGCGAATGGAAAGCTCATTTCTTTCTTCTTCTTTGCATTATTTACCCGTTCCGCTAAATAAGTCAATTAGTTTTTTTTTTTTTTTGGCTTTATTCAAATTTTTTCGTATTTGTTAGTTTTTCGTCAATTTTTTTTGGGATTATTGCATCGTCATGACGAGAGGAATCTAAAAAGTAAAAAATTATGATTGAAATCAAATTTTTTTCGAATAAAGACGAAAAAATTGACTTATGATTGTGCAAACCAAAGGGAATGCTGATCTTGGGTTGTACCCAGTCTGAAACCAAGTGGATTTATTTTTTATCCCGTACTCCCCCACTACTATCCATATCATGATATATCATATTTGTATCCTTATTTTTCCATCTATAGTCAATTTTTTCGTCTTTATTCGAAAAAAATTTGATTTCGATCATAATTTTTTACTTTTTAGATTCCTCTCGTTATGACGATGTAATAATCTTTCAAAAATTAACGACAAATTAATAAATACAAAAAAAAATTGAATAAGGACAAAAAAAAAAGCCACTTAGCTTATTTAGCCAAACAAAATTACGAGGATTGAATACGATCGGGTGCTTTTATTACTTAGTCTCCGTTCCACTGAGGACTTTTACAATTGAAAGGGATGAACAGATGATCATTGAAAGGGATGAACAGATGATCTTTTGGGCAGTAATTATTTTTGGGTAATTTAAACAAACGTTGTAGTGCTTTGTGACAGAATCCAATCTTTGGATTCTCCCCGTTCTCTTGAACTTAATTTAAATTTGGACTTTGTCTTTATTTGTTTTTTTTTTTTTTTACATTTGTTAATTTTGCGCCAAAATTTTGTGAGTTATTAATTCGTCCAAGTGCCTTTGCAGTCCCTAAAAATCCCTCCAAATCCAGTCTTATTGTTGGACCAATAAAGGCAACCATTAATATTGAGCTTGACACCACCTGTTGGAGGAAGACGCCAAAACATTAGACCGCCAAAAGAGGTCCCATTAGCCAGCGGAGACTAACAAAAGCAACCATTAGTGTCCGCTTAATTTTTTCTAAAAGTTAACATTTTTATTCTTATTTATTTTTTTTCGTGCTTGTTCATTTTACGCCAATTTTTTTTGACTTTCTGATTCGTCTCGACGATACGAATCAAAAAAGTAAAAAAATTATACTTTTACCCAAATATTTTGATCAAGGACCACTTTTAAGCTCAAAAACTCGAATTCAAAATATTTGGGTAAAATTAAATTTTTTTTTACTTTTCCGATTCTCGACGAGGCGAATCAAAAAGTCAAAAAAATTGACACAAAACTAAAAATTTAAAAAAAAATACAAACACGGACAAAACAAGAAAAATCTCAAAAAATCCAGAGAAACTAGGCATGAATTATAGAGATTTCTTTTGCATATTTAAGTACAGTCTTGGTGGACACAGTAACTGGGACAACGTTATCAAAACATTTTTTGTTACGGTTTTCCAAATTTTCCCAGAGAATAACCACAAACACTGTGTTCCAAGACTGAGGCTTATCCATATGAAATGGATAATTGACTTTGGAATTCACTTGGATCCATTCCAATATAGGCTTATTAAGTCCAGTCCTGCTATACACACAGCAATTTGTGCACAGATTGTGCACAGATTTCGGTGTGGGGTCCACCATGGGCCCACACAAATCATCCAAGCCGTTCATTAAATGTAAAACATTTTTTCAAGGGTCTCCGTAAAAAATACGCTCAATTCAATACCTATAGGTGTTTCATCCAACCATCTAACTTTTCATTCAGATTTTCGAATAATGAAAAGTTATATGATTGGATCGAGCACCTATAGGTATCGGATTGAGATTATTTTTTACAAGGACCCTTGAAAAAATGTTTTACATTTAATGAACGGCTTGGATGATTTATGTGAGACCCGTGGTGGGCCCCACAATGAAATCTATGCACAAATTGTATGTGTGTGTAGACTTTCTGTATTAAGTCTCGAGCTCAGCCAATAAAGATTGAGAAATTTGGACCAAAGTCCTTTGGATACAGAACAACCACGAAATAAGTGGTTTCTACTTCTGGAGAGCATTTTGTGAGGATTATACGTAACTTGGTTCCCGATCGATAACATACTTGTATGGCTATGTAATTGACAAACTTGTTCAACATGGCAATTAGTGATATTGTGTTTCCTGGTCTGCTTTCTGGCAATACCTCAAGTAGTAGCTAGATATCTTTTCCCATCAGTGGGGAAAAACATTGACAAATTGCATATATACCCTCTGCAAAATAGTTACAAATACATATTTATACAAAACTTCAGGTAATGGCACCCTTACCTTGTTAAGATAATGACCTCCCCTTTTCCGATTGAATTTCGATGATTCGAGCCGCTCAATATCTTCAGAACATAATTTTAAGGGTATTTAACGAGAAATCAGCAAAAAAATGACCAGGAAGGGCTTTATCCGAGCAGTTTTTGTTTGTTTTTTATCGAACGGTTAAATAAAAACTGCTCGGATGAAGCCCTTCCCGGTCTTTTTTTTTGTTGCTAATTTCTCGCGGGTACCCTTAAAATCACGTTCTGAACACATGAAGCGACTCGGATCATCAAAATTTCGACCGAAAAGGGGGAGAAAATGGGAGGTCCGCAACTTAATGTGGTAAATGCGCCATTACCTGAAGCTGACCGTACGTATCTATATATTTGTTATGGGAGAATCATACCTTTGCCGTATTCTTTTTTATCTTGCTAATAGTTTCTTCTATCTCCTGCTTCATCTTAAACAGCATTTGCAGGTTGATGAATTAAATTTACCCGAAATTGGTCCTAAATTTGAGCATCATGAGATGTTCCCAGCCTCAACAAAAACGGCTAAGATTTTGGTCTATGCTTGTGTGTAATTTTGCATGATAGCATTTCTGGAGCATGGAAATCTACCCCCATTATTACTAGGGACCCTTATTACTATGATTGTTTTCAATCTCATCATTAATCTCTCTCGCTTGATTTTGTAGAGTTTGTGCAAGTCTTCTCCCGTTCACACCTAAAAATGTGTGTTTGGGAGCATGGGGTAGGTAAGTTACTTGAGAACACTAACTTGTCATCGGTACCGGTGGCGGAGCCACCTAGGTCCGTCAGGAGCACGGGCTCCTATTGCATTTTTTTTCAGTTTTTTTTTTTCCTAATTGGAGTTCAAATTTTATTTTAATCAAACAATATTGCTTTTATACAATTAAGCCAACTAGCTAACACAATTACGTGCATATCAATTCTGTCAATAACTAAAAAATAGGGTGAATATTATCTATTTTATTTGAAATCCATTCTAGGTCCCACTTTAATAATCAAAGTCATTTTTAAACTTTTAATCGTTTATTAAATATATACTATCTCAATTAGACATTCTTAAGTGCTTAATCAAACTATATAGAAAATGAGAATGTACAACTGCACATTTTTTTTTTTCTGGAATGTAGATTGTAAAAATTTCTATTATATGCTAGATTTTTGTGGAGAGTTTTGAAATATTCTAGAGATGTGAAGAAGGAAATATATTTTTAGAAAAATTCTTAAAGGTGAATGTGGGTTATTAGATTATAATAATCCTAGCCGTTCATTGAGGAGGTGGATAACTATAAAAATAAAGTGTGTACATTTGTGAGTGTGCATTTGTATAAATTATGGTTGAAGTATTCGCCCACCTAATATTAATTGGGAAAATTTGCACCTACTTCAAATTTTAGAAAACATACGAAAGTCGATAAGCGATCTCGTTGTTAATACAAAATATAGACACTTTTTGATTGTCTGGGTTGTCTCTATAATTGAATCCGACCAATTTGAGACTCTAGAATGTATCTTTTTCCTCACCATCAGGTTCTGCTCTTTCACCATTATCATCATTTTGTACTTCTTCAAAACAGCTTCTTGTTGTACGAAAACAACAACTTCATCATCTTCTACTTTTTCCTCTTCTTTTTTTTTCTTGATCCATTTTTCCTCTTCTTCAAGTCGCGTCTTTCCTTCCCACTCCTCATCCACAATAACTAACTCCTCATAGGGCTTACTTTGCTTGATCAAGAGGCCACCCCGGCAAGCCATATAAGAAGAAGAGCCACTTGTATAGAAGATTGTAATTTTCTAGGTGCGACATCTTGTGCAACTGTGCTCGGAGGCGATCACTCTTTTTCCTTTGGTGTTTTGTCGTATAAAGAGAACAATCATCGCATTTGATAGTTTGCCGGAGATAAATGTGTTTTCGATCAATTGTGAGTAATAAAGAACAGAACAAGAACTCAGAGACACAGAAAGAGGACTGTAGGAATATGAAAAGGGGAATTGATTTTCAAGAATTGGATTGTGTTGTGGGTGCGACATGTAGGAATTGGTGGTGTGTTGAGTCAGGAGGGGTTCTGTTTACCCCATATATTCACCGCCTATCGATGATCAACCAGCAGTGTAGCGATTATGAGAATGCTTCCTATTTTATTTTTAGGGCAAAGTACGGATTACCTCCTTAGGTTTTGGCCGTTTGACAGATGACCTCCCTAAGCTTTATTAATGACCAATTTGCCTCCCTATGGTCTTGGAGTAACGTGCTACCGTTAGATTTTCCGTCCAAACTAACTGGAGGTGTATAACACATGCCTATTTTGAGATTGGGAATGGAAAAAAAAAAAATTGAATATAGGTTTATTTTGGCATAAAATGACAGCACTACCCTTCTCATCTTCTTCTCCAACACTATACTCCCAAGTTCCAATCAACACAACCCTCTTGCCCCATGCACGAGATATAGGAATCACCGCCCGGCCACCGTCCAACTCCTCCTCATCCACCCACTGGCACGACCTGTCGACACTTTTTCCAACAGTAGTTGTCACAGAAATCTCAAAGTACTTCCAATCTCAACCTTTCAAGCATCCTGGAGCCTGGTGTTGTTATCTGTGCCTCTATCTTCAAAAATGGCATATCTTAATTTGAACAATCCACCACCAACCGTGGACCCCTTGCTGAATCTATCCATATTGCAATCGCCTTTGCCGCCATCGGATCGAAAGTCACACCGGCAAGACACTCGTCGGGCTTTTAGGATATGTTCGGCAGCTGCAAAAACACTAAGATTAGGTTATTTAATAGGTGATTCCTTGTTTGATTTGAGTTTCAAATAGGGATATGCTACGCAATTTTTGATCGGTAAAAACTGATTTTGGGTTTCAATTTCTGATCGGTAGAAATTGATTTGGGTTTTAATTTCAATTTCTATTTTGCAAATTGAATTAATTCCTACAATCAGAAATAGGGGAATTGGGTGTAAAAACTAATTCAATGTCCACCTAGCTAGGTTTTAGATTGGGTGTCATCGGTACTTGTATAATTTGGGTTTGGATTTTAGACTGGGGTATGCTCCCAGAGGATGTCCAATTGAAGTTGGGTGTCAAACTAATTCAATTTCCATCTCTCTCCTGTCTTTTTTTTTTCTTTTCCGTAACTTACTTTCATGAGGCATCTAACATTTTATGTTAACGGAGTTAGAGATGCACTTTACTCCAAAACTATAGGGAGGCGAACCGGTCATTAGTTAAATTCAGGTAGGTCATCTGCCAAATGCTCAAAACATAAGGAGGTAATCTGTACTTTGTCCTTATTTTTATTAATTTCTATTTTATTTTAATTAATTTGTATTAATAATATAACTAGTTTTAGTATTTCCCATACTTTCTTGTATTTTAATCAAATGCAGGAAGTGGAAAGTTATTTTGACAAGTGGAATCAAAGGATTGAATGAAGATTAGTGGAGAAGTTAGGAAGTTATTTCATACACGTTTGTTACTTTCTATAAATAGTCTTTTTAGACTTCATTGTAAATTCTATCCAACAAATCAAAGTTTTTATCTTTATTTGTTCTTAAATTTTTGTCTTGCTAAACCATTCTTGGGTTATAATTAGGAGTAGGAGTAGGATTCATATTCTAAGACTAACTTAGAATCTTCGATATATCGCTCATGGCGATAGATTGATCGTTGAAGATTGATGGAATAATCTCTTTCATTCTTCTCCAATTTGTAAATTAGATTCTCTCTCGTCTCTTATGTTGATCTCGTCCTTGAAGAGCGGTATGCTTAGCATCAACGAATTTTTTTTTTACGTGTCAACACGCTTCTCTCTCTTACTACCAATTTCACATTTGACTCGACTGTCATTTCTCTTCCAGTGAAGTCCTGAAAAACGGCTAGAACCACGGGTCCGCCTTTGAAGACAAACCGCATCGCCCTTTTCTTTTGTTGTTGGCTTGTTGCCTTTGTTTTCTTTCTCTGTCGAGTCGTTCCGGAGAAATAAAATATTGGTAAACAGGCTCCCAGTTGCGTACTTCTGCAAAAAACTTAATGAAGCTAAGCAAAGGTTCCACCTATGATAAGGAGTTTTACGCTGTTGTACGAGCCTTGACCATTGGCGGCACTACCTTTTGCCTCAAGAATTTGTGCTCTATTCGGACCACCAGGCACTTAGGTACCTTCACTCTCAAAAGAAGCTTAGTGCGCGACATGCTAAGTGGGTAGAGTTTCTTGAGGGGTATACTTTTGTTCTTAAACAGAAAACACTGTGCTGTGGTTTGAGAATAAACCTGCGGATGCCCTTAGTCGCGTTAATAGTCTCCTACAGTCTATGAGTGTCCATGTGGTGGGTTCCGAGAGGATGAAGGACGAGTACTCCGCTTGTCCAGATTTTGGTATAATTTATCACGATGTTCTAGATGGAAACTGTCACGAGTGTGAGGACAGGTTCTATTGGCCTTCCTTAAAGAGGGATGTCGCCAAGATAGTGTGTCGCAGTGTCGCACTTGTCAACTAGCCAAGTCCAAGAAGACAAATACAGGTCTCTATACTCCTTTACCCATTCCTCGCATGCCTTGGAGAGACCTTAGCATGGACTTTGTCCTTGGGTTGCCATGGATGACGAGAGGTCACGATTCTATTCTTGTAGTGGTTGATACGTTCTCGAAAATGGCTCATTTTATTCCTTGTAGTAAGTCCACCGATGCCTCTCATGTAGCTAAATTGTTCTTTCAGAAAATTGTAAGGTTCCATGGGTAGCCTACCTCCATTGTGTCTAATCGGAACACCAAGTTAATTTGTAAGCTATTTTTGGAAAACACTCTGGAAACTGTTTGATACGAATTTAAAGTTTTTATTTGCTTTTCATCCTCAAAATGACTGTCAAACTGATTACTTGCTTCGATGTTTGGTTGGTGATAAGTTAGGGAACTGGCACTTGCTACTTCCAACTGCAAAATTTGCTTATAACAATTCAGTCAACCGGTCTACGTACGGGTAACAGCCCATTTGAGATCGTTTACTCCTCAACAGCCTATTGATCTTCTTCCTTTGCCATCTGACTTTCGCCCTTCTGAATCCTTTGCCCAACACATTCGCGACGTACATGCTGATATTTGGCGTAAAATTGCTCTAAGTAATGAAAATTATAAACTTGCTGCTGATACTCACCGTAGGCATCAAGAATTTAATGAGGGTGACTATGTTATGGTGCGTATTCATTTGAACGTTATCCAAAACATTCTTTTAAGAAACTGCATGCCCGTGCAATTGGATCTCATTGAATTATTCGTAGACTTGGACCGAATGCATATTTAAATTGAGTTGCCATCTGCTTACCAAAAAAAAAAAATTTTGAGTTGCATCTAATATGAGTATTAGTCCTATTTTCAATGTCGAAGATTTGTTTCCTTACCGGGGCACTTTCGAGCCTCCCGTAGTGCATGCAGGTGTTTCTGCAGGACGAGTTCCTACATCATCTGTCCCAGTGCCAACCCCGCTATTTGCCGGAGGTTGATCAGGTGGAGGCCGTGCTTGAGGATGAGGTTGTAGGATCAAAACACGGTGGTTTCCAGAGGTACTATCATCAAGTGGAGAGATCGTCCAATCTCCGATGCTACTTGGGTTCTCGATGAGGAATTGCATCGTATTGGCCCAGACATCCTAGAGCCGCAGTACCACAGTCACAACTCTACGGAGTCGAGTTCTTTTCATCCGGGAGGAAATGATGGGGATCACAAAAGACCCAAGATCACTAGCGCATACATGAAGTGCGGACGAAAGAGTTAATAATTATTGGTCTTTGATATATTTTATTTAGGAAGCAAATATGTTATTTAGGAATCTATTGTTTATCTAATTTTGGAAATATGTTTATTTCCAGTTTGGAAACATTGTAACTAGCCTATAAATACTACTAGGCTTGTTAACCTTCATAAGTGACATTTTTATATTGAGAATAAAGATTGATTAAAGAATTAGGGTTTTCTTTTCTTTGGCTCCTTTTCTTTATTTTGTGAGTTCAATCTTGCCGGTTAGCCAACGTGAAAAAATCTTAGATAAAATCCAAAAAGATATTTCGGAAAATATTTGGGTAACTTTTTTTTTTTTTTCCTTCTACAAACGGTATATAAACCCATTTACAAAAATTAAAAAAGGGGTATATAAACCGTTTTGGCCCGGTGCCTGAAGCACTAAAACCATAATCCAACCATTCTTTAATAATTTAACTTAACAAACCGGACCGGTCTTGGCAGAAAATCAAACCAAACCAGAATACAACCAACTACCAAGAGAAAACGTTCCCAGCAAAACAACCAGACCTCCTTAACAACAAAGCTAGAAGGAAAAGAGAACAACAGAGAAAGAACTACTGAATACAAATCAACAACTATACAATCAAACGCATACCTATAGAGCGAGAATTCTATCAGACACCCCCCAATCTTTGCTCAAGGCCTTCTTCTTTTGACTGGATTCCACCCTCCTCATCGAACTCAGGCGATCCCTTATACATCTACTATATATAATCTGCGCAGTTTGCTCAATGGTAGCAGCTTTATGGAGGAAGATTCTACGATCGAATGACTGGACTCCACCCTCCTCATCGAATGAGTGGATTTAGTCTTGAAAAAAATCATCCAACCAAAATTTCTATAATATTTCGGCTCCCTCCGACTTCGATTCGCGGCTCTGCCACTGATTGGTTCTCAGGGACGGAACCAGGATTACGTAAATGCAGAAGCCGAACTATGAACAAGATTTTGAAATTTCAAGCTTCGAAAATCTAATAGTTTGTTCGGTTTAGAATTTGAGGGAGGTTTTTTGAATAGTAAGTAGAGAGAGATAGAAAGAGAAATGAGATAAATAATTGAAGGAAAAATTTATAGGAGACTGTGGCGGAGAGAGAGAAATTGGGTTTTGGGATCCAAAACGAATACGTTTTTAAAGTGCGGACGTGTCAAGACTTGTAGCACTTAATACACAATACAAAATACAATATTTAGGTGTTATTAACAAACAAAAAAATTACTAATATTAATATAAAAAAACTCACCCGAAACAACGCAGGGCCGTGGCCCCCATATGATCCGCCTCTGTTGGTACTGACAGTAAATATTTTACGACTGTGTACTGAAGATTATGGATGGATTAGCAATAACCTTGTAGCTTATGTTGGTGGCTGTTGTAGAAGCAACTCTAGCCTGTGGAACTGGAGCTTGTGCCGTGGTTGTTTATGCCATTCTCGAAGGACATGCTGGGAGGGTAAGTTTAAGATGCCATGGTTTGCTACATGTCAAAACAGTCTAGGACTTCATCCTTCGGTTTTCTAGGAAAATGAGGGCAGATCGAGCACCCTACAGGATTTTTCAATCCGAAAACGACGGTCCATGTGCCGTACTACAATCCATGTAGAGCGCTCTGCCCTACAGGATTTCCCAATCTGAAAAGCAGTAATCAAATGCAAAGGCAGGCATACCTTCCAAACTAAAAGAAACAACAAACGAAAGCTTACGTGGCTTTACAGTTAATGCGAGCCATGGATTCTAAAGTGAAAAAATCATTGAACAATTTGCATAGTAGAAGGACTGAATTCAGTTGCTTGAAAGGGATGAACAGATTATTTTAATTTTGGGCAACAATTATTTTTGAGAAAATTAAACAAACGTACTTCGTGACAAAACCCATTCTTTTAATTTTCCGCTTGACCAAAAAAAAAAAAAAAAACCCATTCTTTGGATTCTCTAGAGAGGATACTTTTTCTGTTTTCAATCATTCTACACCAACAAACACTTGTACAAATTCACTCACATTTATGTTGGGCCCCACATACACTACACTTCTAGTGTGTGTGAAACCAACCAAAAAAAAAGAGTGTGTGCAAATTAAAGTGTGTGCATGTGGTTGTATAATAGTACTACTCCTAATTATTTCTGTTTATCATGTCCCCCTTCGGCTGAAGGATCAACCAAGTACTTATTTTGGGAGTTGGGGGGCTGCTATCTCTTGAGCGTGCTGTCCCGGCTGAGGGGGCTCCAGCTCCAGTCTCGCTCCGACAATCGGAAACGTTCACTTCGTAGAGCTTGTTGAGTTAAACGGATATGTAAAAAAATCAGCTCGATCGGATATCATTAAGTGCCCAATTGAAACTTTTTTGTCTTGAAAAGAATAGATTTGAAACACTGGATCAAATCTACTAGAATCCATTATTGGTAAGTTATATGTGTTCCGATCAGGCCCTTAAAGATATCCGATCAAACTGATTTTTTGCATACTTGTTCAACTTGACGAGCTCTACGAAGTGAACGTTTCTGATTGTCGGACCAAGACCGAAACGGGACCCCCTTGGCCGGGACAGCACATTGCTGTCCCTTGAAGGGACAGCAGCCCCCCAAGTCCCTTATTTTGGTGGTGGTTAATGATGGATTTGAACCCTCATGCACGGAGGGGGAAAAAACCGAACACAGGCGGAGAAACTTTTATATAAAACGGGGATAGGAGGGGTGGTGGTATCCCCCTCCAGTCCATTTTTAATTTTTTGGTTGTTTTCTGAACACATTTGATGATCGAATCCGTTCATTTTGTAGAACTTGACGAGAACATTAATCTTGTCAAAAAATCAAGTTCATCGAATTTAAGTAGATACATGATCGGCACACGTGAAAATTGCAAAAAAATAAAAACTGGGTTCCAATTTAGTGTGGTTTTTGATCCAGTTTTATTTTTCTGCAATTTTTACACGGGTTGATCACGTATCTACTAAAATCTGATGAACATGATTTTCTGGCAGGACAAATGTTCTCGTTGAACTCTTCAAAGTGTGCTCAAAAAATTGAAAACGGACCACATGGGGAGATTGAGCTAATGTCCTCACTTGTACTTCGTAGAGCAAGTACATCAAAAGAGGTCAAATATATTTTTAGCTATTTTACCTAAACAAAACCCCCAAATGAGCATTGCACCAAATTAAGTAAAGGCTTAGGTAAAATGCATCTATCAACAGCGTAGAAGTAAATATACCTAAGCACTATTCACCATGTATCTATTATTTTATTAATTTCCCTCCTCTCTCTCTCCTCTTCACCCCTTCTCCTCTCACCAGCGTATAGGTAAAATTAATATTTAAATACTTAATAGATAAAATATATAGTATTGGTATAGTGGTGAAAGAAATATGATTAGGTAAAATAAAAAATGTGTACTGTTGATTAGTATTTTTGGCTATACACTGATGTACATGCTCTTGGAAATGAAACTCGAGTATGTTGTTTTGGCTTTTGGAGGGCTAAAGCGGCTCCGCCTTTTCTTTTGTATGTACTTCGTATATCATAAGAGCAAGTACATCAAACAATGTAAAATACATTTTTCTCTATTTTGAAGTGAAAAATCACAAAAACTTGTATGCACTAGATTAGGTAAAAGAAGAGATAAAATCCATTTGTGAATAATTCTTAGTTATTTTTACCTAAGCACTATTCATACTCTTTTCTTTTTTTATTGTTTCTTTTCTCTCTCCTTCCTCCTTTCTCCTCTCTTTATTTTTAATATTGGATAAAAAAATAATATTTTAATAAATGATAGGTAAAATGGATTGTGTTGGTGTAGTTGTGAAAGAAAAAATTGATAGTTAAAATAGAATTGATAACCATTCATAGGCTAGTTTACCTTTACACCGGTAAACTTGCTCCAAGGGAATAGTTTTCCCTCTCTTTTGTATTTCCAAGCTGGAAAATCCTTGGATCAATACAGTCGTAGTTTTATAGGTTGCAACTAGATTATCTCATAGCTGGAGTTTTTTTTTTTTCCCCAATTATTTAACCCCCACAGTTGTTTTTATCCAAAATTATGCACGCAGTCACAGTAAAGAACTTTCCCCAAGTTTTCCTTTTCTCTGTAAATGAAACAATCAAAATACTCTACTAATTTCTAGAAATTTTTAATTCAAGTTTGTAATAAAGAAATTTTGTCGCACAACATTCTCAAAATTTGAGCCAATATAATTCATTTCTACTGTACATGTGATAATTTACAAATTGGGCTAAATTGGATCTTGATTCCAATGTCGTACTAGTAGTATTTTCAATGGGAAAATGATGACCAAGGACGTGGTTTGATAATTAATACCCGTTGAATACATTTTGTTCATTAACAAATGTTCTTAACATGTTCTTGAAAGGTATTAATTATCAAAATGCGTCATAGGCCATAGAGACCTACGGCCCAACAATACCTAACCCAAACCAACCAATAATAAGGCCAGTTTTTTTTTTTTTTAAATTTTTTTCTTTTATTGTTTTTTTTTAAAATTTTTTTTCGTTTGTTTATTTTATGACTAATTTTTTAAATTATTGATTTGTTTTGTTAAAACGAATTGAAAAAGTAAAAAAATTGTGATTTTTATTTAAATATTTTTAAAAATATCCTAAATAAAGCCCAAAAAGATATTTTTGAAAATTTTTGGGTGAATTTTTTTTTTTTACTTTTTTGATTTATCTTATCAGGACAAATCATAATCTACAAAAGTTAGGCACATAATTAATGCACGTAATTTTTTTGGGCTTGCTAGGGATAAAAAAAATAGACAAAGAAAAAATTCTTAAAGTGTATATGAAAGGCTCAGATTCACTAGCCATTCATGTATACTTTAAGAAAATTTCTTTGCCATTTTTTTTGCACTTAACATTTCTCATTTTTTTTTTTTGGATAAAGAGATAGTAAGAAAAAGTTCAAAAAGCAATGTAAGGTTCCGTTCGTTAAAGTTTTAAGTTCTTACTTTTTATTTTATATTATACGAGACAAATTATTCTAAGTACCTGCACTTTATTTTAATTTTTTTTTATCCGCTACTTTATTTTAATTCATGAAACACATTCTAACCTACCAAGTTACCATTAAAAGGAAGCCTCTCGGCCCCCCCCCCCCCCCCTCTCTCTCTCTCCTAAAAAACCTAGAACAATCTTCTGGAAGCTTCTCCGTCTCTTAAAAATCATCTAAAACCCTAATCTCCCCAAGCAACACACTTCTTCACCCCGCTCACCTTCTTCCTTATCCACTCCACAGCGGCCAAAACTCAAACGCCTTCTCTACTCTTTCTAAAATGGCTTCGGCAAATGCCATCTCCACCGCCTCAGTCCTCGCTTCTCCTAAACAAGTACTCTCCTAATCTATACGTATCTCTGTATGTGTGTGTGTATATATATATATTGATTGGTTTTTTGAATTGATTGTGCAGGGGAGTTTGAGGGGTAAGAGAGTGGTGAGCCAATTGCAGGGGCAGAGGGTAAATTACAACAACAGGAGGTCGTCATCTTCGAGGTTGGTGGTTAGAGCTGCTGCTAAGGATATCGCATTCGACCAGGCCTCGAGGGCGGCGCTCCAGGCCGGCATCGATAAGCTTGCTGATGCCGTCGGCCTCACCCTTGGCCCTAGGGGTATATAGAACATTTGACTCCCTTCTTTTCTGCTTCAATTGTGGAGATACATGATTTTTTCAATTTCTTAGTGGGCTTGTTTGATTTGTTCGGCTATAGCACGTTAGTATGTATTTCAGTTTCTGGCCTACTAATTGAAAATGAAATTTTTTTACCTTACCCCTCCAGATATTTCAATACACTGCCAAACTCTTTCTTTTGATCAAATGTAACTGAAAATCTGTTGAAAGCTTTCATTTGATAAGTTTTTTGGTCACATATTCGTAGAAGTTTCCATACTAGCCATAAAGCCACATTGAACCATTTTTGATGAACCAATTGAATGCTTCAGTCTCCCATCTCATCAATATGTCTTTCCCAAGCTTATACTACAAATCCTTTTCCACCATTTTGGTGAAAAACTGTGGAAATGAAGAGAAAGTTTAAAATTTTTCCCTTCCTTTGTTTGGTTCAAGATGGTTCAAGAGGATAGAGGAGAGAAAATGGCAAAATAGTGTTCTAAGAATAGTCAAATTTCCCCCCTCATTTTAATTTGATGAGACCCACGTCTCACTTTTTAGTCCTCTTTGACCATCTTAATAAGCTCTCGCATCAGATTTGGCTGTATTTTGGATGGTGAGAAAGAATGAGAAAAGAAATGAAAACCCTTCCACTTATTTGCATGACTAAAAGAGATGTGAAACTGTAGAAAAGATGGAAATAAACTAAAAAGATGAACCTTCATTGGTCCATTTGTTTCTACCAAATCATTTCAGTTGTGATGAAAAAGCACGGTTTTTTTAATTAATTTCCCTTTCTCACAATCCAAAGAGCCTCTAACTGTTGCAACCATGGGGTTTTGAAACCGCAGAAATTAAACAATGTATTGGATAGGATGTTTTCATAGTGGGTGCTCTCTTGATACCTCTTGGCCACAGGGCCCTTCCAGCTCTTCCTCCGTGCCTCCTTTCCTCTCATTCTCCCTCTCTTACCTTTTCTCCACTCTTTTGGACATTGTCTTGCATCATCTTTCTTCATCAGATGGTAGTCTAAGACTCTAAATGGTCAACTTTACAGAACAGTGTTATCTTTTGGTCTCGTTTGAATTTAGTACCCCATCAAGCATCATGATCTTGTTTATACAAGTCACACGTAGCTGCTACTGCATTAAAATGGTGAAGATGCTTTAGTGACATCAATCTGAGGACATTGAGGAGAACTTGATGGATTTAATATTTTCTTTTGCTTCTTGAAGGGAGGAATGTAGTCTTGGATGAATTTGGGACCCCAAAAGTAGTTAACGATGGGGTGACCATTGCTAGAGCCATTGAGCTACCTGATGCGATGGAAAATGCTGGTGCTGCTCTAATTAGGGAGGTTTGTCATTGTCATCCTCCTGAAATATCACTTGCCCTTACTTTACTTTTATATCCCTTTTCCTTTTTTCTGTATTTGACATGTTTTGCATGGTAAGGTTGCAAGCAAGACCAATGATTCCGCTGGCGATGGGACTACAACTGCATCAGTTCTTGCTCGTGAAATTATTAAATTGGGCTTACTCAATGTAACCTCTGGTGCTAATCCAGTTTCAATAAAGAAAGGGATTGATAAAACTGTTCAGGGGTTGATTGTTGAGTTGGAGAAGAGAGCTAGGCCTGTCAAAGGCCGTGAGGACATTAAAGGTATTGTGCTTAGCATGATTAATAATTTTCTTCACTATTTATCTTGTTATCCTATTTATAAGGTTTTACATCACCTTTCAGCCATTGCGTCTATATCTGCTGGAAATGATGAGATTATCGGGACCATGATTGCTGATGCAATTGACAAGGTTGGACCTGATGGTGTTCTGTCTATAGAGTCATCCTCCTCTTTTGAGACAACTGTTGATGTGGAAGAAGGGATGGAGGTCTGTATTTTTTTTGGAGCATGATTTACCGGTCTTAAACCTGTTTTTCTTCTTTTTCGCCCCGTCATATTCTTCAGGTTTTCTTACTCTTTTCATTGTTCATTGGTCCTGATGTCTGCTTACTTGACTCAATTCATATTTGGTTTCACTTGGTTTACAGATCGACAGGGGTTACATCTCCCCGCAATTTGTAACCAATCCTGAGAAGTTGATTGTTGAATTCGAGAATGCAAGAGTACTGGTTACAGATCAGAAGATCTCATCAATAAAGGATATAATCCCCTTGCTGGAGAAGACAACTCAATTGCGGGCCCCTTTGCTTATCATTGCTGAAGATATCACTGGTGAGGCTCTTGCGACTCTTGTCGTGAACAAGCTGAGAGGCATCCTGAATGTCGCTGCCATCAAAGCACCAGGTTTTGGCGAGAGGAGGAAGGCACTTCTTCAAGATATTGCTATTGTGACAGGTATACAAAATCTATACGACTGTTTTTGTTAGTACTTGTTTTGTACTTTTGTCACTGTTTTCAAGTGCATACACCATGAGTTCCCCCTCAAATCTTGAAAAATGTATTTTTTTTTTGCTACTTTACGGATATGTCATTCATTTCTATTGCATTGGTCAACTTAGTTGGTAGAAATTAGTGGTAATTTTTCCCGTTTTTGTGAAGTGATGTATTAAATTACCTCTTCATCCTCAGGAGCTGAGTTCCAAGCTTCTGACTTGGGTTTGCTTATTGAGAACACCACGGTTGAGCAGCTTGGTTTGGCACGAAAAGTGACCATCTCAAAGGACTCCACTACCATAATTGCGGATTCTGCATCGAAAGATGAGATACAGGCTAGGATTTCACAGATTAAAAAGGAGTTGTCGGAGACAGATTCTGTGTATGACACGGAGAAACTCGCTGAGAGAATTGCCAAATTATCAGGGGGTGTGGCTGTCATTAAAGTGGGTGCTGCGACGGAGACTGAACTTGAAGACCGTAAGCTGCGTGTTGAGGATGCCAAGAATGCAACTTTTGCAGCTATAGAGGAAGGGATTGTTCCCGGTGGTGGCGCTGCATTTGTTCATCTCTCAACTTGTGTGCCTGCCATTAAGGAAACACTGGTTGATGCGGATGAAAGGCTCGGTGCTGACATTGTGCAGAAGGTAAGAAATGCACAATCATCTTTTGTTCTTGGGAAACTGAATTACTGCATATTTACATCTCGCTAAAGGTTGTGTATACATTTTTGGTAGTCCAAACATTCCTGCCAAGTCCAGCTACTAATTCGAATCAAATTATTATGTTTATTGTTTAGCATTGAATATATGCAAGAAAGGGGAACTGTTTTTTTCATACTATGTAACTTAATCAAAGGGATCTGCGTTTTGACTAAAACACATGTTCTTCTCATTTCTGTAACCTTTTCCATAAGGGAGAAACAAGTTTTATTGTATTTTATTTCGTCTTGGTGTCTTTTCGGATCAGGGATTTGTAGTGGAGTATTCCCAGGGAAAGGATGGAAGTGATGGAACTGATGAAGGATCTAACTCTAGTTGTTATTTTTTGTTTCTTAGTACTTTTCATTTCATATGTTGGGTACTAGGTTTTCCTTCCATATATATGACGCATAAGTGTGTTTATTAGGCAATCATTTTTGTTCCCTTGTAAATTCCTTCACAAATCCACAAAATAGTGAGCAACACGGGAGATGAGTGTTTCTTCTATATTTCTATATGAATGTCTTTTGTCAGGCAATAAGTTTAAAAAATGTGTTTTTGAGTTCAAACCGAGCTGACAGTTTCTTAATTTGTAGGCCCTGGTCGCACCCGCAGCTTTAATAGCTCAGAATGCTGGCGTTGAAGGTGAGGTGGTTGTGGATAAGATAAAGGCTAGTGAATGGGAGGTGGGATACAATGCAATGATAGACAAATATGAGAACCTGGTGGAATCCGGAGTTATCGACCCAGCAAAGGTGACAAGATGTGCTTTGCAGAATTCGGCTTCAGTTGCAGGAATGGTGCTTACGACCCAAGCCATCGTCGTGGAGAAGCCCAAGCCCAAGACCCCAATGGCTGCTCCCCCGCAAGGCCTTACTGTGTGATTGCACCCCGAATCTCCTGGTTCTTGTTAGGTGGTTAGAAACTGTGAGTGACTATGGATTTAGGGGGAGTTGTAGGGTGCGAAAACACTTGATCGGACTGGATTCATAGCTTTTTTTGTACGGATTTATTGCTGCCATTGGAATTTTTAGTTGGCTTTGTGTAATTTTGTTGGAGAGGGAATGCAATAATTACTTCTGTTTCCATACAAATTCAAATAGGCCGCCACTTCCACCCTGAATCCTGAATAGAAGTGAAATCCATCCGAAATCTCCATGTACTTGGAATCCACCATCAAACTAGTCTGTGGTGTCTTTTGAATTGCAGCATCTTACCGTAAAGTCTTCTGGATTTCAGTTTCTTGCTATTTTCCTCGAAAATATCACTTGGATTAAATGACTTCTCGATAAAGATTGAATTGTGCCAAATGTGCTTTTACTAGAGTGGTGTCACGATAAAAATACCATGATACCAAACTAGACTATTGAAAATTTTAAGTTTGGTTTGTTTGTTTGTTCACCTGAGGACCATTTGAGACGAGCTTTAAGCGAGCAAATACGCTTAAATACGAGTTTGAACTCAAGAAGTTTGGTGTTTTTTTATCAACGTGTGATGTCAAACCTGGTGAATCAGCAGTTGCAAGCCATCAAGGATATAGTAGCAACTAGCAAGTAATCTGGTGATGGACATGAGCTTATGGAACCTGAGCTCAATAGTCTGAATCTCATGTCAACCTACCTAATTGCCAACCATTAACCACCAGAAATACTCCATGATATAAGCAACGAACCAATCTTATTCAATCAAGGTAAATTGCTCCAATTAAGGAAGAAGCTGCTTTAAAACAGAAAAAGAAAATATTTCATAAAGGCTTTGTGATGACTGCTCCCAGCTTCACGTCCCAGAGCCGTGAATTTTTCGACATACATAACTTTCTTATCTGTTCGGTAACATCTACCTCGCTAGCAGTGATTCTAATTGGAAAAAATCCACATTAAAATGAAACAGTTGAACAAGATTCTCCTGCATTCATATTGGTACTTGTAGCTGTTTCATTTGCTTCGGCAACTTTGTTACCTAATATGAAAGCAGAATGGAAATGGATAAGCATGGACAGAACCCGATCATCGGCTCTAACAAAAAGAAGAAGACAGGAAATTCATACCCAATATGGCTTAAATCAGATAATAGATTTCCCTTGCTCCATGGCTAGAGTTGGTAAAATAGCTGTAGCCTCGCCATCAATTACCAGATGGTCGCCGTGTTTGAAGCACCTCGTTTTAAATTTTGCACTGTTTTACAAAAACAAGCAACTATTCGTCAAAGGTCATTTGGTGCCAGTCATTTACAAAAAAATTGGGAATTATCTGCTTGATATAACTTACAGGTACTTGTTCTTCATTGCCCTTATACTAGTTGCTTGTACTTCACCGATGATCTCTTCACCAATATATACTGGCGATTTGAACTGCAAGCTTTGCGAAACATACACGGCTCCAGGCTACATAGTGCCCAATCATAAACTAGATAGATCAGTGGCAAACGTCCCGTATCCATGGAGTCAAAACAGATAAACAACATATCTAAACTCCAGTATAGGACTCTTGGGAGAAGCCAAGTGAAGACAAATTCCATATTAAAACATCCTCATAATGATCTTTCTTCTTCTTGTACTATTAGGGTTTTTGATTTCACAAATTCCATGATAAAAGACACCTCAACTTAATTTACCCACCAAAGAAATAAAACATGAGACTTTTAGTGAGACCATTTGAAACTGTTAATACTTTACTAATAATCCTGCTAGAAATATGTTTAATGCTGATCGTACTCAGAATTCATATTTACCATCTGGGAAACATGGACCTAGTATTGCAATAGAAAATCATTTCCTAGAGATGAGGTAGATAGGATTGTCGATTCTGATTAGATTCACACCAAAGCAAAAGCAAGAATCAACTCCTTCGAAGGGACTATGTCTTTTCTCTCTACTTTTTTTTCAGTTTTTCTTCCGAACAAATCAAAAATATCAGTGATGTGCTACCCATATGAATAGCATCACAATGTTACAAAGAAGAAATATTACACCTTTCAGTGATTCAGTCTAAGTGTTTCTTTGCACAGAATATCCATCCTCTATTTGGAAGACTGTAACAACCAACATTCCTTTGAAACTTCTAACAGTCAAGGAACATAATTCAACCATGAATGATAGTAGCATTGATAGTTGCTTTATTTCTGTTTTATATTTATAAAGAACCATAACAATTTATCAACTAGAAACAAATCATGAAAGTGAAGGAAGACTTACAAAATTTGACGCAATAATCCTTGGGAACAAGGAAGCAACGAGCATCCCCGGAACCAGTCGATCTTCAAATCCTGCTTTCTGGGCACACTCAAGATCAAAATGCAGAGGATTTGAATCAAGGCTCACCTTCGAATATTCAAGAACGTCTGAACTTGAAAAAAC
>BPLS01000305.1:0-14774 GCA_019656275.1 Rhododendron kiyosumense
TCTGAACATAGGCACTATATTTAGTAGTGGCCTAGACGCCTGGTCCTGTGACAAAATGTTCTTATAAATGGACGTGATTAATAATACATAGCATATATAGTGGATCGATGTTTAATTTAGTTTATAATAAATGAACTGCAAACTATACATATCATTTCATTCTATATGAAAGTTTATAGCATTTCTTATAAGTCGCGATGTTTTGAATTTACAACTTACTAAACTCCCATTACCCAAGAATGATTCTCTCTCATGACTCGATGTATGTTTATCTCATGTCATGAATCCTCATGTGACACAAAATGGAATCGAGCACGGGTTCACTTTACGATTCGAGCAATTTATTTTGTAAGTCTCGATGTATTTAACATCCCTACAAAAAATCAAGTTCATCGGACAATGGTATTTAGTTGAACAAATCATATTTGTCACAAGGAAAGAAAGTCTGTCAAACACTAATCGTGTATTTTTCTTCAAACAAATATGATTGGACAAATTTTTTACTGATCTCTGATCAACTTGATTTTTGGGTGTGGACGTTGAACATATCAAGACCTAGCTAGTTTATGAATGGTTCGGATCGTGAAATAAGATTGTGGTGACTCTCGTTTTGCATCTCATGAGAAATCATCACATGAGAGAACTTTGACTTGGGATGTATACTATATCCTTTTTTACAACAAAAAGTCTATCCACATAGACATTTCATGCACATATTGTGCATAGATTATTTTGTGGGGCCTACCACGGATCCCATATAAATAATCCAAGTTGTTCATTAAATGTAAAACACGTTTTCAAAGGTATTGTGAAAAATCAGCTCAATCCAATACTTATAAGTTATAAGTGCTCGATCCAATCAATTAATTTTTTATTATTCTGAAATCTCAATGAAAAGTTAGATAATTGGATCGAGATATTATAGGTATTGGATTGAGCTAATTTTTCTTGGTAACCCTTGAAAAAGTGTTTTACATTTACTGAACGGCTTGGATCATTTGTATGGGACCCATGGTGGGCCCCAAAAAAATATGTGTGCTTTTGTCTATGTGTATAGCAGCTTTCTTTGTACAATTTGGTACTAATTAAACACTAGCCCGTTCCGATTTCCGTAAGCACTCATCCCCCTCCCCAAGTCTTCTAGGATATAAGGTATTTTTTTATTTGTCAATCGGTAATAGAGATCATTACATCATGTATAAAGTATGAAATATATAAAGTACAAATTACAGGACACTGCATCCTTTATGTGAGAGTCTACGAGATAACCAAATTCAACAACTGAACCGGCCTATAGGATAAATAAGCCCATTAAAGGGACCACAATCACTATAAGCCCAACTTAACTCTAAGCCCCATTAAAGAAAGAAATAGGAAAAATGCCGGCCTATGACGTGTTTTGATAATTAATATCTTTTAAGGACATATTAAGAACATTTGTTAATAAACAAAATGTCCTTGGCGGGTATTAATTATCAAAACACGTCGTTGGCCGTCATTTTCCGAAAGAAATATCCTCAATAAATACAAAGGAAAGAACACCCACACGCAGGTGGGAAGACTCGAACTCTTGACCTTTTAGTAAGATGCAAGAGTACTGATCAACTGAGCTAGCCCCAGTAATTGGTTGAGTAGATTAGGATTAACGAATGAAAGAAAGAAAAAGATTAATAGTAGTATAACTGTCTGCCTTGGATGTTTGGGTTCCCCAAGCCCCGTTCCCGAACTTGGTTGTCCACTATTAAATTTTTAAAAATAAAAAGATATAGTACAAGTAAGAAAAAATGTTAGCGCTTGATTTGGAACTGCACCATTTACTGGAGGTGAGAAGCACTCATGAGATCCTAGGAGTACCTGCTGTTGGTGCTCGATTTGGAACTGCATCATTTTACTGGAATTGGGCAATGGTAGTGCTTCATCCACAACCTAACCATTGAAATAAGTTGATTTATCCCGAGCGTAGGGTTAGGTCGTTGTCAACATAAATACCGGAAAGTACGGATCGCACCCAGAGAGATAATTCCTTATAGTTTGCTAGGATTTTTAGATGTAAGGATTTGCGGCGTTTAGACAGCCAAATTTTGGTTTTGCTTTGAACGGTGGAAAAATACTCTTATGAAATAGACTAGAAATTGAGTTTTTACTAGATTAAACAAGCGGCAAGGCGTTGGAGTTCTTAACACCCGTAACTTAAGTCATCTGACCATTATCAATGAAAACTCGGTTGAATCGCACGGCATAGGCTATCAACCAGAAGATTTAGCTATGAAACCAATAAAGACTGGAAGTGAAGTATGGAAAACAAGTGAGCTCTTTCGTTCTTTTGACAAACACAAACCGAGACATCGCTCCGAAACCATGTGAGCGAGCACATGATCACCGGAGATTAACATCGGCAAGTTTTGTTACATAAAAGCGAACTCTTCTCATTTTCCATACAAAACCTCAAGCCATAAATTGAGAAAGGCAAGATAAACATAAGTCACGAGGTGTTAATCACCCCGATGCCAAGCCTAATCGACTACTCACACATCATAAAAAGATTAGAAAGCATGCGAAAGGAAGAAAACATGATTAACCGATAGAAATGAAAATAAACTTGATTTACGAAGATCCAACAAGTAGTTACAACACTAATACTTGAGAAATTAACGGAATGACAATACCTTGAAGTGTTCTTGAAGAATCACACTTAGAAAGCTTCAAACTTGACAAAGGAGTTCTAAAATGAAAAAGACTTAAAGTTAATTATGAGCTAGCTCCCAACAACATAAAGGAGAGCCCCTATTTATATACAAAAGGGAATTCTCTATCTACAAAAGTCAAGAAATATCCCAAAAAATAACCTATTAAAAGAAACTTTCCATAAGTGGAAAAGTCTGGAAAAGTAAGAAAAATATCTGTCCGGGCCATTTGTTATCGATAACACTAAGATTGTTATTGATAACAACACTCTGATGGTCACCCGAGAAGAAAGGTTATCGATACCAAGGGGCAAATGTTATCGCTCCCCTTGCCTCTAGACAAATTCTGGACCAAGATAGTGCAGAGGTACCGATAACCTTTCTTAATGTAATCGATAACATCAGGGTCAAGAAGGCTTGATGGAACAAAATGGGGAAATGTTATCGATAACAACATTATTGTTATCGATAACCTTCGACAGAATTGCAGATCCATCCTGCTGGACTGCTTTAACTTCTTCACCACCTTCCGAACTTCATCCAAAACTTTGTTTCTTGGCGTTAGGACTTGGTGGTAATACTCTTCATGGCCTTGAGTGCTTGAAAAACCCTCGAGGGTCATTCTCGATGCATTCGGCTCGCTTGTTATGCTTTGGCGTGATTCTAGCCAACTAAACCACCGAAAGACTTTTAGTGTTCCTCATGATGCCATCAAGGTCCGGTGACAATGAAATTAGTAACAGCGGACACTTGGGGACTTGGTTACATCCCGGAACGTCCCTTGGCATGCAAAACCACCTTAGTCGCATGTTTTACCTGAAAAGCTCGACAAAACACCTTATGTGCGAAATTTGACTTTAGCGAACAAATAAACATAGAAACGTCACAATTTGGAGGATTTGAGCACCCAAGATTGTGCAATCTTGTGTGCTTATCAGGTAGCAATATTTGACTAATTTTCTTCTTCTTTTTTTTTTTGGTCAAGCGAAAGTTCATAAATATTAAACCAGAACGAAGACAAGCATCAGAAGTGCTAAGAGAAGGTTCGAGATCAAACTACAGAATTACAACAAAGGAAAACCTAAGCTAGTTCAGAATTTGCCTAATGTTTAGGCAGTTGTAGGGGGATGAAAACAATTGGCGTTCTGAACAACACTAATTGGCAGCGGCTGCACGTGCCTCTACACCGGAACCCTAGTTCTTCGTCGGAACCCTAATCTGCAAAACAGACAAGAGGTGAGCGCACCTTTGCCTCTCGTGGCAAAGGCCCTCCGATGCTTAAGTTAGTATCACGTACTGGTCTAAACCCTAATTGTCAGTAGGAAAGCAATAAGAGATGGCCAAATATTGCGTACCTTTTACCTCCAGGCTTACCTCGTATTTATAGGCTCACGGATGCTTGCTGCCC
The DNA here is from genome assembly GCA_019656275.1 of Rhododendron kiyosumense. NCBI lineage: Eukaryota > Viridiplantae > Streptophyta > Magnoliopsida > Ericales > Ericaceae > Rhododendron > Rhododendron kiyosumense. The sequence continues at coordinate 4,093 of BPLS01000305.1, forward strand.
AAGCATCCCTGTTGCCCTAGGATTCCTACTTCGTATAGGAAACCTAGTAACTCATGGATTCTCGTTCCCTTATCTGTATAATAGCTTAACCATTATGGGACTCTCAGCCCTTTTGGGACTCTTTCCCATAATTATCCGAACACCCCACTCACGTTGGGTTTCTTGCCTTGATCCTATATACTCGGGATCTTATCCTTTTATGGAGTATTACCATTCTGGAACATTCTTGCCACGTTACGACTTAGGGCAACGTTTTCCACTGTTCGGCTTGCTATTTACCGAACAGTCCTCCTGGACCAGTGACTTCACATGCAACTGGTCCAAGTTGTTATATCTGGTCAAATGACTTCACATGTCTTTTGACCTTAGCAGCCGAACAGACTGTCTGGACCAGTGGCTTCACATGTCACTGGCTCATCGCACTGCCCGGCAACAACTTATCATGTCTGCCACGTGTCCCTAACACATCACGTGTTCGGCGACTAATCTTACTTGTTCGGGAATACCTCCCTACAATTGCTCCCCAGCCCCATTTGTTCGCCACTGTTCGGGGGCAATGGGTGGGGCTTTTTAGAAACAACAATTCTGGACCATATTCGTCCAGTCCCGGGCAGTCATCACATCTGATACCCTTCAATATTCTTGGCGGCTCTGTCATTATACCGTCTCGGGGTAATAAGTCCACGTGGCGTTTCTCGTACGCCTAGCATTTAATTTTGAACTGACGTTTTTCAAACGTCGTTTAGCGTAATCTCCGCCTTCCGTTACTTTAACTTGTAACGGCGTGGAGAGAGACGTTTCGTCTCCGTCTCCAGCCCTTAAACCTCTGAAAAGGGGTTCATTTGGGTTTACTTTTTCAAATCCTCCTCTCGTCTTTTTCTGCTCAAGCGACCCGAAACGCCATCGCCGCCGCCTGCAACCCCAGACACCGCCGTAGTTTACCTCGTAAGGTTCTTCGTTCCTTCTCAATCATCTGTTTTAGGGATTTACTCGTACCCCCTGTTTTCGTTTCATAGTCCTCTCCATAATTTCAAATGGCGAATGAGGGCAATAGCGGTCCTAAACCAGGAAAATTTAGGAAACTCTGTGAAACCCCGCCAGCCATGGCGGCTTTTAGGAGGGATTATAACATCCCTGACAATGTAGGGCTTGAACTCGCCCCTTTAGATGCAGACAGGGACGGGGGTACATGGGATAGGATGTGCATCCCTATAGCAGCCATTGTCGAGGGGGGGGTTAGATTTCCCCTCGACCCCCTACTTCGCCAGGTCCTGAACTGGTATCGACTCACACCAATGCAAGTCTCTAACAATTTCTTTAGATTAGTAATGGGGATTGTTGCTCTGAATAGAATATTGGGGACCCAACTGGGGATCTGGGACATCCAGTGGTGGTATAGCATCGTGCTAAACACCGATTATAATACCTTCTACTTGAAAGTTAGGAAAGCAGAGAAGCGTCTCGTGCTCAACCTACCAGACTCTGCTCGCGATCACGAGATCGATTTTCTGTATGTTACCGGAGCATTTGAGCCAATAGGCGAGGACGGCCAAGTGGTGGGCTTCCACTGCCCCCACATATGGGGCTATCCACGTATGCTCCTTTTTCCATTTTTCTTTGTAGTTTTTGTCTAACTTTCCAATATGGTTTCTGACCTTTACTGTGCTTTTTGCCGTGCAGCTAGCAACGCGAACAAGCGTCCAAGAGCCGTGCCCAGTTACGTCCGAACAGCAGAGATCAACAGGATCTTACAATACAAAGGGGAACCTGGCTCTCCAAATTACGGTAGCGGTCGCGACGCCCACGTGCTATTAGGCTACATCCCTGCTTACAAGGGCTTCATAGATAGGAGATTAGCTAACCCGAGCACCAGCGGGGCTTCTACATCAACAGCTCCCCAAACTCAAGGTTCGAGGTTGCAGGCCGAGGTCACGCTTGCCGGACAGCCGGATGAGCTGACTATACCCGCAGGTATTCCCACGACTCGTGTGGTGCTTCGCAGATCAAGGAGAAGGCAAGTCGTACCTGATCAACAGGCCGAGCAGATCATCCCCGTTGGCATCACCAGCCAATCATCTTCCTCGGGCTACTCTCGCTCTTCCCCAGAATCAGGTACAATGGCTCGTCAGCCACTTGACCTCAGCTCCCTCCTAACTGTCCCGGCCAGGGGACGCGGTGGTGTCACCAGGGTGGCGTCCACCGGGGCCGCTCCCCCGCGATCTCGTCGCACCAGAGGGGGGTCGACAAGGTCGTCCTCAGCAACAGTTGAGACTGACAGTGCCCTTGGTGCTGATGATGCCCATAGGGACAAACGCCCAAGGGCCGAAGACCCTTCGTCATCGGATGTAGCGGCCGACACAGGAGTCAGCCAACCCCGATCACCCCCTCTCCAGGTACTCCCCCAAACATGGGCCCCCACTCTTATAAGGGGTGATCGCCCCGTTCACGTCGGGGACAGTGCCAGCTCCTCAGAGACTGCACTGGCCTTGGCGCAGGCTCTATCCCTGCCCGTTGATATGCAGAAGGAGGCCGCATCCCCTGCAGACAGGCTTGTATCCACTGGTCTTGTCAGTGGAATCAAGGTAAAAGAAGTTCTTCTTTGTAGCAAAAGGCCTTTATTATGATAATGAAGTATTCTCCTAACTCATTTCTCTTATCCGCACAGTTTATTCAAAAAATGATGACACTGGGCCAGAAGTTCAACGACTCCGAGACCGAGAGAGTCAAACTGCTGACGGACAACACAAGGTTGCTCCGAACAATTGCGAGGCTTGAGAGGGAGAGAGACAACGCCAAGTCTGACTACACCGAGGCCAAGAACAATCTCGATACTGCTGAGGAAAACCTCAAGCAGGCTTTGGCTGAAATTGATAACACCAAGAAGGCTGCGTTTGATGCTGGATATGAGAAGGGCTTTGACGCCACAACTGCTAGCTATGTGGAGCAGATGCTAGCAATCCAGGATCAAATTTGGGCTTCCAGCTGGGAGGCCTGCTTGACCAAGGTAGGTGTTGCTGATGACTCGCCCCTCTGGCAAGACAATGATTTGCCGAGCAAACAAGTTCAGATTGAGGATGAACCCCAGGGGAACCCAGATGATGACATCGATCAACAGATCGAAGAATTTGCTGGAGCTGAAGAGGATACACCTGCTGCGGTGGAATCATCTGCCCGGGAATCAATCAACGACCCTGCTCTTGAGGAAGGAGATACCGGTGGTGATGGTAATCCAACTGAAACTGTTCCTGAAGCTGCTGGCCAACTCACTCCTGAGGTCCAAGAGTTGGACTAAGCACGCTACCTCTATAGGAAAACTTTGCAGGTCCTACGCGACCGTAGATATCTCAGCCCTGCGAGGCACCTGATCATCTTTTCTTGTTTTACTCTTTGTTTGTGTTGGAACAAGTACTTGGCCCTTCGTGGCGTAATTCTGGATTTTATCAGTTTGCTCGGCCATTCGTGGTCACTTCTGTCTCTTAGATATTGCCTATCTGTTCCAATTTCCTTGTGTTTTTCGCCACAAGGTTTTTGCCATGACTACATCTATTCGTATGTGTTTGAGTCTCCAAGTTTTTCATACTTGGATTTTTCTAAGTATTTGACATGTCTCGATATGCCTGACAGAATCAAGTATTTCGTACTTGATGACTTTGCATTTTTACGTATGCAAGCCTTATAAGTGTTTCGTACTTACAGGTATCTCATACCAGACGTTCCTTAAAACCTCTTTAATATAAAGGTTAATCGTAAGTTTCTCGGACTTACAGTATTTCATACTTTTTAGCACAATCATTTACTCAAGTGTTAGTGCCCGAACAGCTTGCATGCGACCCAAGTGTTTTCATACTTGGGGTACATTTGTTTACAAGTTTCTCATACTTTAGCGTTTATTCGTGCGCGGTGCTCAAGCTATCAAGCATAGATCTATATGGCGTTCGTGCCAATCCCATGCTCCCCAATATGAATAATGAAAAGAAAAGTCAGTATTCATATTAAAAAACCAAATATTTCAAAAAGCTGAATATATTGTGAGGATAAGAGTGTCTTTATTCATAGACCGAACTGAAGGGGGCGTTATTCGTACCCCTTACAACTAAAAATAAGAAACAAAAGGGAATTTTAATCGTAATTCCCACATAATCACATAATGCAATAAAATTAAATTCTTTTAAACAAAGAATTTTCTCAGATTATGAGCATTCCATGGCCTCGGAATTGGGACGCCGTCCAGATCAGCCAATCTGTAGGCCCCGATGCCCACAATCTCAGTTACCCGATACGGGCCTTCCCAATTGGCTCCTAGCTTGCCTTCGTTGGCTACCTTGGTGTTGCCGAGCACCTTTCGTAGTACAAGGTCCCCAACACCAAATTCTCGTGGGTGAACATGCTTATTGTAGCTTTTCATCAGCTGTTCCTGATACGAGGCCAAATGGACTAGGGCCCGTTCTCTCCTCTCCTCGGCGAGGTCAAGCTCAATTTCCAGGGCTCTGTCGTTGCCCCCACTTTCAACCAACACAGTCCTGTTGGTTGGAAGTCCAACTTCCAGAGGTATAACTGCCTCTGTACCGTATGCCAACGAATAGGGGGTCTCTCCCGTAGACCTCCTAGGTGTTGTCCTATGAGCCCATAAAACAAGGGGCAATTCATCAGGCCATTTCCCCTTGGCTTTATCCAACCTCTTCTTGATCCCATCAAGAATGGTTTTGTTAGACGCTTCTGCCTGCCCATTACTCTGAGGGTAGGCTGGAGTGGAATAGTAATTTCGAATTCCATATTGGGCACAAAACGCCTTGAATTTCTTCTGAAATTGGGACCCGTTATCTGTGATCAAAGAATAAGGAACCCCAAATCGAGTAATAATACTCTTCCACACGAACTTTTCAACCATGGGTTCGGTGATTTTGGCCAGTGGTTCAGCCTCAATCCATTTGGTGAAATAATCCGTCGCAACTAAAAGGAATTTTCGGTTCCCAGTTGCTTTGTGCAATGGACCCACGATGTCCATTCCCCATTGAGCAAACGGCCAAGGACTTGTCAAAGGCACCAAATCTTCCGCAGGTGTTCGAATCATTGGTGAGAATTTCTGACATTTCTCACAAATCTTAACGTACATCTTTGCATCTTCCTGCATGTGAGGCCACCAGTAGCCTTGGGTAATTGCTCGGTGGGCAATGGATCTTCCCCCAGCATGACTCCCACATGTTCCTTCATGTATTTCGTGAAGAAATCTCTGAACCATCTCGGGGTGCACGCACAACAAATATGGGCCTGTGAAGGATTTTTTGTAGAGCTTCCCTTCTGGGGACAACCAAAACCTTGCTGACTTGGTTTTGACCTTATGCGCCTCCTTTTTGTCAGCGGGGAGTATTTCATCTCGTAAAAACTCCACGATTGGGTCCATCCAACTTGGACCTCGGTTCACTTCCAAAACTAATTCCACGCTTCTGCCAATGCTCGGCTCATTCAGATACTCAACTGCAACTCTTCTCTTGAGTTCAGTTGGAACTGCTGCAGCCAGCCATGCCAATGAATCGGCATGTGCATTTTGTCCGGAGCTTATCTGTTCAATGTGGACCCTCTCGAAGGTGTCTAGCAAATCTTTGGCAGCTTCCACGTATGCCGCCATTTTTTCGTTCCGGGCCTGATACTCGCCGGACAGCTGATTTACCACAAGCTGCGAGTCACAGTGCACCCTAACTCTTTTTGCCTTCAGAGTCTTCGCACTTCTTAATCCTGCTAGGAGTGCCTCGTACTCCGCCACGTTGTTTGACGCGCTGAATCCCAGCCGAACAGACAGTTCTATCATAATTCCTCCAGGAGGAAAAAGAACAATACCAATTCCTGAACCAGTATTACAAGCTGATCCGTCGACGAATAACTTCCATTCCGTGCCATCCTGTTCGGCCGAGACCTTGTCCCTCGTGGACAAGGTTCTACTCCCCTGTCCTTTTTTCGTAGGAGGCAGGGGAGCTACTGTGGGAGAAAACTCTGCCACAAAATCAGCCAACACTTGGCCTTTGATTGCTGTTCGTGGTTGATAATCAATATCATACTGACTCAACTCGACGGACCACGTCGAGATTCTTCCAGAAAAATCTGCCTTTCGTAGCAGTGACTTCAGTGGAAACTCAGTGTACACTACAACCCTATGGCTCTGGAAATAGTGTGGCAGCTTTCTCGTTGCTGTCCTAAGTGCCAGGACAAGTTTTTCTAGGGGCAGATATCTCGTTTCTGCATCTAGCAATGTCTTGCTAACATAGTAAATTGGGATTTGTTCAACTTCCAAATCCCTTAACAGGACTGCACTCACAGCATGCTCAGAAACAGCTAGGTACAAAATCAAGGACTCACCTGGCTGTGGGGTCGACAGAAGTGGTGGCTCGGCCAGATACTTCTTCAGGTCCTGGAAAGCTTGCTCACAGTCTGCTCCCCATTCGAATCCTTCCCTTTTCTTTAACAACTGAAAGAAGGGCCTACACTTGTCACTTGACCTGCTGATAAATCTGTTGAGTGCTGCAGCCATGCCAGTTAGTCTTTGGACCTCCTTCGTGGTCTTGGGATTTTGCAACCTCTGTAAGGCCGCAATTTGATCTGGGTTAGCCTCAATTCCCCTCATTGTCACCAAGTGCCCTAGGAATTTCCCAGAACCAACCCCAAACGCACATTTCGAGGCGTTGAGTTTCAATTTGTATTTCCTCAAAATTTCAAAGACTTCTCTCAAGTCTGAAATATGCCCTCGCTTGTCTCGGCTTTTCACCACCATATCGTCTATGTACACCTCCATAGTTTTCCCGAGCAGCTCCCTAAACATCAGAGTTGCAAGCCTTTGGTACGTCGCCCCTGCATTTCTCAGCCCAAACGGCATGACACTATAGCAGTACAAACCCCGTGGGGTGATAAAAGACGTCTTCTCCTGATCGGGCCCGTACATAGCAATTTGATGGTATCCTCGATACGCATCAAGAAAACTCATTCGCTCGTAGCCAGCTGTTGCATCAACCAACTGGTCTATCCTCGGGAGGGGAAAACTATCTTTGGGGCAAGCTTTGTTCAAATCTGTGAAGTCCACACAGACACGCCATTTTCCGTTCTTCTTCTTCACGACTACGGTGTTGGATAGCCACTCAGGGTAGTGAACCTCGCGTATTGCTTTTGCCTCAAGCAACCGATTAACCTCTTCGACAACAGCATCCACGTGCTGTGCGGCAGCCCTACGCTTCTTCTGAATAACTGGTTTATGTTGAGGGTCAACATTCAGATGGTGACAGATTATGTCAGCATCTACACCAGGCATCTCTTCTGGTACCCATGCAAACACATCAACATATTCCTTCAGAAACTGTATTGATTCGGTCTTTTCCTCTGCAGGTAGTGATTCCCCGATCAAAAAATATCTTTCAGGATCAGCCTCGTTGATCTGAATCTTCTCCAAACCTTCGATCACCTTATCAGCCGGGCTTCTTCCGACATCCTCGATAGTCGGTTGATCTGGCACTTCCAGTGTATGAACATGATGGGCCTTTGGGGCCTTCTTAATGATGGAGATCAAACACTGTTGGGCCGCTTTTTGGTTACCCCTGATTGATTCGATCCCATTGGATCCTGGGAATTTCACCATCTGGTGGTAAGTCGAGGAGACTGCCCTCATCTTGTGTAACCAAGTTCTTCCTATAATCGCGTTATAAGAAGAGGGGACGTCTACCACCAGGAAATCCGTCCTTAAAACAACTGAACCTGCCCGAACAGGCAGGGTTACCTTCCCAAGGGGCCACACTGCCCCTGCACCAAACCCGACCAACGGTGTCGTGGACTGTTCCAAATCTGTCTGGGCCAGTCCAAGCTTCTTGAACGCATCGTAGTACATCACCTCTGTACAACTTCCTGAATCCACTAGGATCCTTTCAATGTCATACTCCCCAACTCGTAGGGTTATGACCAAAGCATCATTATGAGGTATCTGGACCTCTCCCAAATCATCATCCGTGAAGGCTATGCTCTCACTGCATACATCACTCTCTCGCCCTCTTTTATTGCCCAATCGCATCACGTGCTGATCGTGCTTAAATTGCCTTTGCAACAGTCTATCCTCATTTCTCGTATAAGGTGCCGCCAACCCATGTATCATATGGATTACTCCCTTAGGATTCTGCTCGTAATCCAATTCCATGGCCTTCTCCTTTTCCTTGGGATCCTCCTGGATAAATTCCTTGAGATAGCCTCGAGAGACCAAATCATCGAGGTGTTTCTTGTACATCTCGTAGTCTTCAGTCATGTGGCCCCAAGCCTTGTGGTAGCTACAGTGCTGATTCGTAGCACGTCTAGCGTCTTTATCTCCACCAAGGCTCGGTGGCCACTTGAAGTACGGCTGATTCTTTATTCGATAAAGAATCCTGTAAATTGGCTCCTTCCAAACAGTGTTGATAGAGAAGAAAGACTTAGGGTCCGGGGCTTGCTTTTCTTTATACGAATCCTTCTTAGCCTGCCCATACTCCTTACGCTCCTTGTATGGCTTGGGCTCAGGCTTGTCCGCCTTCTTTGCTGGTGTCTTGGGCTCTTCGGCAGCCATCCTGCCGTCCTCGCGGAGTATGTCATCCTCCATTCTAGCGTGCTGCTCTATTCGCTCCATCAGTTTGGCCAACGTAGCCACCGGATGTTTATTCAATGAGCGACGCAATTCCCCCCGAACAGGCAAGCCAGTTTTGAAGGTTGCTATGGCATATTCCTCACTGCAACTTTCAATCTCGTTGAAAGTTTCCCAGTACTTCTTTGCATAGTCTCTGATCGGCTCGTTCTCCACCTGCTTCATGGTGGAGAGACTCTCAAAAGTCTTTGGGGCCTTCCGGCTTGTCAAGAACCGAGCAGTGAATTCCTCGGCTAACTGCCTCCATCCTCTTATGGATCGAGGTGCCAGTTTATGAAACCAGCTCAGGGCCACTTTTCCAAGACTCGACGGGAACATTTTGCACAGAATGGCATCATCACCATCGTGCATGAACATGGCCTGTTGGTAATGTTGTATATGAGTTACCGGGTCCGTGTTTGTCTCGTAAAGCACGAAGGCTCCGTGCTTCACTCTGCTCGGCAACCTGGCCTCCTGCAGCCTCCTTGCAAACGGTGAGGCTGCAATGTTACTCAGGGCTTTACGTGCCGCTTCTCGTGCGGACAGTGTCCCTTCCTCTTTTTCAATTGTCTTGTGAGCCACGGCTTTGGCCCAATCAGCATCAGGTCTCTCGTACCTGTCACGGTGATGCTTCCTCGTTTTTTCCTCAGATGAGGAACTTCGTTCTCTGCTCGTTCTTCTTCGTGAAGAAGCCCTTCGCCTGTCTGGCGTGCGGTCTCTGCTTCTGCTTCTCCTTCTTCGTGGGGAAGCTTCATACCGTCTCGTGGTAGGGCTGTTGCTCCTGCCTCTTCTTTCTCGTGAACGAGGCTGTTTATGGACTAGTAAAGCCCTCCTGTCTTCTCTAGAACTTCTTCGCGAAAGTCCGGAGTCTTCCGGGTGATCTCGTACCCGCTGCAGCTCTCGTATCTCGTATTCTCGTCTCTTAATCAGACGAGCGCACTCCTCAATTTCTTTCCTCTTTATGTCGAGGATATCTTCACTGTTATGGACACTTTTTGAACGGTCCACCGATGCCTCTCTTCGGTAGGACTTGCTCCTTCTCGTGGAGCCAGTAGCTGCCTTGTCCTCTCTTCCAGCGGGCTTTCTCGGAGCTCCTGGTGGAGACTTATCCCCTCCACCAGTTAACTGGTTCTTTGGATCGAACGGCGTGGTTGGATCTTCTTCCATCATGGTCATGTTTTCACGAACTTGTTCGTTTCCCACAGACGGCGCCAATTGTAGGTGGATGAAAACAATTGGCGTTCTGAACAACACTAATTGGCAGCGGCTGCACGTGCCTCTACACCGGAACCCTAGTTCTTCGTCGGAACCCTAATCTGCAAAACAGACAAGAGGTGAGCGCACCTTTGCCTCTCGTGGCAAAGGCCCTCCGATGCTTAAGTTAGTATCACGTACTGGTCTAAACCCTAATTGTCAGTAGGAAAGCAATAAGAGATGGCCAAATATTGCGTACCTTTTACCTCCAGGCTTACCTCGTATTTATAGGCTCACGGATGCTTGCTGCCCAAGCATCCCTGTTGCCCTAGGATTCCTACTTCGTATAGGAAACCTAGTAACTCATGGATTCTCGTTCCCTTATCTGTATAATAGCTTAACCATTATGGGACTCTCAGCCCTTTTGGGACTCTTTCCCATAATTATCCGAACACCCCACTCACGTTGGGTTTCTTGCCTTGATCCTATATACTCGGGATCTTATCCTTTTATGGAGTATTACCATTCTGGAACATTCTTGCCACGTTACGACTTAGGGCAACGTTTTCCACTGTTCGGCTTGCTATTTACCGAACAGTCCTCCTGGACCAGTGACTTCACATGCAACTGGTCCAAGTTGTTATATCTGGTCAAATGACTTCACATGTCTTTTGACCTTAGCAGCCGAACAGACTGTCTGGACCTTCACATGTCACTGGCTCATCGCACTGCCCGGCAACAACTTATCATGTCTGCCACGTGTTCCTAACACATCACGTGTTCGGCGACTAATCTTACTTGTTCGGGAATACCTCCCTACAGCAGTCCCGAACCAAAAACTCCCTAACGGATAAAGGAGCTTGAGCAA
>BPLS01000305.1:21077-55173 GCA_019656275.1 Rhododendron kiyosumense
CCAGAACAATGTCTGGGCCACACCAAGAATGGAGCTAGGAGAAACTAGTGGCGGCGGTTGCCACCACAACGATTTCAAAGAAAGTTTTCGACACCGCAACGATTTCAAAGAATGCTATTAGTATATCAAAAAAAAAAAAAATATCGCCAAATTATACATAGAGCCGCCACCCCTAAATTTTTTTATTATTTTTATATAAAAAAGATTTAGTTATCTACTTTCTTTTGTAGTAAAGGAGGCCCAAAAAATAGTTCAAAACCAAATTCAATGAGCAAAGTGAAAATATTATGAAACATGCATGCAGCCCAAATTAACTCAGTGAAATCAAAATAATAGAAGAGAGCTTTTTTGTTTTTGTTTTTGTTTTTCGAAAGTGAAAAGCACATAGCTGAAAAGGTACAATCTGAGGTAAGTACAATACTTTTTTGTAATACTAAGGTGGTAAAAGTAATTTTTTTTCAAACGAAGATAATTTCAAACTCAAATATAATAAACATGAAAAATATTAGTACTCTTTTTGGAATACTAATACATTCAATACTATTAGTACTCTTTTTGGAATTCATTTATCTTTTTCTTTTTTGTTCAAACATTTGCATGAAGAGCCCAATCTTGAATGTATTCATTTTGGGCCTTAAAAAATCAAATTCAATCTTGATTTACGTATCATTGTTTGATTTCTCTGGTTTATACACAGAGCAATACTCGGTACACAGATTTATGTGCAGAGATCAATAAACAACCTGTACAATATACACGTATCCGAATCTGTATACCTAAATCTGCTGGAAATAGATTTTTCCCAACTGTTTAACCCACCACTATATTTTTCCCAAGTGTTTAGCCCACCACATATTGGCTAAATGAACTCGAATTCGTGCAGATGCACAAGTAGGAGTGTGCAACGGAAGACAAGGCAACAATCTACCACCCAGTCAAGAAGTAGTCCAACTCTACAACTCCAATAGCATTCGAAGGATGAGAATCTACGATCCAAATCCACAAGATCTCCAAGCCCTCCGGGGATCCGGCATCGAGCTCATACTTGATGTCCCTAACAACGATCTCGAGAGTCTTGCTAACGACGCTGCCGCTGCATCAAAGTGGGTCCAAGACAACGTCCTGAACTATAACCCGGACGTCAAGTTCCGGATCATAGCCGTTGGGAATGAGGTCAATCCCAACAATGATGCGGCTCGCTTTGTGCTCCCTGCCATGTCGAAGATCTACGATGCAATTGCCTCTGCTGGCTTGAAGGACCAAATCAAGGTTCTCTTCTTGATATAACCTTTTGAGTCTTTTGAGAACCATGCTACAGACACACATGTTCAAACACGAATTTAAACAAAAATGCATGTGTTCAGAACCGTTCGATGATTTTTGTGATCCTTTGTATGTATGACTCTAACCTATTCATTGTCTAAAATTCCCAACAGGTTTCCACTGCAACATACTCGACGCTCGTAAGCAACTCGTTCCCTCCTTCTCAGGGCTCTTTTGATGGTGCCTCGGGGACATTCATGGGACCGATCATCAACTTCCTGAAGAACACCAACAACCCGCTGCTCTTCAACATATACCCCTACTTCGCCCGCATCGATGATCCCCAAAACGTGCCTCTACCGTACGCCCTTTTCACAGCAACAGGAGGCTTCCCACAAGACGGTCAGAATCAATACAGGAACCTTTTCGATGCCTTGTTGGACGCCGCTTACTCTGCTGTAGAGAAGGCGGGCGGACCTAACGTGGAAATTGTGGTGTCAGAGAGCGGATGGCCGTCCGAGGGCGGCAATGATGCTTCGGTGGATAATGCAGGGACTTATTATAAGAACCTTATCGATCATGTGAAAGGAGGGACTCCCAAGAGGCCTGGGAAGGCTATTGAGACTTATTTGTTTGCCATGTTTGATGAGAACCAGAAGCCTGGAGTAGAGTTTGAGAAGCATTTTGGGCTCTTCTTACCCACCAAGCAGCCCAAATACCAGCTTTCTTTCAACTAAAGATATATAGTTGTGAGTTTTATGCATTATGAAGAAATGAGAAAGAATAATGTCAGGGAAAGGCCCCTCCTATTTGTATTTAATTAATAAATAATGAAACCTAGGCTTCTATGGGCCTACCAAGGAAATAAGAGAGAGAGAATTAACACTCAAGCTGGCCATATATATACTTTCTTGTGAAGATATCAAGTATTACTTTCTTATATATGCAGTTTATCTTTGGTCAAAAAAAAAAGTATTACTTTCTAATACGAGAAATCTTTCTTTTACTATTCACACTCCTTTTATTTGTCACTCGATGCATATGAGAGGAAGAGCTCATTTAACGGCATAGTGGACTGAGAAGAGCTCTATCGTCTAAATTATCCTTCGATGGAATGTCGTCTTGTCCAACATTGTGGCTTTAGTGTGAATTATATATAAAAATTAAAATATAATTTCAATTATAATGCTTTATGATTGAAATTACCTTTTTGCTACCCAACCAATTAAAGCACAAAAAAAAAAAGGAATTAAAGAACAAACGAAGAACACTGGATATACGTGAAAAATTCTATATAGGAAAAAACCACGAAAAGGAATCAAGCACTATAAAAATTATTGTGTAGTTACAAGCAATCTTACCCTACAATTTGAATCCTCACAATTGCTCTAAGACCTGCTTGTTGAATTCTCGTTCACCACATCCAGTACTTGATTGCTGCCATCTTGAATCCTCAAGCTTTCCGAATATTCTTCCAGAAATCCACCGGAACTAACTCTACATTTATTGGGATGAAGTTATGAATACCTCTTGGAGTTAGATTGAAGCTTAATCATTCCATGATTGAATGGATACTCCAAGATGCAAAGCTATATATAGCCATTGTGTGCCTTTTCGATCTCTTCCAAAACGTGTGTTTAGTGGGTGCACTCTTTTTTCTCTATAAAGAACGTTATGGTGGTAGCGGTACTAATTGAGTCAAACAATCCAAACATAGCATTGTTCAGGCTTGGTTTGACTCCTTGTTATCAGTGTTCAAGTTTGGCTTAAGCTTGAGAACTATTCGGGACTAATTGTTCAAGTTTGGCTCGCATTTGAAGTTTTGTGCTCATGAGAAGCTTGACTTGGCTTGTGAAATATACAAGTCAATCTCGAGCTTTCAAGTATGAGCTTAGGCTCATGAAGTTTCGAACAATGGCCGGCTCGCATTAAATCTGAGCCGTTCATGCCGAGATGGATGGCCGAATTAGCCGCACTACACGATGTAATGTGGCTGGTGCACTACAACATTTCTCATTCCAACCTGAGGACATGTAGTGTAAGGGTGCACTACAAGGGTGTAGTGCAACATCTCACCCGTCCATCTCAATAATCAAAATTCATTGTACTATAACTCAGTCTTGTGTTTAGGTATCCATTTAAAATTCAACTTTTTAAGAAAACTTCATCACACTTTGAAAAGTCAACTTTTCAAAAATACCCTTGAGCATATAAAGTGATCATTTGAAATCTACATACTTCTGCCTTGTTCTCTTTAGAATTTAAAAAGCATTTTTCAAAAAATTCCCCTTAGATTCTTCCTACTCCCAACTTTTCTCTCTCTATCTCTCTCCACTTATTACCCCTACTATTTTTTAAAAAAATTTTCAAATACTAAACCCAACAAAGCATTCAATTCTCTAAAAGAAGGGTAAAATAAAAAAATTAGCAGGCTTTACCCGTTCACATTTCAAATGGATACTTTTATTTTGAGATAGCGAAAATTTTCGGAGGGTGAACACTTAAAAAGGAACGAATGAAATATCTATTACCAAAAGAAGCATATCAAATACAGAGTCCAAATTAACCATAAAAAAAAAAAAAAAAAAAGAGGTCTAATATGAGGTAACTTTTGAAGTTTTGTAATAATATGTTCAATACGAGTAAGTTCTCTTTTTGGAATCGATTTATCTTTCTTTCTTTTTTAAATTTTGTTCAAACATTTGCATAAAGAGCCCTATCTTGAATGTTAGTATCAAACTTAATCCGAATTTACATATCATTTTGTGTTTGCCATTTGTTCTACTTCGTTTAGCTTGATTGATAATATGAGTATAACCCTCAGCTCATTTCATGAATCTCTGTCATCGATCTCAACCGAATACGTGAGTAACATATATCTAGTGTCGTGCTCCCTCCGTATCACACTGATACTCACTGACACACTCTCACGTTGATTTCTGGGCTGAAACGCACATTGAGTCCACGCATAACATAAGTGGTGTACGTAAAATGTGTCTATATGTAGGAGTAGTAGTTTTCTTCCTTGACAAAAAGAGGCAGGAGTATAGTTTTCCTTTGGACAAGTGATCATCTCTAGTCCCATTTTGTGATTTGAGGATCCAATTTGGACTTTTTGGATCCTTCTCAATTCCATTTTGATGATCGAAATCATTCACTTACCTGATTTCGCAGGTAGACAAAAATCAATTATTTCGAAAAACATGTTGCTCATTCAAATGCAGGTGGTGCTCAAGTAGGGGTGTGCAACGGGCAACTGGGCAACAATCTACCATCCAATCAAGAAGTAGTTCAACTCTACAAATCCAATGGCATTCAAAGGATCCCAACCCACAAGCTCTCCAAGCCCTCAAGGGATCCAGCATTGAACTAGTACTTGACGTCCCCAACTGCGATCTCCAATGTCTCGCTATCGACGCTCCCGCTGCAGCGAAATGGGTCTGGGACAATGTCCTCAACTATTATCCGGACGTCAAGTTCCGGATCATAGCCGTCAGGAATGAGGTCAATCCCAACCACGGTCAACCCACGGCTCACCTTGCTCTGTTTGTGCTCCTTGCAATGTCAAAGATCTTCGATGCCATTGCCTCAGCCGGATTAAAGGACAAAATCAAAGTTTTGTTCCGATTTTTTTTTTAAAAATTCACACTAATTTGTAGAACTAAGTGAGATCCATCTGTTATCATCTCATAGTAAATTTCATGATTCATACAGGTTAATTGCTTATTTATTCATTTACTTTAATTGCTCATCAAGTTTTGACAACGTTAGTACATGTTAATGAAAATGGTTTTCTTCCTTTTTTTTGATGGAAAATAATCTAAATGAATGTCTAATTTCCCAACACAAGAGGTCTCTACTGCAACCTACTCAGCACTCCTAAGCAACTCGTAACCTCCTTCGCGTGGCTCTTTTGAAGGCGCATCGAGGTCATTCATGGGACCGATCATCAGCTTCCTAAGGAACACCAACAACCCGTCGCTAGTCAACATATACCCCTACTTCGCCCACATCAACAATCCCCATCACGTTCCACTTCCCTACGCCATGTTCACCACCCCAGGAGTTGTCGTTCAAGATGGTCCATTTCATTACAAGAACCTTTTCGATGTCATGTTGGACGCTACCTACTCTGCCCTCGAGAAGGCGGGCGGACCCAAAGTGGAAATCGTGGTGTTAGAGAGCGGATGGCCCTCCGCGGGCAGCCCCGCGGCTTCGGTGGATAATGCAGGAACTTATTATAGGAATCTTATCAATCATGTGAAAGGAGGGAGTCCAAAGACGCCTGGGAGGGCTATTGAGACCTACTCCTATTTGTTTGCCATGCTCGAATTGAGAATCAGAAGACTAGAGCAAAGTGAGAAGCACTTTGGGCTTTTCTCACCCAACAAGCAGCCCAAATACCTCCGTTCTTTTGGACTTAACTTAAATTTGAAAATTATACTTATTTGAATTTTTTTCGTATTTATTAGTTTTGCGCCAAACTTTTTTGGGGTATTGATTCGTTTCGACGAGAAAAATCGAAAAAGACTTTTTT
This sequence comes from Rhododendron kiyosumense, assembly GCA_019656275.1. Taxonomy (NCBI): domain Eukaryota; kingdom Viridiplantae; phylum Streptophyta; class Magnoliopsida; order Ericales; family Ericaceae; genus Rhododendron; species Rhododendron kiyosumense. Next base: position 26,878 of record BPLS01000305.1, read on the forward strand.
TTTTTTTTTACCCAAGTATTTTGAGAATTTTTTGTGCTAAAAAGTGGTTATTTCTCAAAAATCTTGGTAAATGTGCCAAAATTTTACTTTTACTTTTATTTTTCCGATTCCTCTCATCGAGACGAATCAATACCCCCCAAAAAATTTGGCACAAAACTAATAAATACGAAAAAAAATTTAAATAAAGACAAATTTTTCAAATTTAAATTAAATTTAAGTTAAGTCCAAAAGAAGGGAGCCATTCGAGAATTATGGACAGTACGAAATGATGTGAAGGGGAAGGCCTACTTTTATCTCCGGAATAAAGAATCCTAGGCTTGTATGTGCCCAAGTACAAAGGAAATAAGAGATGGAAACAGATGGCAATCCTAATTCATATTTTGTAATCCATCTAAATTCGTCCACTTATAACCCAACCCAACTCGTTTATATTATATAATGGGTTCAACCCATATTTATATAGATTTAGGTGGGTTAAAAATAGGTTCAATATGGGTTAGACTTAAACGACCCAAATTGGAGTATCAAATAGACAGCTTATTTCCCAGGCGACATTTATGATCAGGATTCGAGAGTACAACTTCAAAAAGCAGATAGTCAAGTAGGAAAATTAGGTTACTTAGGGAAGCTAATTTTGGTTTGTGCCAAGTAAAATGGATCGGATTGGGTTGGGTATGGTGCAATCTCAGTCATCTATTCGCACAATTAATGGCTGAGATTCGTTTTCAATTATAACTGGTCATAATTAATTGTTACCGGTCATAATTGATTTTCAATCCAGACCGTTCAAAAACACTTTGGACATATTTGATTGGTCTCCGTAAAAACTTCTTTACAGAATGATCCACAAATAAGATTTTCATTTTTGTTAATTTTGCTTCAAATTTTTGTAACTTATTGATTTGTCTCGTCGAAAGGAATCAGAAAAGTAAAAAAAATTTATCGAAACTCATAATTTTTTTAAAAAAACAAAAGAAGAAAGAAAAAAAGATGTCACAGATAAGGAACTGTAACGGGGAGAAGGAAAAAAAGAGAAAACGGGTTGGGTCAAGCGGGTTTCAGTTTGGGTTGACCCCATATTCGACCCGATCCATTTTAACTCGTTTACTAATTGAACCATATTTGACCCGCGATCCATTTTAACCCGCCCAGATCCGCCCATTTGCCACCTCTAAATGGAAATGTCTTCTTTTTTTTACTACTGATCACTAGAACCAGTAGGGGCCTCAAGAAGCTTTTGATATGAGGTGACTGACTCCACAGGACCATTCGAGTCTTTGTCCGATCCATGCAACTTTGTCCCGGATTAAAACCGAACTCCCAATCACCATCAATGGACGGTATGATCGTTCTCCGAACTTAGTGTAGAGGGTAAAAATTGGGCCGAACCGAGATATTTGTCCTAAGCAGATTAAATATAGCACAAATGTCCCTACTCATTCCCATTTCTTAACCCCTTTCGACAAAAATTGTCTTGGTTCAAAAGTAATTGAAATGTTATCCTTCTCTTTTGAAATTAATTCCTAGCAATAAAAAAATAACAATAATAATAATAATAATAATAATAATAATAATAATAATAATAGCACTAATGTTTCTAAAAGACAGGACCAAAAAAATACACCTCAAAATACGACTAATGCAGCGATAATGTTCCCTTAATAAGTTGAAAGGCCCAAAAGGAACAAATGAAGGGAGCATTTTTCTTGCATGCCAAAATGTACCAATTTCCACATTTTATGATGCACCTTCGAAAAAAACCAAAAAATTAAAAACCGACAGAGAATCAGGCAGGATCGACAGGATCCCTCCAGAGGGACCAAGCTCCCATCCAGTGTTGTTACCCTACATTCCAGGCCAGAATTGAGCCTTGAAGTGTGAGAACCCCAAAAAGGTCCCACATCCACAAAAATAGGAAGCATCAAATGCTTTATATGCCAGCTACTATATATCTTAGGTTCGTTTTTTGAGTCATGAGTTTCGTTTTCTGAGTCACGTGATAAGACTAAGGGTTAGCAAAAATTGTTACAGTTGATATCAAAACACAACCTTGATCTACATGGTAAGAGCCACCTCTAGAATCTATCACGAGTCCAATGATGTGTTGTACAGAACTAAGTGTCACATTATCGCTATCAAGGAAAGGTTGATGGGCTAATACAACAAGGACATTGCACCATAAAGTAAGAAAATTGTGAGCACCCCAATAATGTCAAAAAAAAATAAAGCATCAAGTGCTTCATATGCTCCAACTATTAACCTAAAGTTAACCTTTTGATTCACATTATTAGGCTACGAGTTGGCAAGTCAATTGGCACAGGTCATTGGCGCATAATAATGATTGTATTCGTTTAATTTTTAAGCTTCATTGAGTAAAATAAACGTCTAAAAAATTAGCTTGGTTTAATAGCAATATGAATGAAGCAGGTTTGTGTAAGGAGAAAATGCGGGATATAAGTTTCAAATCATGCCTATCACAAAAAAAAAAAGAGTTTCAAATCACATTTTCTCATGCCTTTTTTCCTCGCATAAATCTGATTTCATCATACATCGGCCAAAGTTCGCTCGAAGTTAATTTTTCAAGTGCACATCCTTCTCGACAAACTCTACAAAATGAACAATTCTGATCATTATTGTGGGCCCAAACTGGACCGGAAACTGGACCGAACTGGAGTGCAACAACATTGGATGGGAGCTTAGTTCTCTGGTCCCCCTCCAGAGACTTCAGAGGGGAGGGAAACCCAACAAACCCCCATAACTATTTTAACATAATTATACTAAAAAACTACTCAAAGGCCACACCACTCTGATACTTTATTTCTGCTTGGCCACAGCAGCATTGATCTAAGTGAAATTTTAAACACCAATGGAGGACAAACAAAAAAAAATCCTAGTGAAAGGGAGCACATGTACCACTAGCAATCTAGCATAATAAAAGCCATACCAAAACACAAGGGGCAGCAATACCCATAAAACAAAAGGCCAAAGCCCTTGTATTATACTACTGTACATTTAACTGACTGAGGCCATGGGGACTGACAGTGAAAGGAGTGTTTTAGTAACCATTCAAAATTGTGTCAGCACCCCATGTGAGTGTGGCCCTCTTCCTTTCATGTCCACCTAAAAGAAACCACAAAATGAGACAAAAGAGTCCTCTAAAGTAACCTTTAGTCACTGGAAAAGAACCACACTTTTCTTTCTCCCTATTTTCTTTTCATCTCTCTCCAGAATTTCCTTAATTTTTTACCTCAGTGCTCATCCACTGGATCACAGTTCACAGATGCCTTATTATTATTATTAAAAGCCATTGAAAAAAGAGAAAAAGAGTAACAGAAAGACCAGCTTTCAGCCACCACCTCAGTATTTACAGTACTTACCCTTTTTGTGTTGCTTATCAGCATAGTAGTTACACTTCTTTTTCAGCTCCTTTGAACTCTATATGGGTCTGCTTTCTGAAAACAAATCTCTCTTCTGTACATTTTCTTAGGGATAATCTCTACCCCTCAACAGAAACATCAGCTCTATCAAACTTTTCTTTCCTTGAGTTTTTTTCCTCCCTTCTCACTTACAACACAAAAATATCAAAAATATAAGTGGGGTAGCAAAAGGTAGTACTAATAAACAAGGTAAATCAACAATATATTAGAGAGTAATTCTACTAGCTCTTTGTTATGCTACTGTTCTGGTGTGGTCCAGCACACAACTACAGAGAGGGTACAAAAGTAAAGAAACAGAGACCCCACTCTCATCAATTAGTTCATCTGTCCTTTATGTATGCATTATATGTATAGTTGTAAGTAGTATGGTATTGATGATGACAGTAATCTTGAGGAGATCTTCCTTACAGATCTTTTTGTTGTGGGTATGGTTTTTTGGCTATACAGCTAGAGGACTTTACTTCCTTGTATATGCCCCCTACTCAACCTTCCTTTCTGCATAGATGAACGAAAAAAGCAAAACATTAGCAATGATCCATACAACTAGAAATTCAACAAACTTTCGGAAATTGTGGCAACATGATTGACGAAATGCAACATTGATGGTCTCTCTTACCAAAGCTAAGTCAATCCCTCCATGCTGTCCATGGTCCCCTCTATCACCTATTTCAATGGCTTCTAGCCCAAAAGGAGACTTTGTAAAATAACAACTCAAATTGGAATAAACTAGAACCTTAGTTATGGCATATAAAAAGAGAAAGGACCAGCAAAATACCTCGGCATTTGGAAGTAACAAGATTTTAGAGAAGCCATGGTGAGGGTAGAAGTGGAGGGAAGAATTGGGATGGTGTTGGATGAAGTAGTAGTTGTTGTTATAACTGAGGAGTTATCATCAGCGTCTGGCAAACCAGTAGAGAAGATAGAACCGTGGTCACCGGCTGATTTCGTAGGAGAAGCAAAAAGGTTATCCGGTAGGATATGCTCTAAACTGCTCTCACGACAAAAACAAAAAATTAGAAGATAGAGGTGGTTAAAAAACAATGCGAAACAATCCAAAGACAAGCAAAAGGAAGAACCGAATATAAACAACAATGTCGAGCTGAAATACTAAAAAATTCTAAGCAAATAGAGCTTGCAGTATGAGGGTGTTTGCGAAAGCCTCAGAAGAAGAAACAGTGCCAGCATGTTTGCCATTTCCGCTCCTACTTTCACTTTGGGGCCAAAAACAATTTTTACAGTTTCTTAAAAACTTATTCAGAAAAATATCTTTTTAATGCTTTTGGATTCTGATTTACAGAAACAACAATTGCTAAATCCAAAGTTTTGACAAAACCCCTCGAGTCGTTAACCCCCGTTTTAATGAGAAATTATAGCTTTATACCTCTCATGGAAATCATCATTGTCAAGGCCATTGCTGTCGCTGGATTCAAGGCCATTGATGTCATCACAAGCTTCTTTTACTTCTTGCTGATGATCAGTAGCAACAGTTAGAGAGTTGGCTGCAGCTGGGCTACTGTTTTTCTCAGCAACTAGAGAATAAAAGGGAAAAAAGAAGAATAACAGATCAAACTCCTGAAAACAGAAAAGATCTAATAAAACTGACAAAATGTGAAAGGACAGTTTCTTATTAGTTCAACCTTCTGAGACATCCTGATTGACCCCATCAGACCGAAGCACGAGACTCTGATTGACATCGAGGCGAGATTGTGGAGGAGAGGGAATGGGAATGCCGGAAGCCATGTTTGGCTGTAATTGATGATTGAGGTTGTGATGATGATTCCTCAAGTCCATAAGTTGCAAATGCATCAACCTTCTTCCCTGGAGTTCAATAGCTTGCTGCAATTCAGCCTGTTCTTCCATTTTTCTCCTCAAAATCATCTCTTTTGTATTGTAGAACATAGTTGCTCCTGCATAAAGTAAGAATATGAGCTTTTTTTTTTTATCCGGTAAGAATATGAGCTTGAATACACAAGATTAGACAATGCACGTGGAAAAGAAAATAAGAAGAAATCTTCTTTCTTTCTTTACCAATGTGATCAAAGGGCTGCTCTCCAGAGTCAAGCCCAGGCGGACTTAAACACGATGAAAATTCTCCTCTGTCCAACGGATACTGCTGATGCTTCCTGAAAATTATTCAATCAGAAATGCATCCTCAATGCACGAAAGTGAGCAATAGAACTGAAACTAAACCAAGAATAAGAGAAAAATGTAGAAAGTCTCTACCTCTCTGGGACTTTCCCCTTCTCCTTGTAAGGCTTAACAAGCACGCGAGAATCACAAACAAAATGAGGGTTCCCTTTGGCCAAAATCATCTTCACAGTCTCCGGGTAAACGAACGTGACAAACCCAAACATACGCTTCTGCTGGTATGGAATCCTTACATCCTGAACTGGTCCAAACTTGCTTCAAATTTTTCAAATCAACAAAACAAAAACATCCTTAGTAAATTACTCAAAATTTCATTCTCAACTCTTTTAAGAGACTGTCGAGCAACAAAACAATCAATTACCTAAAGTAATTCGAGACATCTTCTTCCTTAAACGTACTATCCGCTGGAAACGTCAAGTAAATCTGTCTAGAGCTAGAGTTTCCATTTCCTCCGAAACCCATTGCCAAAAAATCGTTTCTTTCAGGCCGGCATCGCCCAAACTTGTGAAATTCTTCCCCAATCAATGCCGCTGCCGCAGATCTACAATGCAGCATAATGCCGTAAAGAAAACCACAATAATCAATCAAAAACCCAACATTTCAATATCTACACAAAGTTTTGGCCTACAATTTCGTTGGTCCCCTTTAGTCCATGTCATCTTTACTTACATAGATACATAAATATTCAAGACAACCCAAGAACACCATCCAAAAAAGAACAATATCAAAAAAATAAAACAAAACCAAAACACGCTCAAAACCAGTGAAAATGTACTCCATAATAAAACAACTAGAGGGAAAAGGTAATTTCCCCTCGACTAATCTTGGGACCAATCCCACCACCCACTCGCGGGATCACAATTAAAGCTCACAATTAAAGCCATAGCAAAGCCCGGTAGCTTCCCCTTTCATTAGCAAAACCCAGAACCAAAACTACTCAAAAGCAGTGAAAAATGCACTCCTGAATCAAAAAATCGTTCCTCTCTCAAAATCTGTGAAAATGTACTCCATAATAAAATAATTAGAGGGTAAATAGGTAACTTCCCCTTTCAGTAGCCCAAAAAACAGAACCAAAACTACTCAAAAGCAGCGAAAAATGCACTCGAAACACAAACACTGAATCAAAAAGGTATACCTTGGGGAGTCAAAGTTCATGCCTTTATACGGGAAAGCACCACCACCACCGGCCATGAGCTGAGAAGCCGCAGCAGCGTACCTCTGCTGCTGAATCGCCTTCATCCTCAGTAACTCATCAAACCCATCAATCTTCCCGGGCGAACAAGACCCACCACCACCAATGGGAGAAGCATCGTTAATAAACTCACCACCAAACCCACCGTGCAAAAACTTGCAACTGTCCCCGTTCTTACAAAACCCTCGAGCAAAGTACATACACGGCCTCCACCCACCCCCCACCAGCCCACCCCCTCCCTCTTCAAACCCACCGCTCAGAAACTCATCATTCACAGAATAACTCCTCCTATGAAAATGCCCGTGCGGGGCATTGTTGTTGTTAGTACCGTACGGTAACAGCATTGAGTCGCTGCGCCCGCTGGGGCTCATCACGGGGTCCATAAAGTCGAAGCTCTTCGACGCGGCGTCGTCAAGGAACGAGAGGTTCTGTTGTTGGTCGTGGTTGTAGAGCGCGGGGAGAGAGAGTGAGGAACTAATCGGCGACGGGTTAGTCGTAGTTGATCCATTGACGACGGCGGCGTAGGAGAGGGAAGAAGAAGGGGAGGGTCTAGGGCTGGGGCTGTTGAACCCGGAGACAGACCAAGGGGAGGAAGGGGAAGGCGAGGAAGAAGAGGAAGGGTTTATGTGGAAGCCATTGTTGTTCGGGATGATGATTCGGGGCCGGGTCGGGGGCGCGGACGAGGCGTTCGACGAAAGCCCCAGGTGGGACTTGGCTTGGTTTATGAGGGAGAGCAGGAGGGTTTCGGGTCCGAAGGCCAAGCGGATCATTTCTTTCTCTCCAGGGTCTTGTATGAAGATGAAGCCCATGATTTTTGAGGCGTTTTCGGGATCTAAGGTTTGGATTCTTGAGAATACGGTCTTCGTTGCTTCGCTTGAATCCATGGTGATGAGAGAGAGAGAGAGAGAGAGAGAGAGAGGGAGTAGGGTTTTTAATATTGCGTGCAAAACCTTTTGATTGTGGGGAGAGAGGGCGAGAGAGTGAGAGTGAAGAAGGAAAGGAGGGGAGGGATAAGAAAGGTTCTATTATTATTTAGGGGAATTATTAGGTGGGTACTTATATTTGTATAAAACTCCGTTTGGCTCACGTTCCTCTCTTCTCCGATTAATGGGAAAAATAAACTTTGTGGGCAATTTTTTTTAAACAGAACTTTCGGGTCAGTTTACGCACAACTCAATTAATTTTGGAATCCGAAGTTAAGAATCGGGTAAATTCTTCAGTGACTCCAAGAAACTGGAATATTTGGACACCGCGGCCTTGTGGGCATTTCCCAGCGTAATGAGCTCTGAGAGTCAATTATTTCTATAACAAACCTGAATTACTCCTTCCGTTCCAAATTCTTTGTCCGGTCCGCAAAATGGAGCGTTAAAAATAATACAATTTTTGCAAGATAAAATCAAAAGTTTTTCAACAACTTACTAGATATCAATTAGTATTTTTAATTTGTGAAAAAAGTTTGAATTTTTTCTTGAAAAAATTTCATTATTTTTAACACTCCGTTTTGCGGACCGGACAAAGAATTTAGAACGGAGGGAGTATGAGTTGTAAAAATGGATTTTTCATTATAATAAGAATTTGTAAAAACAACTGGATGAAATATGTGGACTTCACCGGCGAGAGCATAATCGGAAAAAAAAATTTAAAAAAATTTAAATTTAAGAAAATTCTTAACGGAACTTAGCCTTAATCTGATCCTATTGTCATAAATATACTCCTATATAGTAAATTAACAACGTACTTAGTTGTAAAAAAAGAAGGGAAATATGGAGTTAAATAGTATTTAAGTTTTTAACCAAACTGACGGAAATTGTGCGGTAGTACAGATATGGATCAATAAATTGATGGACCGAATCGTCAAAATGGAAAACGAGATGCGGAAAAATGACGTCCTGTTTTTCTCCGATTGGAGAAATTGATTGACCCGTTTCGTCGGATAAGGAAATGATGAGCTGTGCATACTACCCGTTAGGAAAATTGGTTTTATCTGCCGTCTCCTTCAGAGGATTCGTCTGTTTAAAAGTGTTTTTATTATTTAGATTTTGTTCAAAAATATTTTTTTACTATTTAGATTAGAAATTGTTCAGGGGCTTTTCATGAAAAGAATAGAGTTTCTTTTCGCAAGGAGTTTTTTTTAAATCTGAATCATTGATTGCTGAAATGAATGGACGGGATAAGACTGCAGAAGCTTATCTGAAGTCCAGTTGCAGAGAAGCCAGATCCATCTCTATCTCTATTATAAAATACAACCTGGACAAGTTGTTGCCACAACTCAAATTTATTTGATCCAAAGGTTAATATGTGCTTTCTAACTCTTTTAAGAAAAAGCCCACAATCTTTCAAATATTTCACAAAAAAATTATCTCTTTTTACCCAGCACTATTGTTGGGATAATAAAAAAAAATTCCATATTTGGGGTCACCCCTCTCCCCCCTCATCTTTCGAATCCCCATTGAAGTTTACAAATCCCGTCGGAAGCTAGTTCAAGAAGCATTCCTTTCGATTATCAAAAAACAAAACATTCCTTTGGATTTTTGATTTATTCCGGCGAAGCTGGTTGAAGAAAGTTGCGTGAAAACTAGGCCAAGAAAGCTCCGTGAAAGCAAATGTAATGGGTCTAACAAATAAATCATTATTTTAAAACCGTGTGAAACATTCCTTTGAGATTTTGTTTGGGAGTTTTTGGTGTCTATTTTTTTTTCAAGATGCAAGTAGTGTTTAAATTTCAATCTAGCCGCTGTTCCAGGTGAAATTTGTGCCGGTTTCGAGTGTTCAAGAAATTTGGGTGATTTTTTTAGTGTGAGTGGGTGGGGGTGTATTGTTAAATGTTACACATAATCGAATTTTGTTATTTTGACTCCTCTTGACGTTCCATTTTTTGAATGATAGTTTAATAGTGTAATTCGCGCCCAGGTTCATGTGTTTTCAAAACCTTCTTTATCTTTTTCTCCCTTCTTTTTTCTATTGTCATCGGGTTGCTCATGCTTACATGGGTAGAAATTGATGCAAGTTTTGGCAGAAATTGAACTTAAGAATAGTAACTCCATGGGTACATAATTTTCAGCAAATTAAGCCAATTCCAATCGGGGTGGGTAGTGTCGTAAGCACGGGCAAGCACTATGCCTCTGGTGATCGCTTACACTGAGGTATTTCAACCAAAACCTGAGTTCTCTGTAACTTTTTTCGATAACCTGTTTTTTTCTCGCTCTTTTTTTTTTTTTTTACTCTTTATATGGTTAGTTTATGGCGTTTGATAACTATTAGTGATTGAAGTTACATTTAGGTTTTTGATTTCTGGGTTCTAATAAGTTCTTTCATTTTTGCAAATGGATTTAATGTATGTGGTGGAGGATCCATAGTAGTGCTATTTTGACTTTTTGACTTGATATTTACTAGAATTCCATAAGCAAATTGGTAGTTTTTTTTGTAGCTAGCTTAAAAGTTTAATTGGGGGAGTGTCGTAAGCACGGGTAATTCTCTTTCATGCCACTAAGAAGAGGATTGCATACTACATACTAATGAATTGATTTAATATTTGAGTCACTAGCTAGCAAGTGCCATAAGCACGGACAATTCCAACTGGGGTGCGTAGTGCCATAGGCACAGATAAGCACTAGTACAATATAATCCTCATCACCTACGTAGAATTTTTTTTTTTGACCAATAGGTTAAAGTTCCGAGTAAATTAATTAAGTTATTATTTCCTTTTCAATATTTCGGGTCAATTAGTTTGGAGTCTTTTTTCATTTAACGGTAAGAATTGGGGAAGCAAGAACGAATCGAAGGACAGATGAAATCAAACGATCGTTAAATTTTAAAAATTCTCTCGGATTATAGAAATTATCTTTCAAGAAAATTAAAACATATACTATATAAATCCGTCCATCCAACGTTTTGAAAAATCTCACCCCACTACATTCCAGATTTGTAAAAATAAAAAAACCAAAAATTTATCTCTTAAGATTGTATGCATCTATTAAGAAATGTAACACTAAAATTATATTTTTGCATTTTGAAATAGATATAGTATGGATATGGTTTCATAATTGTTTAAATTGATAGCCAATCAAAAATATTTGTTTCAATTGATCGAAACTTTTATAATACCATTTTCGTGCAGTATTTTGCAGTGTGTATGGACAAAATTTATACCATTTTTTATTGTTATCATTTCTTCATGTTCGCCCATAAATTGTTGCAACCATGTGTTTGTCTTAGTTTAAAAAAAGTATAAAAATTAGGACCAAAATTTTAAAAATTAGTAAAGGAAAAAACAAGTCCAAAAAAGTATTTATTTTGTTTTATTTTCTTCTTTTACAAAATTTCCTAATTTTAATTGATCTTTTTGAAATTTTCTGATTTTTATCATTGCGAAGAATGGAAAAGTTTTTAAAAGTTTTTGGTTATTTCCAAAAAATATGGGTGAAAGTCCTAATTTTTTTATTTTTTCGATTACTTTCATCGAGACGAATCAATAATTCACCAAAATTTAACGCAAAACCAACAAATATGAAATTTTTTTAATAAGAACAAAGCAGAAAAATGCCCAATTTTTAATTTTTTTTAAAAACTAGCCCTGATCAATACCTATGGGGTGCGTGACAATCCTATAAACCGAAACTATACTTCACAATCAGAATTAAGCATTTAAGATTGAATGAAGGAATTAGGACAAATTTAATATTAACTCTAGACAAATTGGTTGAAATTAAGGTAATTTAGACGCTCATCAATCAAAAATTCATGCAAAAATTGAAAATAAAAAATTGAAGCAACTTCTAGGGGTGAAACCTAAATTAAAATCGAGATTATTTGGTTGTCTTAAACTCATTAGTTAATTTACATATTATTATTATGTGTGATTTGTCAAAGCTTGTTTGTTATTCTTGCTAGGAATTATTTTTTGTTTCTCAGCTTGTTTATGGAGTATTATTAGTTTATTTGTGTCGCGGCTCCTGGCACAAATTTAGCCGGTGCTTAGAGCAAGTATATCAAATGAGGTAAAGTGGAACAAAAGCTATTTTAGCTAATCAAAGGAGAAAAATACTCTTACAGCAACATAGGTAAACACAATTGTAAATTGCCTCCAGCTACACAGCTCTTCGATAGAAGAAGCTAAGGACTATTCAAAAGCTACCCAATTTTTTATTGTTTCCTCCTTCTTTCTCTCTCTCACAACCCCCTCACCATTTCTCACTAGAAAAAATATAAAGTAAAAGAAAAAATGATATTTTAATAATGTGTAGGTAAAATAGATAGTATTAGTATAGTATTGAAAATGATGGTTAGCAAAATAGGCACTATTCACTAGCAAGTTTAGCTCAAATTTTAGCTAAACTGATGTACTTACTCTTAATCCCTATATACCGTCATCGCTTCTTCTTTCATCAGAAGAGCTTCATGACCCGTAGGTCTTCAACCACCACGCGGCATTGTTCCATCAGACTTCCGTCCATTGTGAAAAAGTTCCCCATTGTTGTCTCCGAGGGAGTTTGGGTTTATTTTTTTACAATGCTACGACCATTGCACGATAGGCCACCGCATGTTTATTGAGCTTTGAAATTCACAAAAAATATATAAAAATATTCATTAATTTTAAAATAATATTTGATGAGCCTGAAAAAAATCAATTCCAACGAATATCGATAAATATGTTTTTCTAAATACGTAGGGGCGAAATTGCAAAATTTTTGTGGCGCGCGATGGCTTGCCATGCGGTGACTCTAGACTTTTTGTTTATTTTTTCGTCTATACTTTTAAGCTTTTACAGTGTTTTTCACCTGTTACTAAATGAATGCTTAGTTTAAAATTTCTGAACCAATATCATTAAGGCCCCGTTCTAGAATACCTTCTTAAAAAATAAGTACTTATTTCACATTTTCAAACTCAAAAATAATGTAAATGAAAAATAATTTTTAAATTTTTTTTGCACCGTATTAAAGATCTCAATGAGATCTATCAAACAAGATCCATATTGATAGAAAAATAATTTAGTTAAGTACATAATTTTTAAGCTTGAAATTACATTCTTAAAAAATAAGTACTTATTTTTTGCTTTCCGGAACGGAGCCTACGTTTGAATCGCATAAGTCTTTAATCTTTGTTGTTGCAGCAGATTGGGCCAGAATTTGTACCTGAAAAGCAATTGGATTTGGCAGGAGGAGTCAAAGGGTTGAGAATCCGAATTTGACCAAAAAGTGGATGGGAGCTCTCTCTCTCTCTCTCTCTCTCTCTCGGTAAGAGTCAGAGAGAAGGGTTGGTGGGATGTGCTGCTGCATGTGCAGAATATGGTTTGGTTCGGGTGCATGCCTCGCTTGCAACCACAAATTTTGGGGGCACCACCACCTCTGCAGTGGCCTTGGGGAGAGGGTAAAGCTCCCTCTCTGTTTCTCTCTCTCCGCTTCTCAGTTAATTCAGGCCTTGTTTTTTTTTTTTTGACATGAAATTCAGGCCTTGTCAGTTTGCTAGTTTTGGTATTTTAGTTTTGGTAGTTGGTAGTAGGCCTGTTAATGGGCCAGATTCGATCCGGATCCGATAAGACCATAATCCGATCTGAATCCGATAAGACTCAAATCCGATAGTGGCAATCTGGATCCGAAAATCCAAAAACTTTTTTACTTCAAAAATTTTAGAAAAAAAATTTATGTTTTTCAAAAAAAATCAATTTTTTATCAAAAAAAAATATTTTCCAAAAAAAATTTTAAAAAAAATAAAAACACAACTTCTTAAACATTTTTTTTTCAAAATAAAAAATTTACTTATTTTTTTAAAAGTTTTAAAGAAATAAAGTTTGGATTTTGATCGATAACGGATTTAATCCGATCCGTATTTGAATTATCAGATTATCAAATCGACGTTGTTGGATTCGGATCGGATCCGGTCCATTGACACGCTTAGTTGGTAGTGAGAAAAATAGAGTAAAAATTGGAGAGAGAGATAATGAGTAGAGAGAGATAGAGAGATAAATAAAAGTAATAATTAGATAAATAGAATAATAATTGGAGAGAAAAATAAGATAATAATTAAAAAATAAAATTAAAACAAAGTTAAAAAGAGAAACAAAAAAAGCAATATGTCTCTTTCCCTCTCCCATCCGAGTAATTATTTAGTGGTCTTGGGTCATCGCCATGTAGTACTTCAATATCATAATTTACCAGTTATCACACATTTCGGTGGGTCCATATACATTAAGAGATATATGCCATTGAAAATTACAAGTAAAACTGTAGTGGACCAAGAATTTGGGACGGAGAGAGTAGAAGTATAATGCTATGTTTGGTTTAATATTTGAAAAGTTTTTTGAAAAATAGTAGGGATAATAAATGGAGAAAGATAGAGAGAGAAATGTTAAAAGTAGAGAGAATTTATGAGAAATTTTTTGAAAAATACTTTTTGAAAAGGGAAGAAAACGAAGCATAAATTTTTTGAAATTGGAAAATGCACAAAAAACCCGTAGAAGACATTTAAATTGTGAAAAAAGAATATAAAAATATCAATAATGGTGTTGAACACTGCGTGATAGTGCCTTGAGACCGTAGAATAAATTTTTCTTACCCAAAAAATTATTGGTTGCTCCTGGAGCACAGCCGAGTAGCGCTCTAGGCCCAACCACCAACAAATTACTCCTTCCGTCCCAAATTGATTGTCCGGTCCGCAAAACGGAGTGTTAAAAATAATACAATTTTTGCAAGAAAAATCAAAAGTTTTTCAACAACTTACTAGATATCAATGAGTATTTTTAATTTGTGAAAAAAGTTTGAATTTTTTCTTGAAAAAATTGCATTATTTTTAATACTCCGTTTTGCGGACGGGACAATCAATTTGGGACGGAGGGAGTACTATGTAAGTCCACAATTAAGTGCATTGACCTCACCTAATTGCATGGTGGTTAAGTTTAGAGCATGAACAAGTCTTGAAGTACCACTTGGTAATGTTCCAAGAGCATTAAATGATTAATCGTCAAAGCAAGAGATATAACATAGTCTCGGAATAACAATTCGGTGGCCAGTTACAGATTCCCAAATAAGTACTTACAGTATTTTTTAAGAAGACAATTTTAAACTAAAAAATAATGTATTTACACAAATAATTTTTCCAACAATATCGATTTTGTTTGATAGATATTTTAAACGGTACCAAAAAAATTGAAAAATTATTTGCGTAAACACATTATTTTTTAGTTTAAAAATGTGAAATAAATACTTATTTTTTAAAAAGACAATGCAGAACGGGTATATGCACAAAAATTACAGTATTTTTTAAATATAGATATGGAAAACTTAGACGAATCGACAAGTATAAATATTCACGCAAACTACAAAAGTTTCACGGAAATCAAAAAATTATTTTGGGACAAAGGACAAATTTAGGGCTGCAAATCAACTGAGCGCTAGTTCGTGAGCTCGAGCTTGAGTTTCCGAGCCGACTATATGAAAAAAAACTCGGCTCGTTAAGGGAGACTCAACTCAACTCAATTAAAGAGATTTGTTTAATAAATGACTGAACTCTGCTCGTTAAGGGCTCAAGTTTTTTGGCTCGTTTAGTAAATAAGCCAAGCTCAAACTTGACATGGGCCATAGACCTGCGCCTGGATATGCACCTAGAATGGGCTCGGCTTGGGTCGTTTGCAACCCTGGATAAATTATTTACATATGAAATCAATACTTATATGATATGAATTGTGGAAAATTTAATACTACTTACTAGTTTAGGAGTAACTATTTGGACCCTCGGATAGGATGTTTGTGGGGCTGTCTCGGAGGAAATGGACAAAAGAAGGCCTATGTGGGAATAGAGGAAATATTTAAGCTCCACTACCCTCTTCCACATATGAACTCTCATGTGTTTTTTTGTCCCCTGCTTTTGATCAAAGACGTAACAAAGATCTGGTTGCATTATTAATTTATTACACAATCCACGGCTCCAGGCATTGCAGGAAACGGATCGGGTCATCAATTATTGCCAACAATTAATAAAGGATGTTGCTACTGGTACAACAGCTTGGGCACAGACAGCGTGTACAGCGCGCGTTTGAACCCGTCTCGGGTTCAACAAAGATAATCGGAGCCGCTCATTTTGTTCAATATATTTTGCTTAAGATCCCTGAAAACAATCAGCTCTATCCGATATCGATAAGAGCATTTACGAAGAGTCCAAAATCGGTTTAGAAATTTTCTTAAGCAATTTTGGACACTTCGTAAATGCTCTTATCGTTGTTGGATGGAGCTGATTTTTTGCAGGAATCTTAAGCAAAATATGTTGAACAAAATGAGCGGCTCTGATTAGTTTTGTTGGACCAGTAGCAGTTCTGATTAATAAATGGGGGTTTTACATTTTTTTTTGATACATCACAAATCAAAGCCCGAAAACAATACAGATTTCATCAAATGATACAGAAAAGAACCAAAACTACCAAGATTTCGACACAAGCACTGCAAAAGCAAGACCGACGAAACGCCTAAATTAGGATCTAATCTAGGTCCAGGTAGTAGAGAATTCCAACCAGGCTCTCAGCTCAAAACCGAGAAAGCGCATATGAAATCTGGATGGTTTCACGACCGTGATACCAGTACCCGCCGGTGGACAAGCGGACGGTGCACTCACGGCTACTGAATACCGTGACTGAAAAGCCTAATTCAAACCAACATCACTCTAGGAACACTGTCACCGACGCAAGTCCCGCCACGGCAGCCACATATGGCGTCTAAGCACCAACCAACTAAACTAAAAAAAACTGGAAAAACAAACCAACCGGAAAAGAGCTACAGAGCTTAAAGAACAAAAGAACAAACGCGTGCCGAGTGCAACATTGGGCCCCATCGTCACAACGCGAATTTCTTTTAATAGAAGCTCAAACGCTACAACAAAATTACAGGAAAAAAAAATGGCAAAATACCACAAATCCCCGTTCGAACCCTTCTGGCAAAGCTCAAAAAATAGATCCGACGCTCCCAGAAACCCAAAGATTTACCAACGCACTCCAATCATGGCTTGGGTAAACAGTGGACGGCGACCGTTGTTGCAGATGGGGACGGCGGAAAAGGACAGGGGTGAAATTAGCAGAGATGGTCTGGAGATACAGGGAGATGGTTGCGGAGGTGGGTGTAGGCAGAGAGGGCGACCGAACTGCGGATATGATTATTTGAGACAATATCCAAATTATGATTCAGTCCTGAACAGAGCCGGCTGAGCGGATAGGCGGGAGAATCATGAGCTTTGGGTCTCAAAAAAAGGCTAAAAATGAGCCCCCCCAAAATTTTAGGACCCGTGTATATATGCATGCATGTATATATGGCCCCAAATTTTTTTGGCACTAAGCCTCCTTTGCACAAAATAGATTCAATTAAAATTTAGAAATCACAAAATAAGCCCAATGGTGGAATTACTAATTAGAAACACTGATAATCAACTCTCATACCCATTACGCCATTATAGTCACATAGAAACGCTAGAGGCGATAAAAAAAGAAGGAAATGCTTGACGTCGGTCTCAAGAAAGATTAAATGGATTGATTATATTGTCTATCGAGAAGGAGTTGGTGAAACAGCGTAACTATGGAGACTTAATTAGTATGTTTGCAGCAAAAAGTGCTAGAAGACTAATGTTCAAATAACGGATTTTGAGATATTGTAATAGTTGCATTTTTTGAACAACTATATGCTTATATTTTGTAATTATGGTAAGTCTTTTGTAAAGTTTTTTTGTAATGAAACTTTGTGTAGACCAACTTTTGTATACAATATATAGGGAAATTTCATTCAAAGGTTCACTTTCGGCCTCCAAAACTTATAAGTGGCCCTGGTCCTTAAACTTGAAATAGTAGTATTTTTTGTTCACATAGTTACAAAATACGGTCATCTTGGGGTGGTTAGCAAAGATGCTTACCAGGAGTACTTTTTTGTGCTTTTGAGTTGGTTGTCTGTGAATCTTTGGGATTTTTATTGAAGAAATCTAGACAAAATACTCCTATTCAAATAAAAAGTCGAAGTAGGAGAAAGGGCCTTCCTGCACTTTGCCCAGAAAATTAAGTTGATCGAACGTTAACCTAATTTATGTGTCGATTTTGAAAATTTGTGTCATTTTTTAATTAATTATATCTTGTAATGTATAATTTTTTAGTTAATTTTAAAAATATCATTGAAAGAACTAATTAAGATATATTAAACAATATTCATATTGCATATAAAAAATAGTATTATCAATTGAAAAATATATAAAAATTCTATTTGGCTAGGCCCTGTTTGATAAGAGTTAGGAAAGGACAATCAATTGAAAGGGATTACCAATATCTTGTTTGATAACCCAAAATGGGTTGGGACTGTTAATCCTAAGGTGGGCTTTAAGGCCCCGTTTGATAAGAGGTTTGAGACTTGGGATTGGATTACTAATTTCATGGGAGTATTAATACTCTGTTTGGTAACCAAAAAGTGTTCGGACTATTAGTCCGTTGGGATATCCAATCCGGCCTTTAGGGGTATTAGCAATACCCCGTGGGACTTGGTATTCGTAGTCCGAACTCAACCCCTTCTCATTACCAATCCATTTTAATTACCAATTTCTTCTATCAATCCAATCCCATCTCAAACAAACGTGATATTAATAATCTCATCATCTAATCTCATCACAAATAAACATACTCATTATCAATCACTTCTCATTATCAATCTCATCCATCTATCACTGTTATTATATGGGACCTAAGGGTATACACAATACCCTCTCACACTTGATAAGTTGGTATTGATAATCCAATCTAATCCCAAACCAAGCCATTCGAAATTACTTTCTTATCCTTGTTTATTGAATAAATCAGTTTTGCATATGGGCAAAAAATGGAAATGTATACCATCAATCCAATCATATTCCATGCGAAACAAACATGAAATTAATAATTCCATCATATAATCTCGTCTTAAACAAACATATTCATTACCAATCCCTTCTCATTATCAATTCCTTTTCATAACCAAACTCTATCATAATCTCATTTCCTTATAAATCCCAACAATCTATCATTATTATCAAACAATGCCTTATGATATAACGGGGGACTAAAGATTTAGGACCTACAGATAGAGTACTAATCATAATACACTATTCTCAAAACTAATCACATGCGACATCCTGTCCTGTTGTTGCTGTTTTTTTTAATTAACTTACAAGACGTTTTCACTAAGCTAAAAGTTATAGAATATGATATTTTGTATTCAAATTGTTTTCACTAAATTACAACTTAAATATGGTATATGAGAAATGGAGAGGGGAGGTCAAAAAGGCATAAAGAATGTGGAAAAAAGTTTGCATAGGACAAATAATTTTACTTTTAATAGTAAATTATACATGAAAAAATAGCGAAAATGGGACCTTAGTTTTTGTATGAGTGCTCTGCTCATTGAGCTATATAAACTGAATTGTTCAAATTATATTTATTTTTTTTCTCCGTCCCATTTTGTATATCATTTTTTTTATATTTGTGTCAGTTTTTAATCGCTTATATAATATGGATCGTGTTTGAGAGTTGTTGATTAGGTATACAATACAAAGTTTTAAAATTATGAAAAATATTATATTGGTACATATAAGTATTTAAAGAGCGACACGAATAACGAAAATGAACAAACAAAATGGAATGGAGAGGAAGTACATATAACGGAGGCTAAAGATGGCTAGCCTCCAAGCCTGAGACATTATTGGGTAATCATGTTCCGCCACGCACGAACACTAGACAATTTTGTGGGCTTTATACACTTAATAAAAGATTCCAATAAAAATGTTTGGTATTAAGCGCCAGCTAAGAAGTGTTGGGACACAACGTCACAATGCTTAAGGGCCCACTAAATTTTCTCCAAGCGGGCCAAGCCCTGAAAAGAGTATGACTACATACATGGGGTACATCGTACATATAGTCATACAGTCTTCGGATCCGTTACGGGTCTCACTAAGTTATTTCAATCCGTTCATTTTGTTCAAAAATATGGGCCTAAATTCTGAAGCGAAGTTGAATTTTGCTTAAGTGTTTTTACCGATATCCGATTGAGTTGATATTTTACAGAGTTTGTAAACATATTATATTGAATAAAATGGGCGGCTCAGATCATCTGTGTGAAATTCGAGACGGAACCTAAAGACATACTACCTCTGTCCCAATTTAACGGTCCTTTTTGAGGGTTTGTGCCTCTTTTCAATTGATTATATCTTATACTATAATATTTTACATGATTTTGAAACATTGTATTAAAGAACTAATCGACATCTATTATACAAGATCTATATTGGATACTTTTTCAGTCCCAAAAACGATGACAATTTTTAAAATTTATGTCATTTTTCATTACTTATATCTTTCAATGTTTAATATTTTTCATGAGTTTGAAAACTTTGTATAATAGGATTAATCGAAAATTATCAAATAAGATTCATATTTCATATTTTCTAAGATTTATATTAAAAGATATAAGAAGTTAAAATTGGAACAAATGTCAAAAATTGTCATCCAATTTGATACGAAAGGAGTATAAAATTTATTACCGATTTAAAGATATAACTAATTTTTTATCCGATTAAAATAAAACGAGAGACTATTAAATTGAAACAGAAGGAGTATATATACACAGGGTATGTACCCATGTTATGTACTGTACTCGTAGAAGCTCTGAGCCAAGCCGATAAAGTAGGGGATAATAATCCTCCCAGCTGTTTTTTTTTTTTTTCTTTTCCTGGCTCAGTTGGCCACGTGCTAGATTGTACGCGTGTGGTCGCTATCTTTTCTGAAAGGTGCACGTTCAGTTTGGCCACCGGCCTGAGACTCTGACATACCCCATTTCTCGTTCAATAATCTGGACCGTTGGATTTCCTCTGCAAATCATACTGTCAACCGTGTTAGAGTTGACAAGTACGTACAGATTACTCAGCGGGCTTGCTAACGGAACTACGGAAGATAATATTCAGCGGGCTTGCTAACGGAAGATAATATCCCAATAATTTCAAAAGAGTTTGGATATCAATACACATATCACGAATATTAATACGTTTTTATAACTTTTAATAAAAAATTTTCAGATGTCAATTCATCTTTTACTTATTATCCTCTGCCTTTAGGGCGGACGGAAATTAGCATTTTCCATTATTCAATGCTACTTAGTGCTCCAAGTGTCTCAGAGTGTGCTCTAACACTACTTATTTTATGAATTAATGATGATGCATTATGAGAAAATAATATGTCTCAGAAAGCGAAAAATAAATACTTTAAAAAGAAAACCTTAGCGGAATGGGGCCTCATTCAACCGGTCCATCGAAAGCGCTAAACAAGCAAAGAAAATACTCCTACGTTTGCAAAAAAAAAATAGTTCTTATTGAATATTAATACAGGGGCGGCTCCACTAGGGTTTGAGAGAATTCAAGCAAACTCCCTGGATTCAACAAATTATTAATTTTGTATAATGTATAAGTTGATATTTCTTTTCTATTGTCGGCACTGAATCAGTCGTGCAAAGCAAAGTAAATTTACTGAAATTTGTGAGTAAATGGATCAAGACACACGAAATTGTATTTTCTTCTATAACTGTAGGATTTAAGTTTAAAATGCATTTACCATTCATTTTTCATAACAAATTATTGCAACATGTTACGTGTGTTACTGTGTGTATTAACATTTGATCTTATTGAAATTTTATAAACGTGTTTTTATTTGCGTGTTTTGCAAGATGAACATGCCGTAGGACCTATGTATGGAGGAGTAATTAGAGGATTGCGGTACAGAGAGGAGCTATCCGCAAGTTGATAAGATTGGAAAAATTGAACAGACAACCAGGTGACAATTTGGTAGGAGTAAAAGGAAAATGCAAACCACAACCTTTATGGGGTGGATATTGTGTAAAAATGTATTGACATCTGAAAAAGTGTGTTGAATTTGGTGAAAAGTGATCACCTAGTTGACTATGGTTAGCAAGACTATGTGGTGTTAAAAACAATGAAAAACCATGAGGAAATGCTTCTAAAAAAAATTGCATTCAAAGGGCCCTTACAAACTTCATAGAATTTGGTCTCCAGCCCTTCAACTACCTAACCTTCCACTTTTTATGCCATACGTATTTTCAGTAGCCCTACCCTTTGCCAGGGAGGGAGAAATGGAAATTACAAATTTACAAGGGCGGTCTGTCTGATTAGCGAGAAAAATATAATTAAAAGTAAAAATAAGAGAAAGTGAAGTAAAAGAAAAGAAAAAGAAAATATATTTTTCTTTCTCGCATCCGTTTGATTAAGATGAAAGTTTTGCAAGAAAATACAAAAGTTAGAGTAATAAATGTTCATTCTTGCAAGAAAATAAAATTTTCCTGCACTTTTTGTGAGAAAAAATAAAGCACGCTTTCTAGCTTTAGAGGATTGTACGGGAAAATTTGTTTTCTATAACTTTTTATGACATTCTTGCTAAGTGAACACCCAAAAGGATTTTTTTTTTCCTTGCACTTTCTACCATTATCTCGCTAATTAAACGGATCTCTTAGGCTCCGTTTGGTTGAATGTAAAATATTTTGCAATGAAAAATATATTTCGGCTCTGTTTGTTTGGGCGCAAAATGTTTTCCGATAAAATATTTTACTTATTTTCTAGTGTTTGGTTGAGTAAAAAATGAGAAAAACATTTTACATGTAAAACATTTTCCATTAATTAGATGAAAATGACATACCATTAAATCTTACGTAAATTATTTTTCGAAATGACCCCGCTGCCCTCTACTACAATTTTCACTGCTCAATCTCCTCGATTGTCGGTCTTGACCCACATTCAATTCTAATATTCTCAGATTTCTCCATCGATTAAACCCCCCATCTCTCTCTCTACACTATTTTGTCAATTTCTAAAAATATTTTTCAAGTACCAACCAAACACCAAAAAATAAAAATTTGAAATTTGTTTTCAGAAAAAACATTTTACATCGAAACAAACGGAGCCTTCAAGTCAAAAGTTTAACATGAAAATGTTTTTTCTAAAATTATTTTCCTGTGTTTGATTGAAGTCCAATTTTAGTGTTTCCAAATCAATAACTCATTGAATTACTTGGCCTATTTTAGTTTAAAACCTTGGAAATAGGAGCAATTCTAAGAGAGAAATGAAGGACATTTTGCCCAGCCTTGATTTGTTAGAGACAAAGTCTTGCTTTTACTATGAGAGAGAGAGAAAGCACTCGTGTTCACGTGGAAGTGGCACCGTTGGATTGAGACAAAATTCTTCCAACTAATCCGACCGAGGTGATCGTGGAGTGGGCAACCGGGATGGGTATGCGTTGGAAAACAACTTACGGGCCTTTGGACGGTAAATCATTTTACGGTCAAAGAGGTAAAATATTTTCCCAAAAATTCATTTTCAGGGTTTTTCAACAACCAAACATCGGAAATCATGTAAAATATTTTTGGCAAGAATATTTTACGGGCAAACAAACAGAGCCTTAGTCAAATGAGAAAAAAAAAATTCAAAACAAGGGGAAAAAAAACTGTAGAAAATTAAAGAATTATCCACTTGACTGTGACTATAAGAAACTTTCGGTTCCATTATATTTGGGCTTTGGGCAGCCCATATCCAATCAACATGGTTCTGCTTGGGCTTATCTTTGAGAAATGAAAGAAAAGCTAAACATAAGGGAATGTCTACTGGATTTGTAGACGAACGGTGTGATGTAAAAAATTTGAACCAAATCTAATAAAATAGTGTTTTATTAGAAAAGTAAAAATGGTAAAAAATGGTATGAAAGGTGCGGTCTCTCAAAATTGGAGTCTCTAGGCATTAGTCTTAATGGCCTAATACTTGGGTAGTTCCCTTTATTTTATTAATAATTAATATATAAATAACATTTGATTCAATTTTTGTATGCTTCCTAATGTACGAGAAAAATATGCATGTGCAAAAACATACACATTGCAAAAACTTCAAGAAGTTTGTAATTTCCAATTATGACCCTCTAATTTCGAGCTGATCTTCCAAATTTCCCTTCCTCCTTAAACAACCATAAAGCAAGGCAATTCTCTTCTCTGTTAGGACTTCCAGACACTTTAGTAAACCTAAACCAGGTCTCCATCAGCTTTTTGGGTCATGGGACTCTGTTTGGTAACATCTTTGAGCAAGTTTATCAGGTGAGCTAAAATTCCTCTTGTAGCTATTTTACCGACAAAAAAACAAGGTGCAGCAGATGAGGTAAAAGGAAAGGGAAAATAGATTTATTGAAACGGCTCGGTAGAAATACCGATGTCCTGTTCATTATCTTTCCATTAAACAATTATTTTCTCTATCCTCTTTTTTTGTCTCCCTATGCCTTTAGTAGAAAAAAAAATTAAAAGTAATAGTAATATTTTAATAAAAAATAGGTTAAATAAATAACATTGATGTAGTGTTACAAGAGATATGAGTAGGTAAAAGAAAAAATGTATAATGTTCACAAATTTTTTTAGCAAATAACTGATGTACTTGCTCTTATACAATCCGGGAATAGCATAAACCTGCTCAAAACTTAGGTTGTATTTATTAACTAAAAATAAATACTTATTTTTTGAATTAAGGTGATACTCTCTCTGTTCCAACTTGAGCCCCTCTTTTGGAGATTTCAACTATTTTAGGGGACATGTAATGATTACACATATATTGCCTATCTAACTATTTGTTTGGTTGTCAAACAAAGGATGAGATTGAGAAGAGGATAGGATTAGTAATCCCATACTTTTGCCGGATTAGTAATACCATGGGGTACTAGGTATTAGGGGTGTGCAAAATACCCGCGGGCTGACGGACCCGCCCCGACCCGAAGGGTTTCGGGCGGGCCCAAACATGTGGTCGGTTCGGGTTCGGGTTCAATTTTTCGAAAAAATAAGTTTTCGGTTCGGGGCTCGGGTGCTGTTTTTCCCTACCCGACCAAACCCGACCCGACCAAACCCGACCAAAACATGAACAATTCATGTAGCTTTACTTCGGTTTGGTCGGACCCGACCCGACCAAAAAAATCGGGCACACGGGCGGGTGTACACCATCGTCCGGCTCGGGTTCGGGTGGCGGGCCATACCCGACCCGACCGACCCGTGCCCACCCCTACTAGGTATTGCCAATCCTGTCCCAAGCTCCCTCTTGCAAAATGATCACCTTGCCCATGGTTTTTTTTTAACTCAATACCAATAATACCCTCCATTACACACTTCACCTACCCACCCAACCAAAACCCTACTTCTATTTTGTATCTCTGTAGCTGCAAAGGAGAGGACACATCTACGGCTGCTGGCGAGTGGCGAGGTTCGACCTCATTTATGCTAATGGCGACACCTTCAACCTCGTTTCTACGTGTTGTTGTTCTGTCTCTTCTTCTTTTTTTTTCCCCTCTCCTATTCTTTATTGTCTTGGAATCTGCTTTTGGAATTGAAAACCTACAAAAAGTCCTGATTTTCCCGCTAATTCAGTTGATAGATTTTTTCCATGGCAACAAAATATGTTTGTTCGTTGCCACTTTTTAACAATAGGAGAAGCACAATAACCAATTCCTACTTCTGTTTTTGCCTCTCTTTTTTTGGCCTTTTCGAATCATTCGATTCAAGACAAAACCTCTTTTTCTTCTTTCATTTTTTTAATTTTCAAATTAGAAAATGGGTTATTTTGAGAGAGAACAAAAACTTGTATCATATTTAACATTGATAGAGGAATAGGTTTTTGGAAAAAATAAAAAGAAGGAAAGTGTTCATTATGATTGTCTTTGAAATCAAATTCAGTTTAATTTTAAGAGAAGGAAAAATAAGTGCATGAAGTTAGAATATATTAACAACTGTGTGTAGTTTGGTCATTCGGCCTAAATGATATTAACGTGTCAAATGAATATATGCAAGTAAGTCGTAATTAATGTGTTTTAATTTTGTGCAAAAACTTAAAATTAATCTTCGTAAATATCTCTTCTTTTTTCTCATTTATTTGTTTTGTTTTTTCGTTTTCCTCCTTTTATGGTTCATGAATAAAAAATATATGCTTGCTTTATTCCAAATAAATTCACAATGACGTAGGGATAGTTGTCCAAATAAGTATCTGGAAATTGATTGGATGGAAAAAATGCAAATTGTCCGAAAATGATTGGAAAATGCACCGTTTGTTTTTTTTTTTTTCCATGTAATTCAATAGACCACATCTTCATCCATGGGTATATATTTGGAAATGCAATTTGTAATCCTATCCCCCGGTATTCCAATCAAACAAGGGATTGGGATTGGTAATCACAATCCTATGATTTAATCCTTACACAATCAAACACCCACTTGGAATTACACTCGGTATTACTAATCTCATTTTCTTATCAATCCCATCTCCTTACTAATCCTATTTAATTCAACATATTTATCAAACATGGCCATATTTACTTGTGAGGGACACTTTTAAAAAATCATCAAATTTTTCTTTCTATTTTTGGAAAAGGGCCATCATTTTGGAACAACAAAAAATGTAACAATGTACTCTCAATTTGAAATGAAGAGAATATATTGTGAAAAAATAATTTGTCTCGTAAAATAAAAATTAAGAACTTCGAAAATAAGATTTGGTACAACGTAGCCTTCAAGGCTCCCTAGACCAATATCCAAACAATGGGGAGAAACAGGTAAACAGAAACAGAGATACAACGGCATTAAACCCAGAGGCGGGGGGGCTGTTGCCCCCCTCGCTGCTGTCCCGACGCTGCTGCCCCTATTTTCGGGCCCACTCCGGTCTCGCTCCGATGATCGGAAACGTTCACTTTGTAGAGCTCGTTGAGTAGAATAACCGTGAAAAAAATAAGCTTGATTGGATATCATTAAGTGCCTGATCGGAGCCCATATAACTCTTGGTACATGGGTTATAGTGGATTTGATCCAGTGTTTCGGATCCATTCTTTTTAAGATAAAAAGGTTCTGATCAGGTATTTAATGATATCCAATTAAGCTTATTTTTTTCACGGTTGTTCTACTCGACGAGCTCTACAAAGTGAACGTTTTCGATCATCGGAGTGAGACCGGAGTGGGCCCGGAAACAGTGGCAGCAGCGTCGGGACAGCAGCGAGGGGGCAGCCCCCCCCCCCGCCATTAAACCCTTGGTTAGAATCTTGGAAATCTGAAAAGTAGTCTAATCCAAACACTGTCTTCAACGAGAGCTGCTACCGCACCACACACCCCCCCGGCCCCACCTCCCATTTCCAAGACTACCCCCGCCCCTCTCTCTCTTCCTTTTCTTTCTTTCTTTTTTTACGGTTTGCTTCTTCTTTTTTTTCTTTTTTTTTCAAGTTTGGTTTTTTTTTTTTTTTCATTTTCTTTCTTTTTGGTTTGAATTTTTTTTCTCTTTAATAAAATATTCAAGTCTAATTCTGGGCTTTGTAAAACAATTGAGAGGAAAAAAAATGTTTCAATTGACCATATTTATCCGACTGTTTTATTTTTCTTTTTTTGTCCTTTATAGATTAAAAAATATAGTTACGAAAATAAGTATTTCAATTTTCAATCAGTTTGAACCAGTGCAACTCTCGTTGATTAGCTTTAAGAAAGTCGTAGAATCAAATGTCTCTTAGGACTAACCAACGAGAGCCCTGGAGTCAAAATTTAATTATGACCCTTTAGAATTAAATGATCAGAAAAATAAAATCTTCTTACCCATTCAAACGGATTAAAATTTGGAACACTTAATTTTTTAACCATTTTTTTAATATATAAACTAAAGGTTCAAAAATTAAGTGTTCCAAATTTTAATCCGTTTAAATGGGTGAAAAGATTTTTTTTAATCATTTAATTCTAAAGGGTTATAATTAAATTTTGACTCTAGGGCTCTCGTTGGTTAATCCTAATAGATATTTGATTCTGTCAAAATTTAATTACGACCCTTTAGAATTAAATGATCAGAAAAATAAAATCTTCTCACTCATTCAAACGGATTGAAATTTGGAGTACTTAATTTTTTAACCATTTATTTAATTTCTATAAATACACCCTTTGTATAGTTAAAAATATAATTCAAGAATTAAGTGCTTTAATTTGCAATTCAGTTAAATCAGATCAAAGATCGTTTTTTTGGTTTAAGGTCTTTTAATAAACATTCTAAAACTCATTATTTAGTTTCAAGACTCTTTTAGGATGTCCATTGAAATGTCTTGAAGCCAAAAATTTATTACGACCACTTAGGATGAAATGATCAGAAAAATAACATCTTTGTACTGGTTCAAACGGATTGAAAATTGAAACACTTATTTTAGTAACTATATTTTTTAATCTATAAAGGACAAAAAAAGAAAAATAAAATAGTCGGATAAATATGATCAATTGAAACACTTTTTTTTCTCTCAATTACTTTACAAAGCCTAAAATTAAACTTGAACCTATTATTAAGGAGAAAAAAAATTCAAATAGGAAAGAAAGAAAAAGAAATAAAATGAAAAAAAAAAACCCAAATCGAAAAGAAAGAAAAACAAACTGTAAAAGAAAGAAAGAAAGAAAGAAGAGAGAGAGAGAGAGAGAGAGAGAGAGAGAGAGAGAGAGAGGGGGGGTG
>BPLS01000305.1:70173-184746 GCA_019656275.1 Rhododendron kiyosumense
TTCCCTGTTGTCGTCTTTGCAACAATCCTTGCTAATAGCATTTCTGCTATTTCTGTGTTCTTTGGGTAATGACACAGTGTTTCAAAGCTTCCCAAGACAGGAATTGGAGAATGACAGAGAATCCAAATTTATTTTGGAAAATTGTTCGTCTAGGCTTTTTCTCCGATTAATGGTCAATGGTGTCCGAGCCAGCTTATGTGCACGTTAACTAATTCCCTTTCCGGTCTGGTCAAATACAGGTCATCCACACCATAACTAGAAAATTTACAAGAAAAAAATTATTTTTCTTGGTGCCTGACTAATGCTTTGGGGCTAAAGTTCATCTAACTTTGACAAAGCATGAATATAACCACTGCAACACATCAGAGCAAGATAGCAACAGTATTCTTGTTATTAAACAAAACATAATAATATGGTTTTTTCTCCATCATGCTTCATGAACCAAGTACTCAATTGATCTAGCTTCATGAATCAAGTACTTATCCATTAACTCTAGCTAGTATGACTGCTGCAACATATTAGGGCATCCACACCAGACTCTTTATATTTTGGACCAAATTACACCTCAAAAAGTCACTTTATTATTTTAACTATTCACTTTTAAAATATCTCTTGCATCAGGCTCTCTATATTAAAATTATCCTATTAAAAATATTATTTCTTTTTTATTAATCTTTAAAAAAATCTCTCAATCAAAACCACAAATTTTGTTCTGACCCAACCCCTACAAAACAAAACCCAATTTTGTTTCGACCCAAGCTACCTCTCTCTCTCTCTCTCTCTCTCTCTCTCTCACTTTACTCTCTGTTTTTTAACCCAACCCAAACAAAACCCTCTTTTTGTTCCGACCAGTCGATCAAACCCCAATTTCTATTCTGAACTCACCCTCTCGAAGGCGTTGATTACAGGGGGTTCGTTCAAATAAGGCGTTGACCACAGGGGGTTCAATCAAAACCCCAATTTTTGTTCCAACCAGTCGATCAAAGAAGGCCCATTGCCGGCGTCGGTCGAGGCCATGCCGTCGGTGAAGTAACAGAGTCGGGGCTCGAGCTGCTTGGAGAAGGCCATGCTGTTGGTGAAGGTAAGTGGGGTACATATTTAATAGTAAAAAAATGGATGGTTGATGAACAGGGCCTCGCAAGAAGAAACGAGGCACTGTAGCTCCAGCTACTCCTCCGGTTATTTCCACGAGGCTGGTAAACAGTGATTTTCAGGGTTTGGGTCGCTACTTTAGTGTAGAAGAGGGAGTAGTGAGTGAAATGCGGATGCTCTTAGAGCATCAATTTCTTTAAATTTTAGTCCAAATTATATCTTAAAATGTCACTTTATTATTTTAGCTAGTCACTTTTAAAATACATACTGCATCAAACTCTCTATTCTAACTTATGGTCTATTAATACAATATTTCCTTCTTCTTTCAAAATAATATTGAAATGTTATTTTTTAATTTTTTCTCAAATGTAATACTCTATAGCGGTCTATTAAAAATTTGAGCACTTAATTTTTTAACCATATTTTTTTGATATATAAACAGTTTAAAATAATTAAGTGCTTCAATTTTCAATCTGTTTTGAACCGGTATGAAGATCTTATTTTTTTGATCATATTATTCTAAAAGGTCATAATTATTTTTTGTCCCTAGGACTCTAAAAATTAAGAATCTGCTACTTATTTGGGATCATGTAGAGCAAAAACTTGATTATGAGAGCAAGTAGGGACAAGTTAACAAATTAAACAATAAAATATTGAAGTAGATTGTGAATAGTTCCTTGCCTCCTGTGGTGAGGAACTGTAGCAGAGTTAGAATCTTTGCAAAGTAGCGATCAAAGCCACGAGGCTGATGCTGACTTTTCAAAGTCTTGCTCGCCACTGTAGCAAAAGAAGAGGAATAACGAGAGTGATGCAGATGCTCTTGGAGCAAGACAACAACAATCTTGTCACTAAATCTCTATCCATTTGACTCATAAAGTTGTATTCAAAACGACTACAAGTGATCTACCATTTGCAATTGACTTTTAAATATGTGATTGTGAATTTGAGTTAATAGAGCAACATTGGCCCATTTTAGTGTGATATAACTTACTAAAGGTCAACATTTTATCCTATGAAAATATGAAATGGGAAAAAAGAAAAAGCTAGTAGTTATTATTGAGAGCAAGTCCATTCGTTGTTGTCATGCAAAATGACATGTCATAGTCATTTTTTTAGCTTGCTATAGTGTCAAATAGCAAAAAAATAGCAACGTCACCGCATCAATTTATTGCCATTTTAGATAATCTCTAAATTAGACCATTGAGTTAAACCCATCTCGGTTTTCGATGCAAATACAATGGCTTGAATGACTAGGCAAGTTCCGCAATTGTTAAATTGGAAGCCAAATTTGGGCATCAAGAATGGCATTGTCAAAAATCGACATCCAGAAAATTTGACATTGAGTTTGGTTCCTGAGTGAACAGGATTTTGCCATTGTCAATTTCAAATTCCGACTTTGACATGAAATTTGGTACTTGGGTGGACTTGCTCTGACGAAGTAATCAATGGGTGGATTTGTAATGCTAAGTTAAACTTGGAGTAGAGTTCTGTGATAAACGAAAAATCTGAGGGAGGTCAGTGTAATATTTCCTTAATCCAAATCTAACCCCTCGCTATAACTACCGAAGTACGAAGCCTTTGAGTTCCGACTGCAGAAACCCTTACCCGCCCCTCCGCGCTCCAACCTGGTCGAGACTTCTAGAGAGAGAGAGAGAGAGGGGATGGCTAATACGGAAGTAGAAGCGGTGGACTTCGAGCCGGAGGACGACGATCTCATGGACGAGGACGGCGGCGTCGACGTGGACGCTGCTCCTATGCCCAAGCTCAAATCCGCTATCACTGGTGGCGCCTCCGAGCCCAAGAGGACCAAAGGCCGTGGCTTTCGACAAGAGACCGACGCAGCCGATAGAAATAACCGCTTGGCTGGTCGATTCGACTCCCTTGACTCCGATGGCGGGCCCGGTCCTGAACGATGTCAGTCTCTCTCCCCCTCTCTTTGTGCAGCTTTTTATCTGTAATTGTGTTTACTTAGGTTGATTATCGTTCTCTACATGGACTATGGTTAGTAAAGTTGAAGTCTTGGGAAAATTTAAGACTGAGATTTGTTGACAATTGAAGTGTTTCTCTAGGAAGATTCATATATGCGATGTTTACGATTATTAAGTTTTATGGGTTTCTCCAAGTTGTCTGTTTGATTGCTGAAAATTGAAGCGAAAGAAGATGAAACTGGATTCTTGTTTCCAGTTCTGCTAATGATGCTTTTATGGGTTTTCTAGATTAGATGTACACAACTAACAAAGATTGGAACAGGAGAGCCCATCATCTTAAGTCAGACTTTTGGGGAGAAAATTTGTCTTCGCTTGTTGCGAAAATAATAATTTGCTATTTGAGAAACTGAGGATGGGACGAGAATCAGAGTGTTGGAGACATAGAATTTTGATTTGTAAAAATTGCTATTATTATCTTAGGATCGCAATGAGTTTTGAGTATTATCTCAACTTGGTCGGTGAATTCAATGTGCGGAAACAATGTGCTGTTTAAAAACTGAGGATGTGACTGTGTGGCACTGAAAATTGGAGTGTTGAAGAATGAAGACGTTGAATTTGGAGATTCGTAAAACTGCTAGGCCTATCTAAGAACGCAAAAAAGTTTTTGAGTATTCCTACTATCTTAGTTTGGTCATTGAATTCAAAGTGTCTCTCGGAAAACTCTTTTGTGTGGCGCTTTATATGTTGTGATATTCTCTAAGTGATTTGAGCTGTTTTGCTCGGTGGATTCGTAAAAATTTCACTTCTCAAGGACTTTTGGGCACATAATTCCAAGTTACACTTGGGTGTTTTGTTTTTAATGTGTAACTGCATGTCTACATTGATATTCACGAATCCAATGTTACATGATTCATATGTCCTCCTAAAATTCTGGTATCTTGTAGTTTTGTTCTCCATTGTACAGAGACATGCCCAGATAATGAAAGATATCCCTCACCCCTTGCGTGTTTCTATGTAGGATCCCACCAATTTTTGGTTGTCTTGTTTTTCTCCTCCTGAAATATGGTTTTTAACATGACTGAGCCAACAATTTTCATTTTCCTGGGAAATGGTACTTCCTAATTGAAAACATTCTCACATGTGATGTAAATTAATTGCAACAAACTGTAGCAGCTTTGATGAATAATGAGTGATAAGCACTATGGATTTAGAGAAGAGAAAACCCACCAGCTTTCATTGAAGCAAAGAAAAATGAAAATCGGGTGAGAGGTTGTTCATAGGGGTGCCAATAAGCCAGTGAATGGGGGTACCACATCTAGTCTATGCCTTGCTGATAGGATTGGCAAGCCTGGCTTTGTGGTACAGTCATGGTAGGACTCATAGGTTGGAGAGAGAGGAAAAAAGTCTGTTGGTATTACTCTGGCATGATTTTCATGAACGTATACGTATATGCTACGATTAGCTTATGTAAAGTTTTTTTCCCCATTAGAGGCTATTCCTTCCTTACCTGTTGACCTTTACCATCTACCAATGAATAGGTGTTTAATTATTGACAGTGAAGAAAAATTAAGTAGGGATGAGACAACTCCATACCTTATTAATTTCTAATAATTCTTGCTGGAATCTTCAGACATTCCCAAACTGCTGACTTTCTACCGTCTAACATAGAATACTGTTCATTATACACAGTGAAGAACATTAATTAGCAACTCATACCTTCTCTCTTTCTAAATTGTTGCTGGAATCTTCAATTACTGTCAAATTTTTTTGAGATGTTTCCCAGTATTGTCTTGAATTGTTAACATTGTATCCCCAATTTCTTATCTAGCAGTTTAGAATCTTTAGATACTTCTCTCATTCTCTACTTAATATGTGTATTATCATTCATATTTGATGTATACATATATTGCTTTCCATGCCTGAAGTTCTGAACTGTAGTTTATGCAAAAAATTGCGTCAAATCCACTTCTAATGGGGGTGAACTTTTCCAGCCATTGAAGGATGGATTATTCTGGTCACTGGAGTTCATGAAGAGGCACAAGAAGATGATGTGCAAAATGCATTTGGTGAATTTGGGGAGATTAAGAATTTGCATTTGAATCTTGATCGTCGAACTGGTTTTGTCAAGGTAATATAACAAATTTTCAAACCTGTTGGATAGGGTGAACTTTAATTATTATAGAGGCAAGAGGCACATACAATGATACGGTACACAGTTGGGTCATGATATGGATACCTTGGCACGATACTTTCCATTCTTTCTATTTACATGAAAAAGAAACTTAAAGAAATGGGTTCTGACACATGGCAATGAATAACTTGTAGTGAATACATATTACGTACTCATATGATGGACATCTAAACAAGTCACTTTGTCCACAAATGGATTTCTCTTTCTTTTATGTAAAATTATAGCACATACCATAGCTTCTGCTTTATGCCTAACTTTTTGAATCCTCAATTTTTTTACAAATGTGCATAAAATTTTAAAGGTCTGATGTGGATAATGGGTGGTTACTGGTTAGTACTTCTGAGAAAATACTTTTGCTTTCTAGAGATTGAAAATTTGTTAATGGACATTCATGCCTGACATGCGTCAATTTGTGTTGGATGAGTGTTTTTAGTCTCAAAGGCATGTTGGATGCAGAATAGTGATGCATTAAAACTATTTGATGCCCTGTTCTCCTCGAATTCTTCACCCAATTCCCAGGAGCTGTATATCCCTATTCTGGGTTTTAGTATGGCTGCTGATCTTGCCACTCCCTTTTTTGGTAACGCCACTCCCCTGCAAGTGTATTTTTGCACCAAAAATACACTTGCAGGGGAGTGGCATTAACAAAAAAGGGAGTGGCAAAATCATTTCCCTTTAGTATCTTTGGATCTGCATAATTGTGTACAATACACTATGTTTGGGTAGCTGGTAAGATACCATTTTGGATAGTTGATTTAACTTTTCTATATTCCTGCATTAACTGTGAATCGGTTGATTTAAATCTTTAACCTACTCTTCAAGTTAATCCACACCCCACTTGTCATTAGGACCTGTTGCCTCTTAACTCTCTATTATGTTCTCTTCATCTCTGGGAAATAAGCAGAAAGTACAAGAGGCTACTGTAATGGATTTTAAAAATACGGAATCCCACACTAATTGCTCTCCAAATGCTAGAAATAAAAATGATGGTAGGTCGTAGTTTCGAAGCCTGCCTACCAAAAACCAAAAATAACAAATAAACTTGAAAAACAATAGCTGGACGCTTGTGCTGAATCTTTTTCTGTGAAATGTCTTACAGGGCTATGCGCTAATTGAATACGAGAACCGTGACGAGGCACAAAAAGCTATCAGTGAAATGGATGGAACCGAGCTGCTCACCCAAAACATCACTGTCGATTGGGCCTTCAGCAGGGGTCCGTTTAAAAGGAGGAACATGAGGAGGAGGTATGTCTCGTGTGAAATCACTGTGCCTATAAACAAATCCACTTATAGTTTGTATTGGAATATGTCTGAATGAATGAATGAATGAATTAAGTGATTTTTAAGGAAACTGAATGTAGTGATGGATGTAGAAATATTCTCTCTCTGATTGTATTGACATTTAACTTACTTGTAAGGTGGGACTCGAAGCATATAAGCTCTCTTATCTGAGTGTTGGTTGCTCACGAGTCTGAACAAAGTTGTCATCCTTCGCATCCTATTTAGGTTGAAGAAGCATTGGAAATCAACAGCTTGCACGCTCGTTTTCCTTTTGTGATGTTCTTGGGATGTGACTTTACGACTAATTCCAGATTTTGTATCTTGGTTGCACCTCCTTGATTCCTTGTTTACGTAATATTTTCTTACCAAAAAATTGGATACAATATATGTGGACAAGATTAAATTGTGATTGTGACACTGCAAATCCGAGAATAGTAGGATAAAGACCATAGATGTATGAATACAGGAGATGATATGAGTACTGATGGTTGCCAGATTGAAAAATTCAATAGATGATGATCTTTAGTGACAAATCCTGTATTTTATTATCATTTCAGTTCTTGGTCAATCTGAGTCCTCTCCGCTCATAAACTGCTGTTCT
The DNA here is from genome assembly GCA_019656275.1 of Rhododendron kiyosumense. Taxonomy (NCBI): domain Eukaryota; kingdom Viridiplantae; phylum Streptophyta; class Magnoliopsida; order Ericales; family Ericaceae; genus Rhododendron; species Rhododendron kiyosumense. Next base: position 77,267 of record BPLS01000305.1, read on the forward strand.
TTTCCTTGCTATTGCAGATCACCACGTGGACACCGATCAAGAAGTCCAAGGAGGAGATTCTAGTTATGCAATTGTTTTGAGGATTTCATGTCGGATGAAAAACTGGATGTTTGGACAAGTTTTTCCTTTTCTTAACTTGTTACAGACTGTATGAATGATGTTAATCTATTTGCCGTGGATCTTTTGCTCACTCACTCTGCCTTTAGTTTTCCTCGTCTTTTTCTTTTTTCTTCCCTCATCCCCAGTTTTAAAGTTAGCAGAGGAAATGGGATTTGATTTCAGATGAGTTGCAACAGGGCATTTGCTTGTGCGTTAGGATTTACGGAACATTGTGATGTATTGAGGGGACTTGTGTATTGATTATATATTATGTATTTTGTGTTTGTCTTGTTAGAAAGCTTATCTGGGATCGGCTTGTATTCAACCATACTTTTGAAGCTCATCAATTTTTTAAATCAAGTGTTTACAACTCTATTGTACTTGCTTAATGAAACGATGCTGTTACTCAAATTTCGACTCGTGATTGGGAGCACAGGATTAGATTCAGGCTCAATGTAAAACAAACAGAGCGCCTAACAATGCATCTTCACATTACTCTATTAACTTCATTTGAGCTTGACCCGAAAGGGCAGAAACAAAGTTTGAATGCGTTAGCATTCTTGAAGCTAGTTAATTTTTAAACCAAGGCTAAAGACCCATCCAATGGGTACGATCTAAGCCCTCTCCTAACCTAAGTCACACAATTTACATGTGGGAATGTGAGGATGAAACCATCGTTCAAAAATATCCCAACATATTAAAATTCGTGATTGAGAGCAAGAGAGAAGTGCAGGGCATATTGGGTTTTTGGTTCAGCTGAGGTGCATAAGATAAAGAGTTGCTTTAGTTCCAGGCTTGTTTGCGGGCTGTGGGCCTATTCCAAACCCCCTTGATAATTGAAACTGATTGATGTATTATTCAGGTGCGACTTCGTAAAAATTGGTTGATTGTATTCTTTTATACTGAGGCCGAGTTTTTTTACGGAGCTAAACGGGTTAAAAGAGTTTATTTAGCGAAGCAAAATACAAAGAGTAAGCCCATTAATCCTGCAGGGAGGGCTAAACCGGCTTATTTTCTTTCACAAAATACAAAGAGAAACAAGTCCCTTTAGCCCCATAGGGAAACTTGCCCTGAATGATGCGTCTGTCCTTTAAAGGCTGTCACTTCGCAAGCGAAGTGTTTATTGGGAGTATTATTCAGTGATTTTGGGTTTCATTTCAGACACTGAATTCTAGATCCACAGTAATGTGTAGTTATGAAGGGCGTATGACATTGTTTGTCAATGTCCCATAAGCATCAAACTTTTTATGAATGGAACAGTCATGAATAGGTACGGTTCAAGTTATTTCATCTTTGACATAATCGAAAACTAGTTATTTTACCTAGATTGTCGGAAACAAATCGTTCAAACTATCATTTTAATCCGATGCCGGTCAATGCGACAATAGAGCATTGTAAAAAAAAAAACACAATTGACACAAATTTTGAGATAAAGATGCTGGTATCAAATTTTTTTTTTATAGACAAAAGTAATATTTTATTAAAAAAAAAAGGGAAGGGAATCCAACCAAAAAATATTGCTACCATTGGTTTTATCAATGAATGATTAACATAAATTTTGAAATAATTAGGTTTTTAAAGTCTAAAAAGAAATCTACCGTTGCGAAAATCAAAGTGCATCTTTAATAGAAATAAAATTGTTACTAAAGTTGCGTTCTTTTAAACTTAACTTATTTTTTCTACCATTTTGAAACTTAAATGAAAATAAATTAAGTTCATCCATTCTTCTAAACTTAAATTTAATTGTCTAACACACACACAATTACAAATAAGTCAAGTTTAAGGATGGGAAACAAGTCAAGTGTAGAAGAATAGATTGAATAAAAAAATAAATTAAGTTTAAGTTAAGTTTAAAACAACACAGCCAACTGTTTTCTTAAAACCCTGAAGTTTTTGATCAAATTAAGAGTGGTTTTTGACGGTTTGTCTTTATTTTAAAAAAATTGCATTTGTTTATTTTGCGTTCTACTTTTGTGAATTATTGATTTATCTCGACAAGAAGAATCGAAAAAATAAAAATTATCATTGAAACTCATATTTGTTTGAATAAAGACAAAAATAAGTCAAAAAGTTTGATTTTTTGACCTTTTATTTTATTCAAAAAAATTTACAATTTAATTATAATTTTTTACTTTTCTAATTCCTTTCGCCAAAAAGAATCAATAATCCAAAAAATGCAACATCACGTTAACAAGTACTGCTACTACAAATGTTTTTGAATAAATTTTGGACCAATAAGCCACTTTTGACTTATTTGTCCAAAAATCCCAAAGTTTTTCTTAAAAAAAAAAAAAAAAAACCCCAAAAGTTGAAGAGCCCTAATTTTCTTCTTCCCTCCTCCCTTCTACCTCTGCCCATGCACGCTTGGAGGCACAGCCACTAAAGTAAGTCTCTCTCTCTCTCTCTCTCTGGAGCTACAAGCAAGACAGCCATTGTTTTCTGAGAAAGTAAAAAGGAAGAGAAAATCCCGAAAACGAACTGACGTCTTCTACTGCTTTTGTTTGTTTCCAATAAGCCGAGTCGACGTTTTATTTCATAGAGTTTGAATTTGCGTTTGCTTTGCACTCACGATTCGGACCGCATAATCTCTACCATTCATTACCTGTTCAGATTACTGCTCAATTTCTTAGCTGTACGTAGGTTCAGTGAGTGGATTTTAGTTATGTTGAGGTTTTCTTGTTTATTTTGTTACCCAAACAGGGAAAGATTATGTCTTGGGTTGTAATTTTTTTAGTAGATTTTTACTTGGACTTATGGATAGTCTGGTTAAGGTTGAAAAAAACCCAGATTGGATGCTTTCCTTCAATCATTGAATGGTCCTATTCTTAGACCTCCACCCCTGTGCTTATTACCAATTCATACAACTTTCCTTATATCTATATATACATAGACAGATATATATGTTTTATCCCGGTAATGGAACTAATCGATATCTGTGTGTTGTAAGGTACTAGTGGACTAAATAAAAATACGAAGGAACGTGACTGTAGAAATGTGTAAGGGACGTGTGTTTTTTTCTGCTGATGAGTGTATCCGAGGCTTCTTGCTTCAACTGGTCCCCCGAGTACATGGAGTTCCTGCGATAATTCCATATAGAAACTATTGGGCACAACCCTGGATGTACCCCTATCGAGTGACTTGCGCTTCATGGAAGTCACTTATGCTTGATGAGGCACTTATTACGGATCAACTTACCACTTGGCAACAGCCTTAGTTGTACTGGAAGCTTGTTCTTATTCTTTCTTGCTGAATTGTTGAACATCTTTCTGGTACTTTTCAGAACAGAAAAATGGAGCAGAGATTGGCTAATACATGGCAGATGACTGTGAATGAGAAGAAATTCATTGAGACTGCTTTGGTAGCGGACATTAGAGTTGATGGTCGGCGTCCATTTGATTATAGACGGCTAACTATCAAGTTCGGTAGGTAAGAATTGTAAATGTGACTGTCAATGTTAATGGAATTGAATGAGGTGCAGGCATGTTTTAGGTACTTAACTTCTTTGAACCCCAATCTAAAAACAAGACTGAACTTGAAAACTGTCTGGTCATTCGGTATAGGTGTGTGGACATCCCCATGCACATGGAGGCACAATTTGAGTGATGATGTATATAGTTTTCACCGCATAACTATGTAGCACGGGGGACAAGGATGTGTGCTGTGCACCCGTTATGGGATCCACCTGGGTCCCATTATTAGATCTGAACTGTTCATTTTGTTCATCTTGTCGAGTATGTAGACACGTAAAAATTCAGGTTGATCAGACATCGGTAACTATTGGATTGGTGAACATTTAACTTACGTTTTTGTAAAAAAAAAAAAATCACCTACAGCTGTTTCTTTTCCCAAGAAAAATGCATTCTGAAAACACAGTTATTGACACTTGTCCGACACTAAAATCCAAAGTGTCATATTTTTTCTCAATGTTTTCCGTTTTGGACACTCCGGGGACACTCTAAAAAATGCTCTGGACAGTCTTGGAACACTCTCAAAACAAGTCGCAGGTGTTAACCAAAATATTACGATCTGATTGAGACTTAAAACTTACGGAAGTCTTCTTTTTGTGTGATGAAGCACAACATTATTGATTGTAAAGACAAATAAACGATTAAATGCTTTTGTTGAATTTTTTTCGTGATATTATAAATCCGATATAAGGTACATATGGGTTTAAATATTTACATTGGAGCCATATTTGGTTATTTTTTTATTCATATATCTGTATACATAAAAGACAAATTAAAGGTGTCCCCTGACGTGTCGTGTCCTTCAATTTTATACAATTTACTTGTCCGAGTGTCAGTGTCGTCAGTCGTGTCGCATGTCCATGTCTTTGCTAAAGGCAGCATAAAGAGTTTGGTGAAATAACTCTATAACTTTGGCGGATGTCCTCAAAAAGGAGGGCTTCTACATGTCTCATTGTGTGACTATTTAAGAAATAAGAGACTCCTCTACTGTCAATTTAGCTACCCATTCTTCCACTACCAAATGTTAAGGATAGACTTGTCTAATTTTGGATGTGGGTTTGGTACGTTGGTTACACCCATATCCATTTACCCCTGTCGTTCTGTATAGACGTGGATGGTAGCTAGATCAAGTGACAACAAAGTTCTGACAATTCTTTTTACTGTTTTTCCTTGTCTTTTACCCTCCAAATATTAGTCTGCCATTATATATCTAAATTGTTCAGTTTCCTTTATAGATTTTGTAGACTTATTAGTTATTACAGTGCTTCTGTTTTGTGTATGTTAATTAATCTAATGAGTTAATTACCTTAGATTTATGTTTGTCTACCTACTACTACTCCTTCCTGAATTTTTATAATTTTCATTGGGATGGCTAATATTATACTCTGATGATAAAAATTGGACTTGTAGTTTAAGAGCCCCGTCCTTTTGTTCGATAGTAACTTAAACAACATTAATTTACTTGTTGGCAGCAGTTTATGTTTGTTTAGTCCTGTCAGTCTCTAGCATTATCCACTCATTGGGGCCAGTTTATGTTTGGTGTGAATCATACAATTTGTCTATATTGATGTTATTTTCTTTCTCAAATTAAACTGACACAGTGTGGCTGATTGAATGTATACATTCCAGTGTTTATCATATTTGTTGTTATTGTTTTGGACATGCCCCTCTGACTTGGTAAAATGATGTAGTTGTGCAAAGCATTTAAATAATGGCTTAATGTGCAGAGAAGATGGTTCATCAGAGGTGCAGCTTGGCCAGACTCATGTTATGGGTTTCGTAACTTCCGAACTCTGTCAACCTTATCGAGATAGGCAAAATGAAGGGACCCTTTCGATCTTCACTGAGTTCTCTCCAATGGCTGATCCTTCATTTGAAGCAGGTCGTGCTGGAGAATCTGCTGTGGAGTTGGCACGCATCATAGACCGTGGTCTAAGGTGATTTTTATGTTTTTCTTCTCTCTCTCTCTTCTTTTTTAGCGATCAAAAGGATTGGCTATGGCTTTGTTTCATAATATGGCTAAGGAGCCTAAGTTTTATGAACTTCAGTACATGTTTTTGGCTCATATTCTACCATAAGAACATACTGAGAATTTTTTCTTTCGTTGTTTCCTCTTCCTCATTGATTATTGTTATTGTAGGGAAATCCCACCTATGCATACTTGACATCTTAAACATATGAGTAAATTACAGTAAACCCCCCTCAACTAACCTGAATTTTCACTTAACCCCCTCCGACTACAAAACCCAACAGTGTGCACCCTCTAACTATCCAGAATTGACACTTAACACCCTTTTGTTAAGTCTCCGTAGGAAAAATGCACCGACGGCCGTCTCCGGCCACCGGGCGTCCGATCCGAGCCGTCAAAAAAATTTTTAAAAAAAAACCGAGTGGGCTTACGCAAGAATCAACGGTATCTGACGTGCGTAGGTGCTCGATCCAAACACCCCAAGAATTTAAATGGGGTGTTTAGATCACGCATCTACGCATGTCGGATGCCGTTGATTCCCGCCCAAGCCCACTCGATTTTTTTTTTAAAATTTTTTTGACGGCTCGGATTGGCCGCCCGGTGGCCGTAGACGGCCTTCGGTGCATTTTTGCTACGGAGACTTAACAAAAGGGTGTTAAGTGTCAATTCTGGATAGTTAGAGGGTGCACACTGTTGGGTTTTGTAGTCAGAGGGGGTTAAGTGAAAATTTGGGTTAGTTGAGGGGGGTTTACTGTAATTTACTCTAAACATAATCAATGTGATTTTGAATTCCCTAAGTTCAATGTACAGCTCCAGAACATACTTTAAGCGGTATATTGTGACCAGAGTCGAATTTTAGCAGATCCCAGGGGGTCACGTTCCCCTCCTGCATTTTGCTATACTTGCACCAGTATCACTGTACACTAATTACATCTTTCATTTACATTCCACAATTATTATATCAGTGCCCCTCAAAATTATGAAACCAACCCCGCCTTATACCTCAAAACTAATGCAACATGTCACTATATTCTGGTGCTAGTTTGAGTGGATTAGGGGCTTTTAGTTGTTGAGCTTTGTTCTTTAAACATGCATGGAGATATACTTGGATACAAAATCACATGTGGGAATGCTCTAATGGAGTAATTATCTGATCATGCCTGATTGTGAGAAAGAGTTTTCAAGGTTATGACTAATAGGTGTCCCCTCCGTGCCGAATTCCTGGATCCTCCATGCCGAATTCCCGGATCGTCCACTGACTATCACCATTTTTAGAAGGATCCGTAGCACTCCGTCAATCTTTATTACATAAGATGAACAGTGGGTGTTCTCAGAGAATAAGAAAACAGATTTGGTAGGGCTTGATAACCAAACCAAACTAAGCATTGTGTCCTAATAAATTGGCTTGGCTACTTGAATTTCTATTCTCCATTCTACTCTGTGTAGGACTTTGTCTTGATATGAGATCAATTTTATTTTTTTGGATAAGTAGTGATACAGATGTATATAACTTGCAGGGAAAGCCGGGCAGTAGATATGGAATCACTTTGCGTTATTGCTGGGAAGCTAGTGTGGGCCATTCGCGTTGATCTCCACATTCTGGACAATGGGGGGTAAGTAATAGTAGAATTGAAAATGCAAGGAAATTTCTAATGTGTTTTGTGAGCAATACGTCAGATGTGTCCTTTTCTCTTTCTTGATTACGGGAACAGAAATCTTGTTGATGCTGCCAACATTGCTGCTTTGGCTGCTCTCTCGACATTCCGGCGGCCTGAATTTACATTAGGTGGTGAAGGCGGTCAGGAAGTGATAATACATCCACCTGAGGTAAGATGCTTTACTTATTCCTTTAGCTGTAATGGTTTAAATAAGCGTAATGGTGTAGACATTAATCTTAGTTCTCTGGACAATAGTTGTAAACCATCTGTAGGAATATTCTGAAGTACTGGACAAGGTAAATAGAAAAAAAAAATGTTAATACTTACACAGCTCTGTTTCCTGATGCTTATCACGTTTCTTATTTCCCATTATTATGTAATACGAATTTAGTACCTTATATGGACAGTTTTGTAGCTTTCTTGTTTGATAGTGTATAAATATACATTTGTGTTGTGTGTAGGACAATTTGTTGTTTCCTCGTCCATCATGAGTAATATCCTCCCTGTCTAGACTCTAGACCTGTGAGGTCGATAACAATCTTATCGTGTCATGTCCATGCCTTGTCCAGTTCTTTCCTTTTGTTTCTAGTAGTAACAGATACTTCCCTTTTGTGCCTTGTTGACTCTGAATCCTTTGACTTGATTTTACTACACAGATACTCCATTTGTTTAAGTTCTTTTGTGTTGTGCTTGTGCCGCATGGGCTGCTTTAGTAAATATTTGCACTTAATTGACGAAGTTATAATGCAGGTTATCTGTCCAATAAAGGCTAATATGTTGTCTTGGTCCTTTCGCGAATTGTTTTTCCTTATGGTGAATTGCGATTCATTAGCGGATAGTTTAACATTTGTTTCATTTTGACAGGTGAGGGAGCCGCTTCCTTTGGTAATCCATCATTTCCCTATAGCAGTAACCTTCGGATTTTTTGGTGATGATAACATTGTGGTAGGCAAACTAAGTCCTAAAAGTATTTTGTTCTCTATTCATTAAAGAACACCATTCCAAGTGTCACATTCACTTTGTAATTCATTTGGTACTGCCTAGGTAATAGACCCAACCCATAAGGAAGAGTCCGTTATGGGGGGAAGAATGATTGCTACACTCAACACAAATGGGGATATTTGCGCCATTCAGAAAGCTGGAAAAGTGGCCATCATGCACACAGTCATCATGCAGTGTTTGAGAATAGCTTCTGTGAAGGCTGGTGATATAACAAGCAAGATAAAAAATGCCGTGAGTTTTCCTTTGTGTGGTTGTTTGTTCGACATTGTGTCTGGTATCATGTTGTTAACTCTTAGAACTATACAACATATCTATCCACTACTTATAAGACTGGGGCATCCTACTGTTTTTCCACCAATGGATGGAGCCGAAAAAAATGCACTTTCCTCCTACCTGAATTTCAGAAGGATAGAAGTTGCTGTCATCAAGTTTTACTTTATGACCTATGTTTGACACTAGTTTATATCTGTCTTACGTGACCAAGATAGCAGATTTTTCCCCCCACCCGTTTAAGTAAAAAGCTAAATCAATTCCCAAAATCTTGAGGCCGTACGAAAAGATTCCTAGGTAATAGAAAGTTGTTGGATGTTGCAACTTGCATGTGTTTGCCACGTGCCCACAGTTCCATAGTTCCAAGTAAACTTGTAAAAACTCCCATCGCCAACAGAAAAAACTATTGGGGCCTCAGGATTAGTTGAGGTACTCCTATTTTGACGTGAATGGGTTATATAAGAAAAATAAAATGGGGAAATAAATATTCATATCTTATGGTAAAGCATCTCCTGGGCCTTGGATGTAAGCTCAATAATGAGAAGGGGGCATCTTGTTCTTTAAGATGAGCAATAAAGGGTGCATCTAGCTATAGGGGCGGAGCTAGTAGGCGGGGTGTGTGGCACACTTGCCACCCTGGTTTTTAAAAACGTTGCATTTTACACTAATGGAACTTGCTGGTATCCAAACAACTTGGTTTTTCACACAAATGATGAAAAGACAGCCATTTAAAAGATGAATGGTTCGGATCATTAAAAATCTCTCAATGACTTTCATTCAAAGACCACAGGAAAATTAAATCAATCTTTGTTTTTGTTTTAATGAAAAACAAAACCCAGGACAAAGCCTAACTTTACAAATTAACCTTTCTTGTCATATTGTTACTAAAAATATACAACGATACCAGTGGACGCCCATTAAACAGCGCAATCCCTGAACCTAATCCTGGCTCCGCCACTGTCTAGCTACCCAAATGGCAAGGATGAGGTTAACCTACAGATTTTCGGGGTTGAAACTAATTCAGTCGATCCTTCTTCTATGTTGGGAAGAACTGATCTTGCACGACTCCAGTGTTCTGTTGGAGTGTGTCCCACATCGGTTAATTATCTCCTCCAAAACTAGTATATAAGCCTGGGCGGCCTCTCCACTTATAAGCAATTGGTTTTGAGTTGGATGCTTTAACATGCTCCATTATATCATTCACTAAGCTTGGGTGGTGAGTACCTTTACTAATGGCCTATGATATTACTTCGAAAAATGGAATTGCTTACTCTTTGATGTCGGAACTTTTTTTCTCCTGTCAAGAATTATATACGGATGTTATGTGTAATGGCAACAGTTGGCACTCAGCAGTTAATTTTATGTGTGAAGTGAAGGGGAGGTCATGTTGATGACAATCTAATTGTTTTTTTGTTCGATAAGTAACTATCATTCTCATATTGAATAGACAAGGCATGTTCCACGCATAATTTCCTGTTAAACTCTAAAGGTTGAATCATACAACACTGAAAGGGCACTGAGGAAGATCAAACGTCACTCTTCTGCTGCTTTGGATGTTCATAAACCTGTTGCTGACTGGGAGACCCAGAACCAATCCATTGATCAAAAGCGAATGAGTGATTTGCCAGGGCATCAAGAGAGGTTAAAGCCGATATCAAAGGATAGCGGAGTCAGTCAGAGCAATAACATGGAAGGTGAAAGTCAATCATCTGAAAATGTAGAGATGCGGTGAAGACCCACTATTTCGGTGTTTCCTATGCTCCGTCCTCCCACTTTATTTGTCCATTTTCACTATTGCGGAAAAATCATCTTTATTGTCTCTTTAACATCTGCTATGGAGGATGCTCAAAACTTTGAGTGGAAGAGCTAATTGAGATCTTTTGGTTGGAGAATATCACGACAATACCGATCAAAGTGCTTAATTCCCAAAAATGGACAAACAAACTGGGATAGAGGCAGTATATGTATTTTGATTCTGAATTAGGTTTAAATCCGTTTCCATACAGAAATTACAGTGCTCTTTCAATTTGCTTGCAGGAGTGTTGACACCCAATAAGCCGCCAAAAGAGTCGACAGACGAGAAGCCCTCTGAAACTGAATCTGACCAACTTAATGCCGATATTATGCCAGCCCATTCCCCAGATAGGGCAGTGGGGACTGTAGTAGAGACAAACAGAAAAAATACTTTAGCAGATGCAGTGAAGCCTAAGCACAAGAGGAAAAAGAAGTCATCCTCCAACATTGATGCAAGTTAGCTGAACAAAATCTCTTCTAGGTATGTTCTTTGTAGACTTTCTTGTGCTGAATTTCTAAACTTGAATCAAAAGAGTAAATGAATTAACTGGTGCACCCCACGAAATTGACAGGGTTGATCTGGCCTTCAAAATGGGGTAGGGTGTGATTACATCGAATGCATTTTTAGTATGGGCTTAAGTGAGATCGGATTTACTATGGATCAAACACTGAGTCTTCTGGTTTCATATACTAGTTGTAGAAGAAAAATGAGTTGAAGATCCATGTTAATAAAGATGAGTTTGAAATTTTTTAGCTGTTATTCGACTGTGATGCATCGATCGAAAGAAACACCAATCTAAGAAGTCACTTTCAGTTGACTCATGGGGCCTTGTGTTGAATTCTTGTTTTGTGTGCAAGCTCCTTATTATTATTTTTTCCGAACATCGCAAGCTGTTTATTTGATCAGGTTGTTTAGTCTTTTTTCTTTTTCTCCTTGAAATCATGTGATTTTAAAGTGAGGCATGATGACACCTAAGGAAAACATAAGCACCTGAGGAAAACATAAGCTCCTGTCTCACATGTTTATTAATCTAGCTCAACCTTGTCATTTTAGTGGATTATGCCCTTTTGTTTTGTCAGAACTCCATTAAAACGAAACAATCCTTTGATAATTCTGTTTGCTTCCACTTGAGTAAACATTGTGGAAGATAGTCTTAAGACTCTTAACTACAGAATGAGATGTTTTGTAAGAACTCCATTAAAACGAAACAATCCTTTGATAATTCTGTTTGCTTCCACCCGAGTAAACATCGTGGAAGATAGTCTTAACTACAGAATGAGATCGGTGATAGAATGAAACACTTTCATAAGACTATTTTTGCACTATGGTTTCTCACTACGGTTCTTCTGCAGGTCCTTGCTTATGTTTCTTTGCCGTTCTGTTATACCCTATGCAATCCATGTGGAGTTACAAATGTTTCCGAAGTTGCATGGAGCGTTTAGTCTTGTTTACTTGGGAAAAGACACCATAGAGGAAACGCCTGCAGTATTAATCTTCATTCGGGGTTTCGTTTTCTGAAAACTCAAGGATTGCCTCGTCTTCGAAAAAACAGAGTGTAGTAGTTCTAGCGGTTGGCATAACCCTAAGTTACATTTTGCAGCATTATTAGATAGATGGTTTTACGATGAAACATGCTTGTTTTTTATACATCAAACTGCTGAACAATAGTTTGAATCCCAGTTGAAACATCGACATTGGTGTACTATTTAAGTGAGAAACTAGTAGGTCAGTTGTTGTTCGGTTAGAACATTAGTGGGCTTCCAAGTTAAAATTTCGTTGTTCTAGTCAGGTACACCTGTATGATCTGATTGAGTTTGTGTTTGTGTTGCATCTCTCTCTCTCTCTCTCTCTCTCTCTCTCTCTCTCTCTCTCTCGTTATGAATGGACATTGGGTTCCTCCTTGCTGTTGGCACTTCCTCACAAATGATTAATACTAACAAGTTTCTAATCTATGGGAAGTACACAAAGCTTCTTGTTTTCTGGTTAGAAAATGTTCTATTGCAATGGGTAAAACTTCAATTTTTTTTTAGAACAGGAGTAAGTTGATCAAAGGGATAAGTTCTTTCTTAAAATAAAAGGCAAGTAATAGCATGTAGTAGGTTGGAATACTCAACTTTTTTTCATATAGCTGTGAAATGACATTCATTGATTTCCACTAATAAGGGCTCTTGAAAAATGAGAAAAGTGCATTTTTGTTTTTAAAGAACGTGAAAGTTGCCACCGTCCGAGTATTCTGCCAAGGATCTTCCCTATGGTCGGAGACTGAAACTAGTCAAGCACATAAACTGTAGATAGAAGGCCACGACCTCGAGCAAATTCATCCAAAATTTCTCCATTTTTGGAATGGGAAGATTCTGGATGAATTTCTTTCAAGTCGTGGCCTTCATCAAGGAGATCCTTTATCGCCTTATCTGTTTGTGTTGTGCATGGAAAGACTGTCTATACTATTGATTAATAACAAAGTTGAAGAAGGATGTTGGAAAGGTATTAAAGCTTCTGAACATTAACCCCTTAATTCATCTATTCTTTGCTGATGATCTGATCCTTTTTGGTGCTGTGAGTACTGATAATATGAGTACTGTTAAAGCTATAATGGATGTGTTTAATGAATTTTGTGTGATTTCTGGCCAAACCGTCAAAGTGGGTACAAACACAAAGCAGTTTAGGATCGGGAACGAGAGCAATAGAGAGAACAAGAGGAGATATTATAGAACACACTGGATATATTGCTTCAACTGACTTGCTTACTAACTTGTTTCTTACAGGGAGAGACGCCCTCCTTTTATAGGCGCAAGGAGGGGCTGTCCAGCATCATTGCTTACATCACATAGTCTAAGCCTAGACTGCCACACCTATTGCATTATACTATTACACCCATGACTTTATTACTACTGAAGTCTTCACTCTGCCACACTACGTACATTACCTATTAAGTACAAACAGTACACCAATTATATGTACATATGAACAGTACCACTCAATAATATGATACAACGACAAACAATCTTGACAAATACAAAGTTTTTGTTTCCCCCAATGTATGTAGAAATAAAGCTAAGAGAATAAGTGATTATTGTGGGATCAACTCACTAATAATCTGGGCAAGTACTTGGGGGTCCTTCTATTCCATAAAAGGGCTAGCAAACAAGATTTTAACCGCATCATCGAAAAAGTTCAGAATAGGCTTGCTGGTTGGGTGTCAAACACTCTTATGCTTTTTGGTAAGGCCACCTTGGTGCAATCTGTTTCCTCTACTATCCCCAGTTACTCTATGCAAACCATGCTCCTTCCTGCTTCAGTGTGTGATAGACTGGACTGGATTAACATAAACTTCTTGTGGGGTGACACTCATGAGAAAAAGAAAAAATTCACCTGGTTAAATGGGATAAGGTGTGTAAGAGCAAGGAGTGTGGTTGACTGGGCATAAAAAAGGCTAGAAAGCAAAACCTAGCTCTTCTGTCCAAACTTGGTTGGAAGGTTTCTAACCTTGATGAAAGTTCGTGGGGTAATATCCTCGGGCATAAGTATTTGAGGAACCACACCATCTCTTCCTGGCCTAGAAATAGACCAGCATCCCATGTTTGGAGAAGTATTGTGGATACTAAACATGTCCTTGAGAAAGGGGTGAAATGGATTATTGGGGATGGTAAAAATGTGAGCATTTGGCATGATTGGTGGTGTGGGGATAAACCCTTTGCTCTAATCTCACCCTGGGGATCATGTCACTAGTAATTAGTAAGTGGAGGATCTGATTGTTAATGGAAACTGGTATCTTGAGGATATTGCTCATTTTGTGGATGATGCTACGCTGAAAAATATAAGGGCTATCACTCTCCCTATGTACACCCAAAGCTCTGACCATCCAAGTTGGGTGGGAACTGAAAATGGCTTGTTCTCCACCTCTGCTGCCTATAATATTAGTATTAACAAGGAAGACACGGACTTGAAGGGTTGGAAATTGAAAACTCCCGCTAAATTTAAAACTTTTATCTGGCTCATTCTGCATAATGAACTTCCAACCAATCAACTCTGTGCCAGAAGAGGCATTACAACCTTGGATCTTTGTCTAAGATGTAATACTTGTTCCGAAACTATTCAGCACTTATTTAGGGAATGTGACAAAGCTAGGGAGATTTGGAATCATATTCCATGTTATTACCTCTTAGGAGGAAATTTGAATACCTCCTTTTCCGAGTGGATTTCCTTAAATCTGAAATCCAAGAGATTGTCTGCTGATGGAAATAATGTACAAGGCGCACGATTTTTATAACCACTTTGTGGCAGATTTGGAAGGACAGAAACAAAAAATGTTCTGATAATGTTGATATACCTCCTTCTGTTAGTGCTAGGTCAATTATTTCATACTTTTGCGAAATTGTGGAGGCTTTCAAATCCCCCCTTTTAGGTGATACCTTTATTGCTCGTACTAATAAATGGACTAAACCACTTGCAGGTAACATCGAGCTTAATACTAATGGAAAAGGTGGCTTTGGAGGCATATTCAGAGACAACAATGGAGACTGGATTTTGGGCTTCTACAGCAAACTTACCTGTACCTCTAGCTTGGAATATGAATTACGGAGCATTTACAAGGGCTTGGAGATCATCTTTGAGAAAAAACTAGCCAGTGCGAAAATTGAATCAAACTCTCTCAATACGGTGAACTTGATCAAAGAGGGCAACCCAGGGAATCACACACTCAGCGTGGTTATCAATGAAGCTCACTACCTTGTGAACCGTACCAACACCTTGATAGACCATATCTATCACTCGGCAAACCAATGTGCAGATTACCTTGTTCGAGTTGGGGTAGAACAAGATGAAAACTTGGTAGTTGAAACTCATATGCCTATCTCTATTAGAGATAGCCTCCAGTTAAGGCAGGTACTAGACTAGTTTGGTACCCGTGGCGAATCTAGCTTTTGCTTCTGTTTTGTTTGGTCTGTATGCTAATATGTATGCCACTATGCACTCTCGTGTAATGCGGAACTCTTTTCCTTAACGTTCTTTATGAATTTCCGATTGACCGAAAAAAAGAAGAGGTTTGATAGGGAACCTGACATGAAATATCCATTATTGTCAGATTCACGCTATATTTGTCAATTGTCATGTACTCATTTTCCTAGATGAAAATCAGCAAGTAAGATCAGTTTGTCCAATGGGTTAGAATCACATCCAAGTAGTAATGTGAAGAACTCTGAACTACAATGTAAAAAATTACGAGTCTATGACACAACATCAATAACAACATAAACAAAATTCTGGATTAAAAAGGGAAGTGGGGGGCTGCTATGAACAAAAACACAGCCTGAAAGAGTTCTTTTAAAATTCAGATCATTGATTGTCGAAACAGACAATGAGATGGGGCACAGCTGCACACTCTTGCTCACAACAATCAGCAGCCCCCCTTTCCATTAAAAAGAGGAAATTTTTTAGAGCCACGAACTAAAACACACAAATACACACTCACAAAGATGTGGTGGGCCTCACACATTAGAGATGTTTAGTGTGTGTGAGCTCTACATGCATTGTGAGTGTGTGTTTATTTATAATTGTAGACTTGTTGTAAAAAGAGTCATTGTAACCTAAGTCAAATAATACGCACGGATAAGCTGAAGCAAAAGCGAAAATGAGAGCATGAAAATACCTTTCAAAAAAAAAATCAAATCAAATTACTAGAATTTATGAGAGCAGAAATTTATAAGCACAGGTGTGTTTTCCTAAAGAGCTAAAGGGGCTTACTTCCCTTTGTATTGTGTAAAAGAAAACAAACCCCTTCGGCCCCATAAAGAAACTCGGCCGTAAAAGCGTAGAAAAGGAACTAAGAACAGGAGCGTAAAGTACATCAAAGGATTAGGTTGACATAAGTTGTAAGTTGTAACTTTACATGGATTTTTAATACCATGAATAAAGGTGTGAGATATGTGTCCGATGACAATACCCAATTCAAACAAGTTGATTACTCTGGTTTTCATGATATTTAGCTCGCAATAACAGAAAAAAACCATTTCTAGAGAGAGAGAGAGAGAGAGAGAGAGAGAGAGAGAGAGAGAGAGAGAGAGAGACAGAGAGAGTCATTCAATTTAAAGCACATTGGAAATATAATTTCACATATTAACTTTAACATATGGTACAATACAAATTAAGAATTTAGGATGTATCCCCTTTCTCATACTCAAACATTAGACACATGATCCCACATAAGATTTAAGTTTACAACAGTACAACACTTAGACACACACCCATATCCAATACTTGTGTTAAGGGTGGCACGTACAATACCTACAATACCTCGGTCAGCTAATGCGTTCCACTTATAGGTCATGGTTCTCAGGTTACCCGTGACTTTGGATGCCAAAGACGTTGTGGTGATCTTCTAGTGCCTACGAGATGGAGATGACAAGGCTGGTCTATGGATTTACCTTCTGTTTACCACATTTTGCTCAAAGGGTCGAAGGAACAGAAGAACGTTGAACATGTCGAGTGCTGGTGTAAACCTCAACTACCTCAGTACAATCCTTAACCGCTGCAGAAATTCAAAGGGTCTTCCTCCTTTGCATACCAGTTTGGCTTTAGTCGACGCATAGGGATAAGATAGATCCTTGAACAAATTCTGTATTTTCCCTTCTGCCACTCAAGTCTGAAGGGAGATTACCTGCACCCAAAAAGTATATAAAAGATTAGGTAGGTCATAGGTGAAAAAAAGGAAAGAGACATTGTAGGGATATACTTCCTATTAGGATAATTTCAAGGAGGGAAAACGACGGAAAATGTGTTATTGTCCCCCTCTTATTTGAGACGGGGACGGGATGAAACCAAGAAAAGAGAAGATTTATATTTTCTTTTCTTTTTGGGATAGAAGAAGGGCAGAGAGAGGAATCTTCGAACCTAAGGAGTCCTTACCCAATAGGGACAGGAGGGGCCTCGCCTTGACTTGCTCGGTAATGTTGAACCCGGGGTGTGTGGTGTGCACAAGTGCACAACAGGCTCCCCCAATTCTGTAATGTGGGAATACAGCACAGAGAAGATCTGCAAGCTCCCTCTAATCGGGTGTTTTATAGCTTGATCCCAAAAATGGTGCTCTAGGATTAATTAGTACTCCATGAGTCTTCTCAAACGTCATCCAAAATACTAGAAACCATGTCCTCCTTATCACCAAACCATGTGAAACTACGCCACTGAAGAACCAACCATCCTCGGTGACAACATGAGGTTTTCTTATGGAATATAATGGTAATTATGAACACCACTAATTGACAAAAACTAGGAATAAAATTGATTATAATTAAGTCCCATTCCACAGCTTTCCAAATTGAGTAACGGTCATGTTGCTATCAGATTGTGAGCCATGTTTTGGCAGTCTTATTATCAGAAAATAAATCCAAGCATCCGTGGTCATAAGTTATCAAGTCTTCCAGTAACAATTATAGCCACATAATCTCACAAATGCCATGAAGTCTATATTCGGCTTTTGCATTTGATCTTGGCCGAAATTGTCTAGTTTTAACTTTGAGAAATAATAAGATTCGCTCTTATAAAGTCACACAAGTACATCCCAACATTCTTGTCTCTTTGAGAAGGTTGAGAATATACTTTTGCTAGGAGGTAAAGATGCCCTTAGCAGATCTGACAACATCAATCCCAAGAGAGTATCTCAATGGTTCTGGTGGGGGTGTTTATCCAGTTCTCCTTCTGGATCTTTCGTTGGATATGGACGGAGCTAAACCTTCTCTAACCTTGATCTGCAAGACAAACACCATTTACTGCCTAGCCTGCCGTGGTTAGCCGGAAGGCACTCCAATGCTTAAGTCAGGCTCAACTCCAAGAGAGGAAAGTACAAAGCTCTGTCAATAACAATGTACCATTGTACCTCTCTAGGGTTTAGAACTATACTTTACATAGAACGACTTGACTTAGGTTGCAAGTAAGCTCATGCCAGGAACATACCGTAACCGCTTCTTGGATTGACGCACCGTACAGCCACGTGATTGATACTAATCCACCCCTAACCATGCAGACTTTTCATCTTCACCCGGGCCTGGACCTAGCTCTGCAATACCACAGACGTGGGCATATATGCCTCAGGCCACACTCATATCCCAGTGTGCTGGCCAAAGTGTACTGGTTCGGCCCAAACACTCAGTGCTTTGGGTTGCCCACTCGACAGGCACAATAGTGTTTTGGGCTGCCCACTCGCTGGGCCCAATTGGCATTCTGGTTCAGCCCACTGCAGCCCCGAGTCCTTGATCTTCAAATCCTTGGCTAGAAGAGATTTGAGATATCCTCCATATCATTTCCAACCCTTTTTTTTTGGCCAAGTACATATCATTTCCATCCTAACTATATCATCAAGGTACTCGATTTGAATAGTGCTCTCAACTTGCAAACTTTTCCTTTCATAGCATCATATCATGAGTCGAAAACCCTAGTGGGATATCCATATATGAGTGTCCTAATTAACATGAAGAATGCATTCTTCACATCTAATTGCTTAAAATACTAATTGTAATTAGTATCACAAGAAAGTAGAGCACGAAGGGAGTTTATCTTTGCTACAGGAGCAAAGGTCTCCTCCTAATCAACATTGTATAATAAAGTCCTTCCCTAGCCACAAGACTTGCCTTGCAACTCTCAACTGGTCTTCTATTTGCCTCACAACAAACATTTTCAGCCCCTTCATATCTACCCCTCCTAAAGAGATACTAATTCTCAAGTGTTATGTACTTTAGGTTTGTCATTCACTATACCAGAGCTTCTTCCCACTTATGATCGGTGAGAGCTTCCTTCCAACCCTGTGGAATAAAATACAGAAGGAAGAGAAGATACAAATACCCGATATGAAGGCAATAATTAAGTATTTGAAATTACCATACATATGGGATGTTAAGCACACTTCCTAACTCCTTTCTTTTCCTTTTCTAAAAGAATAGAAAGATTAGAGTAATCAAGCACAATAGTTTGAGGTACATTACCAGATGGATCAATTGAAAAAATCAGATGTTGGAGAAGGTGCTAACGACTGGTTTGGTAGCCCATGAGTAGTCACTAGTTTGATCCATCCGACGTTGAAATAAAGTCTTCAGGTCAGTCATATCCTATCGTCCACTAATGTCTTGCTCGGTACCCCTCTCAACAAAATTTTTCTTCCTCCCGATCCAAGAGTAGGACTCGTTCTTCTCTCCCTTTCAGTAAAGTTAAGCCTGAGAAACGAAGACTCGCAAAGAAACGATGTCAACATCTCTCTTCATCATTGTAATACTCCCCAAAAGAAATGTCTGAGGTAAAGAAAAGAGAGATTCATTTTCCTCCATATTTATTGTATTTAATTTACTCCATTCAAACTTTCTGCACCCATAAAGTTGCTTCTTTTCTCCCTATAGTTCTGCAAAGCAAAATTTATATTTATAAAAAGGGCAAATTTTCGTAGTCGTCCCTTTAGTTTTACGGTTGTCTCAATTTCATCCCTCCAGTTTCAATTGCTACCAAATAAATCCTGTAGTTTGTTTTACGTTCCAAATTGGTAAAATCGTTAACACCGTTTATGAAACTAACGGAAAAATATGATTAAAAAAATTAAGTGCTCCAATTTTCAATCTGGTTGAACCGGTACAAAAATCTTATTTTTTTGATCATTTTATCCTAGATAGTCATAATGAATTTTTGGCTCTAAGATTTTTCAACGAGCACCCAAAGACTCCTTATTTAGTTTCAGGGCTCTCTTAGGATGCTCATTGAAAAGCCTTAAAGCCAAAAATCTATTATGACCATTGAAGATAAAATGATCAGAAAAATAAGATCTTCGAACCGGTTTAAACGAATTGAAAATTGGAACACTTATTTTTTTACACCGTTTATATATTAAAAAATTAAGTGCTCCAATTTTTAAACTGTTTGAATCGGTGCGAAAATCTTATTTTTCTGATCATTTTATCTTAAACAGTCATAATGAATTTTTGGCTCTAAGGCCTTTCAACGAGCACCCTAAGAAAGCCCTGAAACTAAATAAGGAGTCTTTGGATACTGGCTTAGAGCCAAAAATTCATTACGACCATATAAGATAAAATGATAAAAAAATAAGATCTTTGCACCGGGTCAAACGAATTGAAAATTGAAACACTTATTTTTTTACACCGTTTATATATTACTCCCTCCGTCCCAAATTGATTGTCCGGTCCGCAAAACGGAGTGTTAAAAATAATACAATTTTTGCAAGAAAAAATCAAAAGTTTTTCAACAACTTACTAGATATTAATGAGAATTTTTAATTTGTGAAAAAAGTTTGAATTTTTTCTTGAAAAAATTGCATTATTTTTAATACTCCGTTTTGCGGACGGGACAATCAATTTGGGACGGAGGGAGTAAAAAATATAGTTAAAAAATTAAGTGTTCCAATTTTTAATCTGTTTGAATCGGTGCGAAGATCTTATTTTTCTGATCATTTTATCTTAAATGGTCATAATGAATTTTTGGCTCTAAGGCATTTCAATGAGCACCCTAAGAGAGCCCTGAAACTAAATAAGGAGTCTTCGGGTGCTCGTTGAAAGGGTTTAGAGCCAAAAATTCATTTTGACCATCTAGGATAAAATGATAAAAAAAATACAATCTTCACACCAGTTCAACAGGATTGAAAATTGGAGCACTAAATTTTTTAATCATATTTTTTCGTTAGTGTCATTAACGGTATTAACGATTTTACTAATTTAGAACGTAAAAGAAACTACATGGTTTATTTGGTAGCAATTAAAACTAGAGGGACGACTACGAAAATTTGCCCTTATAAAAAAACTAGGTCAACAAAATTTAACACAAATTACTGTCTTCTATTAGCATGCTACAAAACTGTTTGTTATGTTCCATCTACATAATTAATGTGAGGTTTCTTTTATTTACTGCCAGTGTTCTAAATGGCGGCCGCCAAGGCGCTTGGAGGTACCTCGCCGCCATGCCAATACCCCTTGGCGTTTGATTTGGCGGCCTTGGCGGACCTTGGCGGGCTAAGCGGCATCTTTGGAGGCCTAAATTGTATACTATTAACATAAAAGGGCTAGGATTAAAAGTACAAAAACTAAAAGGGCTTATTATGTAATTTTACAAAATCATATCTATATGTATTACAATTACATTTACATCCCCCCATTCAACACTCCACACTCCAGAGCTTCAGAGGCGGGAGAAGACGATGAAACGAAGTGAAGAACTCCAGTTAATCAAGTTTGAATTTGGCATGAGGAGATTGACTTTGAGTCTGATGGAGATCAAGTTTTGGAGGGGTACGGAGGAGAAGAGATAGAGGAAGGAGATGAACTTTGAATTTGGCATTAGGGATCTTCGATCTTGTTTATTTCTTCTTATTTGCTAGTTGCTACTACTTAATTTCATTTGGGTTTGTACTTTGAAGTTTGAACATTAAACTTTGCATTATTGTTATGTAGAACTTCGAACTTACATTATGGATACAAAGAATATAATTTGATTGGATAATGGTTTGTTAAAAAAAAAAAAAAAAACGCCGAATTGCTTGGCGCTTGGAGGTGGGTCCGCCCTACTAGCGCCAAGCGCCATTTAGAACATTGTTTACTGGCAATCTCAAGTTATTGAAGAGGTCCTCTAATGCAACAAAGGGCTTGAGGCCTTTGGGCCTAAAGCCAACCTGAAATGTAGGCACAGTGCCTATTTGTTTATAAATTGTGTTCTCATGTTTTTATTGTTGCTTTCCTTTTCTATTCTTTGTGGGAGATTGATTCATTATGTCCTAGAAAAAAATATATTGCACACTTGAGTTGCTCTTTTTTTCTTATCAATTTTTTTTAGGCAAAACTCATACAAATCTATTAGGGTGTTTTAACCAGTATTTTGTTTTTTTTATCAACAAAAGAAATTTCATATACATGTATATACCTCTAACAATATGAAATCATTACAATAGGGGGGGAAAAAAAAAGGCATTGAGAGAGCTTCGAAGAGAGACAATGACTCTTCTAGTGCTTCTACTTGCCAAAATCAATCTACCCTCCTAAGCCTGTCGATTTTATAAAAAAAAAAATTAAAAACAATCTAACCAACAAAAAACAAAGAAAATAAAAGAACAATTGTCAAGGTGCCAGCTATGCTAAACAATAAAACCCTAAAACACAACCCAAAAAAATAAACACAGCTTGAGAATAGCTAGTCATGGCACTGCACGAGAACACCAGCAGTTCAGCAAAAATGAGTATCTTGTTGGTTCAATTTGGTATGTCTTTCTTTTCTCTTTATTTTATGTTCTCTTATTTTTACAATGAAAAACTTGCAACATCTACATCATTTTACTCCTTAAATGTTAGGAAAAAAATTGCAATTAAATAAAGCAAAACATTTTGGTCTAATTGATCCCTATATATTCTTGTCTATATTTTAAGATTTTTGATTAAATATTTTTGTCGAGAAATATCACAACATACTTTGACTCTTTATTTACTTTCAAGTTTCAAACTCTATGTGTTAGACTCTCTTTTTTATCCTACATTTTAGTCTTCACCCAAATATGAATCTAAATGAAAGAATTGCATAAATTCAATGACAATAAAATTTAGAGTCACCTCATAAGCACACTATGCTTACAAGTGTGGTAAACTCCGCAACCAAGTATCTGGTAGGTGTTAGGTCACCACACTTGTGAGTATGTGTGATATTTCAAGGTGCGTACCACCAGTGTTTTAATAATGCGTAGTTGTTCTACCTTTTAGCCATACTATTCATCTTAGAGCATTTTTGGCAAATTATTTAACACCAGAAGTGTACTTTGCTACCTCATATAACATCTTGATGGGTGACTATTTATGGTGCACTCTTATAGATCCTATCGATCCTTCAAACACTATTTTATCAATCAAAACAATAACCATTGCAAAAGATGAAAAATAAAGCACAAAAAACAAGAAAAGTGAAAGTTTTATGAATAAATAAACAATCCTAGTCTGGCATTTGAAGGGTGGGTAGTAAAATTTGAAGGGTGAGATAGTGTTTAGGAGTCTGTTGTAGCATTTAAGAGCATCTACAAATCCCATGGAGCAGTAACGAAAAGTTTTGACATAATCTCTTAATCCAACCATGTGCCAATTTGAGAGCCAAACACAACATGGATTTGGCTGCCGCCCAATTTGCTTCAAATTTGAAGCTTGCTACGGAATTGAAGTTTTGATCTTTTGCAATTTTAAAAGTGTCCTTTTTGTATTTTTCCCTAAAAAGTGCATTTTTTCCCTATAAAATTGAACTTGGGAAATATATTTGTTTCATTCACGCTATGGACTCTCTATACTCTCAATTTAACCCCCTTTTTTTTTCTTCACAACAATTTCAAGTTTATGGTGATGTGGATGAAACCACAAACAAGAAGACTAGTATTTATGTGTTCCTTCACACTATCGATTTATTGTGATTGTTATTTACCATATGAAGAACTCGAATTTTAATTCGTTTCATCAATAAAATAAAGCATTTTTCCGCATAAGTTGTTTTTATTTTTATTTTTTATGTTCTTATAGGAAAAAAATTAGTACCAAATAATTTTTAGTGAAGAATAACAATTTGACTCAAGGAGAGGGGGGTTTGACTTAATTATGGCCAAATATAATTAAGTTTCAAATTAATTTACTAAATATAATTATTTGACTTCAAAACAATTAAAAGTTGAAAAGAGTATAGCACAATACAATTTGACTAAGGAGAGGGAGGTTTCTTGATGTCAAATTTAAAGATGTCACATAAGCCTTCAAATAAATTTGGCATCTCCAAATTTTGACATCAAGGTTGGAGATGCTTTAAAAAATATAAAAACCTTCAAATCTTTTGATATGAGAAGTTTGAGAGGTCTACTAGAGATGCTCTTATGTTTTCTTCTTCTTTTTCTCCTCATTACTATGTATGTATGTTTGCAAAACTTAATATTTCTCAAAAGTATCCCATTCTCTGTACTTTTTGTTCATCTCTAAGAGCATCCACAATGGTATAATCAAAACCAAAAGGAATGTTGCTAAGGTTAGCAACATTTGCTCAAAAAAGAACTCACATTGGAATAACCAAACTTAGCAACCTCTTAGCAACTCATCAAATTTTGGCCATTGAATAATCAAAAGTATGGGTCTACTAGTCATAGGTTGATATGCTGTTAGCTCCACTGGAGATAGGTAAATAACCAAATTTAGTTGTCTAAACATTTTCTCAATCAAGTGCACCATCATTACACAAAAACCTTATCTCTCTTCCATTTTCAACATGTTTTATAAGAAAAATACTTTTAAAAACAGTTTTTATTTTTTTTTGCAAAAAATGTTTATTTATATTTTTGCGAAAACTATTTTTTTATTAAGACTGTTTTTTTGCAAAAACTTATTTCAAAACAGTTTTTTATTAAAACTTTTTTTCAAATTTTTTCCCAAAAACTTTTTTTTTTTTAAATCAAAGTTTTCAAAAAATTATTTTCTCTTTTTCTAATAACCTGTTTTTATTAGTTTGAAAACTATTTTAAAAAAATTGTTTTCTATGTCACAATTTTTAAATTTTTATAAGTTGAAATGGTGATGCGACAAATTTTGGTTATTCAATTTTGATTATACCATTGTGGACATTTACATTACTAACCTTAGCAACCCCTCAAATGGATAACTAAAAGATGTGACAACTTTTGATTATTGACTTTTGGTTATTTCACTGCGGATGCTCTAAGGGTATCTTCATTGGCATATCCAAAACTTATCACCTCATCTTTTGGTTATCCCTTAATGGTCCATAATCAAAAACTCATTTTTAGAGAGATAGAGAAAGTAGGGAATAGATGTAGGTAGGTGTGTCCATTGATCGTGATAGGATGAAAGAGGAAGAGAGAGTGTAGTTCCCTATTAAACTTGGTTATTGAAAGAGAAGATTGCTAGTTTTGGTTATCCAAAGGTCAAAATTTGATTATTGGTTAAGGGGTTGCTAAGTTTGATTATACTATTGTGAGCCACATTTTGGACCAACATCACTAACTTCAGAAATTCTTTAGTTTTGGTTATGCCATTGAGGACACTTAAACTCTTCCACTTTATCTTCTTGTCAATTAACTTATGAAAAAAACTAAAAAATTGATGATCCTAGAAAAATATTAAAAACTCTTCCACTTAAGGCCTTTTCAATTTATCATTACATGATTACAAGTGTTTTTATTTCGTTTGTAAACTACATTATAGATTTGCTTCTAATTAAGTTTTAGAGAGCTAAAAACTATGATTGTGAAAATGAAGATTCCTGATTTGGATAGTCATTAGCACTCCTAGATGATATGTTAGTAATTATTTTCGCAATCTCTCTCCCTCCCCCTTTTCTAATTATAAATTAGGTCCTTCTAACTAACGTTACTAAAACAAAGATGAAAGAACTTTCATCTTGAATAAAAGTTGTAATTAAGTTGAGATAATTATGAACTTTTCTTTTCTTCTTCTTTTTCTTTTGAAGAAATTTGAATGATTTGACTAGCAAGGATTAGGGTACATTAATCGATATAAGATTTGTTTATTAACATGTCTTACATTTGAGCTTTATTTGAATTTGAACAAAATGAAGAATGTGCAGTAAAGTGGACACGTAGTGAAGTGGCATTTGAAAAAGGGCAAATTCTTTGACCCCCTATTGTATGGATCATGTGCAAATTGCGTCCCCAACTTCAATTATGACCGCTAAACCTCCATGTGGTTTGTGGACCAATGTGTACAGTAAAATCCGTTGATGAAACTCGCAAGTTGACTTTAAAATACTTATCTTCTCCCTCTCACACATACCACATACACGTATAAATACACACCTACAAATGCAATTACAAAGATAAATGTACATATACAATTACCAACAATCAAGAATTAAATCACTTCAAACTTTTAGTTTCACAAAATCTATCATATCAATGTCTCCAGAGCAGATTTTGACCTGACCATAACAATCAAAATCAATTTTTTCACAGAACCGGAATAAAATCACCATTGAGCTCTTCCATACTCATCCTAAGCAAGACAACCAACATGACCACCAAACCCAGATCAAAATCATGCAAGGATGTCGTTGAACCAACGAACTCCAAACCCTATTGGATCTCCTAATAACTATTACCTACACAATTCTGAGGTTTCCAATTCAAATAAAAGCCCTAA
Organism: Rhododendron kiyosumense; assembly: GCA_019656275.1. Classification (NCBI taxonomy): domain Eukaryota; kingdom Viridiplantae; phylum Streptophyta; class Magnoliopsida; order Ericales; family Ericaceae; genus Rhododendron; species Rhododendron kiyosumense. The sequence goes on from BPLS01000305.1 coordinate 103,687, forward strand.
CTAGATTGAATTAGTCAAATTTAGTGCTCAAAATAATCAATTAGGGTCATTGATGATTGTGAGTTCAATATAGATCACTTACAGGAGCGGCGATGTAGATCATTTAGGCCCCGTTCCAGAAACCTTCTTAAAAAATAAGCAGCGTATTTCACATTTTCAAATTCAAAAATAATGTAAATGAAAAATAATTTTTCAATTTTTTTTGCATCGTATTAAAGATCTCATCGAGATCTTTCAAACAAGATCTATATTGCATATTTTTAGATTTCAATAAGCCCATAATTTTTAAGTTTGAAATTACCCTCTTAAAAAATAAGGACTTTTTTTCACTTCTGGAACGGGCTCTTAGCATGTCCCTTAATTCGAACTTGACTTGGTTCAATTAGGTCTTATTTGGGATTCACTCAATTACGGCTTCAATTTTTTGAATTGAAGTATGTGGGTGTTGGGGCACACAAATTAATAAACTTAACCTGTGCGTTTATAATTTCTCAATTAATACATTTTTTGTCGGTAAAATAACAAACTGATGAGTATATTTGTAATTTCATCTTATGATCAACAGAAAGGGATGTGTTTGCACAAAAAGATGGTGTGAAAATTTAGTACTTAAAGAAATAGATGAGACAAATATAATAATGAAAATGTAGAGTAATTTTAATGAAACTAGCACAAAATTATCGGATATAATTGAAATATTCAAAAAACTAAATATAATTTTACCAAATCGAGTGGGGGCCTGTGCCCCCGCGGGTCCCCACTTGCCCTCAAGTATGGTGGTGGGTCATCCAAACACATCTTATTGTTGGTGAAAAATTCTTACGAGATTAATCGTCCACCATACAAATGTGTATGTCGGTGATAAAGATCAGAGGAAAAAGTTGAGAAGTGGAGGAAGAAAAATGGTGCTTTTGTAATCTTCAGGGTAGATAAGGGTGATTTTTGTGCCATTGCACTCATACCCACTTTGTTGCCCACACATCCGAGAACTTGGATGGAAATTCTGACTGCGCACATTGTCCACAAACCACAAGGATGTTAAGTGTGATAAATGAACGCAAAGGGTAATCTGCACATTGCTAAAACCAAAGTGGGTTAAAGTAAGTTTTGGCTTTTCGAAAATACAAAATCATAGGGAGCTTTATGCAGGCGCCAGTAAAGAGAAAATAAAAATATGGGTAGACACTGTATTTATAACTGAATATTAGATTAGATGGCACTTGGCCAAATTCAACCTAGATAGCAAGTATAAGCATTGCAAATTCAATAACCATGATAAGCAACCAACCTGAGCGTTTTCTTTGTGCCTAAAGGTCCATGTGTTCCATAACTTCAGTGTTCTGCTCTTTCACCACTTTCAAGGTTGTGCACATTCTGATGGAAAGCCATGATTTACCTGCCATCAGAAAAAAAGAAGCCAAGGTTATGCAGAATTTGACTACCAGACAAATACAACCTACCCATTTTTTGAGGGTAAAAAATAAACCCCAAAAGGGGAAAAAGATCAAGGGGACAAGGACTTTTGGTGCACAGGCTGCTTAATGAGAAGTTTCACTTTCCTTACACAGCCATGTCATCCCCCTTCACACCCCACAGGCTACACCCCTTGACACCTCCATCACTCTCACAGTAAACAAATAATAGCATCAAAAGAATGTACAAAATTGCATGCCAAAACCATTTTGACAATACAATGTAATGGGATTAACGGTTAACTAACAAACAACAATAAAGGCTTTATCATTGAGTAAATTAAACAATACCTAGTGCAAATGCTAATGTATTCTACTTAAGTAAAACTAGCTTAAGGAGCATCATGAAAACTCAAATAGATTTCTCTCAAGTATGGAGAAAAAACTGATAAGTTCCCTTGATCGTATATCTAAAACTGATGTATATCTAAAATTGATATCCAGCTTAATAAGAGATGCACATGCAAATGAATAGCAGGCGTACACTAAATTTAGAAGTAGATAAGAATATCATTAGAATCATGCAATATCTTTCTAAAAAAGTCGCATGCAGTCCACTAATCAGGCTTTTACTCGTCTCATAGAAAAATTGAGTCTACAAAACTCACTTGTTCATTTATCAGAAGTAGCATAAACATTTCCGAAGATTACATAAAAAGTCGACCGTGAATCCATCCATAACTTTCAATAGGTTCTAAAAGAATTGCTAAAAGATTCTGAATTGCTAATGTTTCTTCTCATCTGACGCACCATTCTCAACCTTGCCGTCAAAGCCATGATAAGGAACTTCAATCATGGGTCTTGGAACAGGGCGTTCACCAAAGTCTTCCGGAAAGAATTCAAAATCAGGGCCAAAGTTGAACTTGACAACGCAATTTGGTTGATTGGGAAGAGTATACATGGAAGCCGCTGGGTAGTATCGTCCACCGTAAAGATTCGGAAACGCAACACCTTGGCAAATCCCATTTTTGAAGAAAGATATTTCACTTCCTGCAAAGAAAAAGAAATGGCAAGCTTGGAATATTACTCAAGGTACAGAAAGAGAAGATTGATAATCAACATCAAAACCAACAATTTCATGATAATAATACGAGTCCCAAAAAATTCTTTATGAAACACGAGAATTCCCAAACAATTAAGATGGTAGGTAGATATTCACTTCCTTAAAACTATATACCTATATGCAATACTTTGGATTAATTGCCTCAGGTCCTCTACTAAGGGAATGAGCTCAATGGTTTGATACCGATATTTATACTCCGTGACTTGAAAATTTTGTACAAACAATTGGTATAAACTCATAAACTAGTCTAGTCGTCTCTCTTTTTGTGACATTGCATTATGGACCCAGGAACAGTGAATTTCCAACTTTCCCGTTTCTATTGGATCAGCAATTTTCAACTTTCCTTGGCCTCTCACAGGCCAGCTCACATCCATTAACTGATACTGACAAAAGTAATATTTATTGTGTTCGGATCTCTGTGTATTAACAGAGATTTGAAATTCAGATGTGCCATATGTTGTTGGCGCATTAACAGTGGGTATTTGCTTTCTAGAGAGCAATGAGCATGCATTAACAAACAAATACTTTCTAGTTAAACCATCGTTATAAAGGATCGGTATGCACTGTCAGCAGAAGGCATGAACTCAAACAAAGTAAAGGGCCCTCACAGTAAGAACGTTAATTCGACACATCCTACTTCAACAATGAGGGTAGGCTTAAATAAAAAAAACAAATCTTGTCAATTGCATGTACATTCAACTAATTCGATGCACAACTGAAATATTAAATAGCACCACAGCTACTAGAGTTGAGTTGCAGATATCCACTAAGAGGCCATCTAAGCTAATGAATGTATGCCTCCAAGAATGTACCGACAACATGCTACCATCACTTTCATTCAAAACACTTCCTAATCAAGCATCTAATACAAAAAGTGAACGGCAAAAGATAAATCTCAAACATCAAAATCAGATATGGTTAAACAATATGATCTCCTATGTTAAGACCTGTGACACAAGTAGCACATATCAATAAATGGCGCTTCAGAAAGGAAAGAATATAAGAAAGGAAGGTGAGGAAAGGGTAAAATAAAAGATGTGATTGGATAAAGAACCAATTGGCACCCCTTTCTCTCTGAGTGATGCACATCTGAATAAAGGTGTCCTGACTAGCAAAAACAAGGCAATTCAACTATACAAGAGAGAAAAAAGTGGGGTGTAAAAGTATCTAGTACCCCTGTTACCCTGTAAGACTCTGCCGCAAGTGGAGTAACAGGAGCCTTGTGCACAGTGACACAGAAGATTTCCCTTTACTTGAGAGGTTTCCTGAGCGCAAAAATTGGCGGGGGCCCTTTTTCAATAAGAAGGCAGAAAGCCCTGATCTGACATTCATTAGTTTCAGATGAATAGTGCCCCTGCCCTGGACCATCTGTCTGATTTCCCTTTTCCCCCTTTTCTATTGTTCGAGTGTTCTGGTGAATGTGGAGCCCCACGTGGATTTCTTGGAGTACAAATGATATGATTGTAAAACTATAAGAAATGGTATTCTCTCAGGTCCAAAACATACAAAAAAACACTCTTAAATGATTTGCACTTCAATTAAAGTTGTGTTGCATACTGGATGATGATTAGACCATGCTGCGTGGGAGCCTTGTGCACAGGAATGACATAATTGATGAGTAGCGAACTACTAGCTATCTAGATCACTTTCCACATATGGCTATCCTGGGCAAGCTCGTGTAGAGCACTGTTTATTCTAAAAGCTTAAGCTTCCACAAAGTGAGTCCAAACAAGGAGTCAAGCATAAGCACAATCGTGTCTTGCTCATGATTTAAAACATCTATACATGAAGACGTATAATGCGAAGGGCAACATACACAGACTAAGAGACTTGAAAATGAGACTTTCCAGAAACCAAATCTCTGAGATCCCGAAAAGCTACCAAGCAACTTTTTAGAGTGTATAGTATCTGAACCAAGATTCATAAATGCTCCCATAGGTGCTCCCCTTCGTGATTAGGGAAGTGGCCTTGTGTTCCTCCCTCCCCTCCCCTTCCTCCTTCTTCATTCTCCATCACCAGCCCTTCCTTTTCTGACTCATTTGTCCTACTTTGGAATGTTGGCATATTTTCATTTCCAAACTAGCCTACCATGAACTTCGGAGTACTTCCAAAATCAACTAAAAGAATTAGAATGTTTAACAAAGCACCTTTAGACCAAGTAAGATATTGGTTAAAAAAACACAAAACAAAATATGTATTCACCAACTGGAAATCATTCCAGAAGCATATCACCATCCGTTTCTCCTTCAGAAATCTATGACTACATGGAATAGTAATCGTCCTTGAGAGAGTAACCTCCACAGACTTCAAGTAATACTCCCAAAATGCCATTTAGAATCCCTGTTATTGCCTCGTTGTCCATGACTTTCTTTTGATGACCGTGTGCAGAAAAAAAAACCCGTGTACAGTTGGAACTGGATTATCACGAACTACTCACAGATTCTTGGGGTTTCAACCGCTCAGACTTACACTTTTGTTGAGAGAAACAAGCATTACAACTAACGAAATAGATTCTTCTGCTTGCTAGTCGCCTCTTTGTTGTGGTGTACCATTGTCATGGAGCATGATCAAGACATGCAGCGGTCAACTAACAGAAAAATTGCTTGGAAACATCTACAGGAAAGTTCATGCCAAACAACAAGCAAGTATGGAAACCCACAACCTTTACAGTCACTTTTGATTAGGGCGTGACATGTTAGAAGTAATGTACAAAGCATATGTTTATCCCTGTCACCACCCTCCATGGATGGCATATATAATCAAACCTAAGTTACCTAACGATTTCCCTATTACCTATGCACATGTTATTCAGCTTCTTCCTTCAAATAACACAATCTTTCAAACTGACAGCCATTACCACCAAACATCTCTTTATATCCTCTACACGTCTCAAGCCTGATAATTAACTCGGTCAAACTCATTAGGATATTATAGCAAACTTTGAAATACAGGAACCTAAAAATTATTGTCCTCAACCTTGATCTAAAAATGAGCACTTCCCTGAACTCTACTAGCAACACTATTATCAATGCTCACAAACTTTCTTACTCTTTTTTTGCATGACTCGCTGGATAGCAATGGCATTCCACCGAGCTGAATATTATTGTGCTGGAAGGGGACTGTATGTATCCATGTTCCAAATCACAAACATTTTACAGGTTTCCTTTAAAGTTGTAATTGGAAACAAAAAACAGAACGTTCACTTCCAAAGAAAACCGACACCTTCACTGGTTCACCTTAAAATAAATAAATAAAAATCAATCAACAAAGCAACAGTTTATGGCTACAACAACCAATCCAGAAAACAGATGAAACACATAATTGTAAGCAAAATGCACCAACTTCAATACACAACAGCAAAAATTGTAAGCACGGATAGCAACTTACCCGGTACTACTTTAGGAGGATCTTGCTTCCCATCCGGAGCGCAAACGTACCGCTGCCCCTTATACCAAACAAAATGGGGCGGCTTTGGTGCATACAAGCTTCCCTCAGGCAAGCTAACATAAAACCCAATAACATCCCCTTCCACATACCCTTCATCCCCGTACTTCTCTCTCAAAGCCTTGTGCACCTTACTCCCATCCACATCCCTATACCCAAAGCTATTCCCATCGTACCCAACCGGCGCCTGCAAATCCCCTTTCTCGTTCGACCACCCGAGCCTCGTATGCCCCGTTTCCCCCAACTTCACAACCCTGACCTCGAAATACCAAGCACCCTCCGTTACCCCTCTAGTGGCTCTAACCATTCTGTACCCCTTTGTACTACCGGCACTCAACCTGTCATCACTCAATTCGACTTTTTCAGCTTTGTAAACCCTAGACAGACAGATGGTCGCGTCCGGGGTGTCATCGGTCTTATCGGGGAATCTCTGTATAGGAGTGATTAAAACGGTGTCCTCTGCTTGTGCAGCATTGTGGTTATTGTGGTTAAGGTTGTGATTGTTTTTACCTTTCTTTTTACCTCTTCGCGAAGTCCGTTTGGTCCAGATGCTGTTGGGGTTCTTCTTCTTCGATTTCTTCACTGCTGTGGTGGTGGTGCTTTTCATCCTTTTCATCGACGGTTGTGATGGTGTTTCTTCACCGTTTGTTGACAAAGACGAGAGCTGTTTCTGCTTCTTGAGAGGAGGGTCTTCGTCTTCGTCTTCAGAGACTTTGGTGAAATTTGGGGAATCTGTGAGGTCTTTTTCGTCATTGGAGAGATCTTCGTCTGATGGAATGGGTTCCTCTTTCACGTGGATGAGGGCTTCGGTTTCCATATCGGGAGTTGAGGCGGAGATGGTGATGTCATTGGTGGTGGTGGCGTCATTGGTGGCGGTTAGGGTTAGGTCGGCGATGCCAATGTCGCCGTTACGGAGGCTGTACCTGCTCATTGTACAGAGGGAGGGAGGAAAATGCGAATGTGTAAAAGTGGAGAGAGAGAGAGAGAGAGAGAGAGAGGAATGGGGAAAGATTTGGTTTTTAGGGTTTGGTTAGTGAAATCGCCGTGGAAGGAAGAGGGATCTGTGTTTTCTGGCCGGAGGAGGGAGAGAGGGAGTGAGGATATAGAGTGAGAAGATGTATGTTATTGGGCTTGGGCGGAGTGGGCTTTTGGAGATAGATTGGGCTTCTTAATGGTCTGGGTTGGTCCAGTGAGAGCAGTGCTACACTGGGCAGCTATTTGCCTTCTTGTACGATGGATCGGTAGGGGTGCAAACGATCTAAGTTTTCAAAGTATTTGAGCTCGGCTCGTTTACTAACCGTTTTGTATGTCATAGAGCCGGAATTCCAACCTTGTAATGCAAATAGATTGGCTTGAGTTCTTGTTCCACACCTGTAACATGCAGATATCTCATTCTAGATGAACCTCCGGTCGCGGATCTCCTCCCATGGGCACCAACCCTCTCCTCCTTTTTGAATATCAGATGACTATACTCCGAACTAGAAAAATCTTCCAAACATGTCGCTCAAAACATGATTAGGATGGTGCTCGTCCTTTCTGACGTACAACTCCTTCATTATCGCTGACAATCAGGTTGATGTTGTAGCGAAATATGATCACACTAAGTACTTTAACAATGGGGGATAGTCTGAGACTTTCATGACAATATGTAATTTTCCTTTGATATGGGATTTGGTGGAGCTGGGATAGCCTTGAGTTACCCTTTGGCTGCACTTGCAGCATTGGTTAAAGACTTAGAAGGGGTACGTGCATTAGGAGATAACCATTTGCGCATTCCACCTTATGAGCATCGCCACCCGGAAAGTAGACCGGTCGCTTTTGCTCCAACAATCCATCTTCTACCACAAGCAAAGAAACTAAGTCTTTTTCAGTCTCGTGGGAGGTACTCTGCCCATATCTACGAGAGGATCTTCCCCCAAACGATGCTGAAGAGACCGCTTGAGACGTTTCAACCGTGGATTAAAAACATAATAGCCTCCCGTGTTCATGTTTAACACTAGGTGGCCTTGTGAAACTCCTGATGTTTTCTACTCTGAAATCCATTGGGAGACGTTCGGGGAACGAGATTTTGATGACTTATGTTCGATCAGTGCCACCCTGGGTCCCGGATTGTCCTCGGAAAGGCAATCGTTTTGCATCTGACATACCTAAAATTCAGGTCTTCTCATCACCGTCAAAGCTCACAGATGTAAGAGTGAAACGTGTTTTACATAATTTTCATACTGCTTTCCAATAACTGAGTGAAGCGAATTATGCAAAAGGAATTACTGTTTATGGTTTCCATTGTTCTTTTCATTGTGGGAAAGCTGAGAATATTTTGTAATCGAAGAAATTAATTTTAACCTTCGCAAAAAAGGTCAAATCATCTGTACCAAAAAAGTGTCTGTACCTCTGTTTCCATGCAATTTTAACCGCAGCTCGTAGAGTTGCACAATAGTCTCTTCCCGATAAGATTCTTTTGTGCAATCATGCAGCTGACATTATATGAGAAAACAGGTACAGACATTGTGGATACTTAGATACAGGTGACATGAGGTGCAAAATGAGTCCATTGCTCTCTCTCTCTCTCTCTCTCAAATTGAAAGTGAAAGAAGTGAATGCTAAGATATTGTGCACGAGGTTGGCATGAACATCGCAGATGTCAAACTAAGGACTTGCGGGGATAAAGAGAGAATTGGATAAATGAAATTGCAGCTTCACATTACTTGAATAGTGTACTTAAAGTTCTGATTTAAATTTTTATTTTCATATGCTTCTCAACATTTCACTTTTTTTTCGTTTGATGCTTAGTCGATTGGTACATCATCTGAGGAAGATTACCTTGTTAAGGGATATACCTTTTTCCTTGGTAAGTTGTGATCTTGTATTTTGAAGCAAACAAACCACAACACAGTAGGAACTAGTGCTATCACAAGCAGGGTCGGACGGAAGGGAGTGTCGGAGGAGCCCGGGGCCTGCAAAACTTTAAAAATTCTCTTTCATTGTACGGAGTACTAGTTTTTTAGATTAATTCCGAAATGTTTTACAAAATTTGCCCCTATTAATCCCTTGGATGAAAAAAAAAAAAAAATCTTTAACAAAAATATATATGCTTGGAAAAAACTTCCTGTAATTCTAAATTATCGATAATGATTCAGTTGCACGTGTAAAACAACTTATGAATATATTGATATACACATTTTGTCATCATTGTAGAAATACATTGGTTTGGGCCGAACCCAACTATGTACAAATCTTGTGTCCTCCACTTATCACAACTATAGCTAAGTTCCGAGTGAACGCTTTAACCCTTCTCCAAGAACTGATGCACCCTCGAATGTCTTCTATGACGGAGTAAGATTCTGCAAAGAAGAGCGATCCGTGCATTGGTGCTGAAAAACTCTTCCATTTCTCTCCCTCCACAGCCAATATATTGTTGCTGCCAGAGACAATTTGAGAACAGAATGAGCCATGGAACCACCACAGCTGTGCTGTGGAAAAGAATAGATGGGGATGAGATTCAGTTTCCCAAAGGTCCACCTTGTTTGGTGATATACCTGTAGACAATGTGACATTTTAAGTTGCCCTTGTTTCATGCATAGCTGTGTAATTTTGGTTTTGGAAGTTTCATTGTAAAAAGCATTCTGGTTTTGCTCCTCTCCGAGTGAAGTTTCGTCTTTTATGTTTCGCACAAGTAGATTTGCAAAGTTCTGGTTGCCCTTTCAAGCCATGCATCCAAACAGGGTGCGAGTATCACTAGGACTAGGTAATGGTTTTGATCTTGGACCTGTGCAGGAAATTTTGAAGTGAAAAAAATGTCCCAGATGTGTGAATCCCTCTGCAAATCCCTCTACATATCTAAAATTGAAACACAAGCTTAGTTTGTACTGCTTTTTACCTCGCATGGCCCTGTTTAACTGCCCAAACCCTCAACTCAATTCAAATTCTAACTTTCGTACCTGTTGTCCAACGTACCTGTTGTCCGAACATATCCGATCCCAGAGTTTCATTGAATACACAAACTTTTACATTATCCAAACAATTCAAATCACATTGGCCAGCGTCTACCAAAGAAATTTATGCAAACTTAGCGTCAATAATCAGAATCATGCTCAAAGCCATTCCACAGGAAATGACATCATCATCTGTAAAGAGAGAAGAAAAATGGATGAAAAGGGGAAAATGGTAACTCATATGAGAGCCCGGCATTTAGCCATTCAGACAACTGGAGAAAAAGTGGGAAACCTAACTATACCAATGCTTATAACTTCCCACAAATTCAATCAAATATCCACCGACCTAAAGTGAATGTCAACAAATTGGACAAACAGACGACCAAATTTCAAACCCAGATATGAGGCAATTGATGGCACCCATTATTCTGTTTGAGGGGTCTTCGAAAGGCCCACTATACGAGTATAATCCACCCACCTGTTAAAAGTAATTAGCAGTTTTTAAAGAGGTCAGGCTTTCAAGATGAAAATATGTTCTAGCTTTTCATAAGAGTAAAGAATCTCACATTAATGATCCCAAGTAAGTGTTGCCAGTTCTGACTATGAAGTTGCACAATGTTAACATCAACTTGTGTTGATGCAGCAACGGTTCCAACATCCGTTGTTCAATAATACCAGCCAGTACTTGGTACCTGTTGAACATAAAAAATTCAGAAATATAACCCTCGTAAAACGTTCTGTGTCATAAAAACTTTGATATCTACAGTTCATAAGGGCTACAACAGGCTAGGCTATTCTTGGATACTGTCAAACATCTAAAAGAAAGCCGCTTATGGATTCATTGGAAGGCTTCAAAACACAAATTGTGACTTGGCACGAGGAAACCAAATCGTGACTCCCCAAGACCTGCGGTGAGCAGGATACTTGTGCACTATGCAGAAAGTTAGACACATTAACTCTTCTAAGTTCATTAACTGCCATTTTCAGACGTATGACGGTTGGCAAGGGCATAAACATGCCTTTATGGAGATGCACCTAACAAAGTCTATGAAACAGGAATTCAACTTTATCGCATCAATTTTTTAAAATTTTGTTTGATCCGCAAATGAATAATAGGTACATTATTGCATGGAGAACACCCTTCTTATATTACTTTTGGTGACATCACTGACAAGGTTGCTTCCAAATGGCAGAAGAGCCAATGCTTAATGTTCTATGTTACACGAAACTAACACTTAATCCTACAGAATTACAAAATTAAAAAGTATGAGTATTTCATCCAGGGCAGAGTCCTAATCGTTAGTAGGATTCCTTTATGGGGCATATCTTGTCATTTTATTGCAGGAATTGAGTGCATGTTTATTCGAGCATCATATCTTCTGAGGAAGTCAATAGAATCAATACCATGTACTCAAAGGGAAACGCAACCCAACAAGCCATATTGCAGTGGATTATACCAGATCTAACTTTATTTTTGGGGTGTTATGGGACACCTCTAAAAAAATTTAACCATGACTCAAATGCTCATATTTTTGTAGTGTCTATCTAATATGCTGGCCCACACTTACAATTTTGTATAAACATGCCATATTGTCCTTGTCTATAAACTACTTTCCCAAAGCTTTTGATACCACCTTGCTATATTGTGTCAAATCCATATGCCAAAGAAGAATCAACCATAGGTTTTTCTCAGCATTAACATTAAGGATTAGGGAAAGAAATCCGAATAAATGTGGGGAAATGGGAATACTCACGACAGCTCAGGACTAAAATCACTGCAATGATAATGCTATAGTGCAAGGAAGAAACTCCATGGAATTGATAAGCAATTATATAGCAGAACCATAAAGAGGAGATGTAATAAGGTGCGTAAAGGAGTACTTCAATTGCAACTCCACATACCGGAGGTTGCTAGAAACTGCCATGTAGACACCATAGTTCAAACTAGTAGCTAGTATAGGCAAATTCTCGATTTCATCCGCGGAGGACTTGTCAACAGCCTTCTTCACATTTATCGATGCATTTACAACACTTGTGCCAATCTGGACAAAGAACAAATTCAATGTATTGCAGAAATTTTAAAACTAAACTTGTACTTGAATACACTCATGTACAACCTTAATTAAGAGATAAAAACTTATGAAGTATCAAAAAAAATTAAGGGTGTAATTATCATCAAGAAGCTAATCCAACTAACTAAACCAATTTCACATAAAGCTCATTCTCCATCACCTCTATGAGTAGGCTCCCACATGCTTAGCAGAGGTTAGCAGTTCCACTAAAAATTGGACAAAAAATATATTGCAGCCCTTATGTTTGAGGGTGTTAAAGGGAACAGATCAGAAACATAACAAGAAGGGACGAAGTAGATAGCCAAAAAAGAAGAAGAAGGTTACTGAGAAAGGACTCCTACAAAGACATACATAGTCATCACCAATTAACATATCAACCAACTCACCCTCAAATCTGAAATCAACAGTTTAATCCTGAATTTACAACACAACATGTTAGTTAGTTAAGTTCAGCAAAACACAATCAGAATCTCCACGCCGACACTTTCATGCTTTATTTATCATGTTGCATTCTTCACAAAATTGGTCAATTTCTCCAATGTGCATGCAGTGTGAATTTCTTAACAGAACCTCAATTCATACAGCTATGCAGTCACTATTAAATCCCAATTATGTATTTCTTCTTTGATATTATCAGTTCAAAAGAGAATGAAAACAGACACTTAAAATTCAATAAATCTGTATGAATTTTACTAATTTAGAAGAGAATTCTTGTTTCATTCTACTTAAACCCATAAGCAATGCTCACTACCCCTAGCCAGATGTTGAAGCAACATTGGACGGAACTACTACTGAGTGAAAACAGAGTAGTTAAATTTACCAGAGATGACACGGTTCCAACTCCCAAAAGCTTTCCCCCATTACGCTGCGACAGAAATACAAACAATGAGGCAGTGGATTGCCATTTGCCTCTGAATATTTGAAACTTTTAATAAAAGCATGGAAATTAGGGGAAAAGCTCCTTACCACTATTGCACCAATTCTCTGTAAAAAGGAATATGAAGTTCCGGCAAGAGCAACCTGCAGCAATAATTTAAGGACCAGCTAATTGATCATATGCACAGGAAACATATATCTACCTTCACAAAGTTTCAACTGAATACATTAGGTAAATTGAAAAAACCGGTAACCTGAAATGCGTTCTCGGGGCAGCCATAGAAGAATTTAGACATCAATCCAGCATTGACACTAATCGGTGGACGTAGAGAAACAGTAGGAGCAGGAAGGAAGACAAGCATGAAATCTGCAACTATGGCCATCACCTATGCAAAAAAGGACCAAGATAGATTAACACTACAAGTTAATTTAATAGCTACATAATTGACTTCAAACGTATATGGTAAGGGAAAAAATCCCAAGATTCCAGACATTTATTAAATGAGAGAAATCCACCAGGGCAAAAATACTATAGATGTGAGATAATTTTTTTGACATTTTTTATTGTTGAATTGTTTTGTTTCTCAATTGAGGCAAGTGGAGTGGAGTGCAGTTGGCCTCCCTTACATACTCCCATGCACATGGGCCCCGTAAGCCCCATCTCCCTCCCCCAAGTCCTCTAGGATAGTGTAGATTAGAATTAACAAATGGCAAAAAAATAAAAATTGAGAGATCATACAGCCCAAATTCTTAGGAGTGGGTGAACTTGAACAATATTCAACCTATCCCTATCAGGCAATCAAAGGTCCCACTTGAAAATAAGAAACCAAGTGCAAGGAAAGCATCACCCTTTCAAATTTAGTATGAAATGAAACTTCAGGTTCTATATAATGGAAAAGAAGGGCCAACCAATAAGCTCTGCCTTTATATATGTTACCCGTGCGTGCGCTTTCAAAATACTCACAAATAATATGTCACATTTAACAGTACCTATTGGGGACAAGCATCTTCTTAGAATGTCCAAGCGGCCACATCTCTAAGCTAAAAGTTCAGTTAATGATCAAATAAAGGAAGGGGAGAGCTTTAAAAAAGTTGGAAGAAAGAAAAGAATAAGAAAATATTGCCTTCTTTTGCAAGGATGATTCTGAATAAAAATGAAATGATGCCTATGTTTTAGATATGATGTTAATGGACAATTTTAGCGAACAATTATGCTCCATAATCAACATTGAAAACCATACCACATTTGCCATTACAATTTTCAGCTCATTGGAAAAGTTCTCTTTGCGCTTCTCATACTCTGCAGCAGTCTGGCAGAAAAAACCAAACAAATCAACAAACCGTCCAGTGAGGGATATTTTACAGGAAGAATAAATTGCGGGAGTGGTTTGCGGGAATGTTGTCGTACAAGTGTGAGATCGACTTACATGGAGCAGTAACACCTATGCACTAATACTACATTAACATTTTACTACGCATAATTAAGAAAGGGACACAAACAGAAGCCACCAGCATACGAACACTGTTTTAAGAAACAACTTATGTAAATGAGTAAATCCATGCTCAACAAACTCTAAAACATCCAGAAATTGGTGAACAGAATGCTCACTGCCTTTGAGGAACTTACAATTGTGGAAAGCTATGGGATGTAAGTACAAAAATCATATGTAACAGACTACCAATCTGTCAGTGACCCTCTTATATCAAAGCATGCACTGGTTTGACCAAGGTTTTGGCTGGTACTAGTGAAAGTATCTCATTTCTTTTTCTTTTTTTTTTGAAAGGGGAAAGTACCTCATTTCAGAGAGTACATTCTTTAAACAATTTTTGTCTTACAGGAAAATTAAGTGTCAGAAATTTACAAGCGCCTTAGGCCCTAAACCAACTTGACAACCCCTCTCTCTCTCTCTCTCTCTCTCTCTCTCTCTCACACACACACACACACACACACACTAGCACGCCTTCTCTCTTCATCTAAGTACTACCATACTCTCTCAAGTCATAGTGCATCCTTAAATCCAATAATTTTTTCATTGCAAAAACCATGTTGCATATCTAATGACTTGCCCAAGATCCTTCTAATGTAAAAACCACTAAGTAGTCACAAATTTACAGACCTTCAAGTTGTGATTTGAAACAGAAATTTCACATCAAATTATACTCCTGGTTTAGTAAAGTTCTACAGTTCTACCCCATCCCCAGGAGGTGCCCTGAAAGTAGTTCAAACTTAAATATAATGCTACTTGATTGGGAACACTTTAGCACTTTTGGCTGATTTAAAAGAAAAAAACCCAACATTTTGCCGTCCCCTTATACATTACCTAATCACATAGCAAACTTCGATCCTTAAACTAGCCACGTTGTCTTTCCCCTGATCCTATTACATGTTAATACCTTTCTTCCCTCTCCAGGGCAATGATATTTCTAATACTTTTTTCAAACTTCCAACAATAAAAAGGGATTATTTTACAATCAAATTAACATCGGGACTACAGAGTATAACCTGGGTTGAAGATTCCAGGCCAACCAATTCCCCTTTAGCTAAATCTTTGAGTGATCATACAAACAGAGACGCATTTTGTTCTCCAAATAACCCAGACCGACCAAAATTGAACTTAACGACGGTAATTCGGACACAGTTTAATGGAGACTACGGATTCACATAGCCAAATAGCCTGGAAGTTGCATCAATACATTTGGCACAGTTTCTCTCCTCTTCTCACATAGCCTGGAAGTTGCATCAATCTATTTGGCATAATTTCTCTCCTCGTCTTTTTTTTTTTCTTTTTTTTTTTTAAATTTTATCCGAGAAAGCTTCCATTTAATAAAACATCATCGGGCACTTAAACAAAAGCCCGGAGGCATAACATAGATTTCATCACAAAATACACCAACACAACCAAAATCTAAGACACGAGCACAAGCAATAACAAGAGGCTCTGCGATGCGTACTGCAAAAGCAGACCAACACAAGGTGTCGGCATAAGGTCTGTCCAAGATTTAGTAGTAGAGGATCCTAAGGGGAAATTCAGCTGTCGGCACAATTTCTCTCATTGACTAGAGTTGAATACACTACTGACGACAAAATTTTGAAAAGAATCATGAGCGAGAAAAGAGAAACGATATACCTTGGCGAAGAGTCCAATGCCGCACTCGATAAAAACTTTGGTCAAAAACAGATCGTCAGCCAACAACCGCTCTTTGAACCCTGCGAACTGAAGCAACCACCGGAAGAATGCCGATTTCTCGAGCTCGAGGTACCTCGACACGACGGATCCCGGTACCTTCCCCGCCTCGATCGCCGCCGCCAGATCCCTCGGCAGGCTCTCCAACGTCCGTTTGGCCGCCGCCAGAACTAGGAGAGCCGCCGCCTTGTTCCCCTCCAGTCTCTCCACCTCCTCCTCGTTCTCTTCCTCCTCGTCGTCCTCCTCTCCGTCACCGTCACCACCACCTCCGCCGCCGCCGCCGGAGTTGCGCCCATTTCCACCGTTAGCGCCGCCGCCGCCGGAAAAGGCTAGGACGGGGAGTCTGGGCACGTGATCTGCACGCAAGGCGAGTGTTGTGGCTGCGGAGGTGTTTGAGGGGAAGCTTAAGGTGAACGGCGGCGGCGGCGGTTGTACGTGAGAGAGGGATGATGGACGGTGGAGATCGGGGTTGTTGAAACGGAGAGAGCAATGGGAAGGTGTAAACCTCGTGTACATCGACATGTTTTTTTCTTTTTCTTTTTTTCGCCGAAGACTCTGTTTCGGGCGTTTACTATGCGAGGTGTTTCCCTCCCTCTCTCTCTCCCCAGCAGTTTTTTCGCTCTCTCTCTCTCTCTCTCTCTCTCTCTCTATATATATATTGTACTAGGTGAGTTGGTTCGCTTACTCGTGGGTTTATGGTTTCTCTCTCGAGTACTGCTATGAGTACCGACATAGTACCGACCTCCCTGTAGGAAAATCGTAACGACGGTTGCGTCAGGTCATCTCCGGCCACTGGACAGTTGATCCGAGCCGTTTAAAAACTTTTAAAAAATAACCAAGGAGGCCTGTGTGGGAATCAATGGCATCCGATATGTGTAGGGTGCTGGAGGCGTGGCCGTCGGTACGATTTCTCATGTATAAACAAAAAAAATGGAGCTTGATTAAGCACCCTACACATATCGGATACCGTTGATTCCCACATAGGCCCCCTTGTTTTTTCTTGAAAAATTTTTGGACGGCTCGGATCGGCCGTCCGATAACCGGAGACAGCCTGACATGGTTGTTGATACGATTTCCCTATAGAACTGTCGGTACCTATATCATTTTCGTTCTCTCTCTGCCTCTGCCGATGTGCCTTCTTCTTGTAAACTTAAATTATTTCTTTTGTTTTCTGTGTTTTGTTTGTTTTTTTTAAATTTCTGCTAGATTTGAGTGATATTTTTTTAAATTAATCATTTTCCTAGATGAGAAGAGTTTAAATGTACAAAATTATAACTGACAGCAAAAAAAAGTTCATTAAAAATGGAACAAATATAAAACAGCTGTCTTATTTATCTAAAGTGTTGTCTTATTTGAATTTTTTTAACATCGATCCATATTTTTTTTATACTTTTTCAATTTGTCTCGTTGAGATGAATGATTAACTCAAAAAATTACGATAATAAGCTAAACAAATAGTTACAAAAAATAAAAAATATCAAAATAAGTTTACGAAATTCTCGTGCTTATGTGACAATTTGTCATTTGACATATTAGTTTTGACATGTCTAACATACCCACGGCAACCCATAAGCCAAAATTTTTATTTAAGTACATTTTCACTTTAATCTTGCTTTTAAATTTTATTGCATTAAGTTTTGGAAAGTAAAATAAAGAAACAAAGGATTTGACATCACAGGTCAACTTTTAACACATAAGAGAGAAGATGTCAAATAACACCTAAACAATTGATATATGGGGTTTTTTTGATTATCAAAAAAAAAAATTGATATATGGGGTTTTCTTTTTTTTTTATCGGGAAAAATGAATTTTATTAAAAAAGGGAACAGGGGAAAGGGATCCAACAAATAGTTGGATAATATACATCGGCAAAACCCAAAACACCTAAAGGTCTATAAGATCCACAACAGAAATAACATTAAGTTCAACCCAAACCCAAATTAACCAAATACAGCCTGGACTGGCCCAAGCTTGGACCGGCCCACCTAAACCATCCCACAAAACCTTACCTACACTGGCAGCCACCGCTGTACAAATCACCAGAGCCCAAACCTCGCCGTTTCAGCTGAGCTAGCCTCTCCCAGATGTAGAGACCGGCGGTAGAAACCGGCCTACAATAGTGAAAACTAAAGCAGACAGGGCCTGAGGGCCAACCATTGCCACCATCTGCAGCTAACCCAAACAAACCCCTGCAAAACAATCTTCATCAGCAACAGCGACACTCCAGAGCGACGGAATGCCAGCCCCACACCTAATTGATAGCTCGGAAGGCCGCCGACTGAAATTCGGCACACAAAAGACGACCAAAGCAAACAACCACGGGAGCTGCATCCACCCCACCACCGCTGGACTGGACCACCACCGATCAAAATCGTCATCTTCACAGATCAATTTTTGATATCAGAAAACCGGCCTGCAAAACAAACATTAGAAAACACATCTAACTACACCACCGCCCATCACCAGATTCACCGCCAGATCAGAACCGCCAGCCCCACTTCCACACGACCACCACCCGGCCGCCTGCCGCTTAAAAGCCATCAGTAGCCACCAGCAGTTCTCACCACACCACATCATCCAAATCTATAGCCAATTGCAACCACCACGTCGCCGAACTACATCTCCAAACCAGCCATCAAAGAACTGGACGAAGCCTTGGCCCATCGGAGAAGATCTGATCGCCAGCGAGATGAGCCCACCACCAGTAAGAAACCGGAAGCAAGAGAGGGAGGGAGATCCAAGACGGGAGAAAGGAGAGGACCACCAAGCCGCCACCACCGTTAAGCAACCCAGGTGACATCCAACAACAGCCACCGACAGCTGCCCGGCGATCCAAAACAGGGACAGCAGCAAATCGAAACAGTAGAGAAGGGATCAAGGGGGAGAGGAGGAAATGGGTGCGGAAAAGGAGAAGCCTAGGGGGAGGAGGAGCCGCCCCCCCCAAGCCCGAAAAAACCCTCGCTGTAAAGTTGAATAGAAAGAAGGGAGAGGAAAGGTTTTTAGAGAGAGAAAGAGCCTCCTTTTTGAACTTTAAAATGCATGAACAATTGATATATGGGTTGGAGTTAGTTCATATGCCAATTGTTCCACTTAGCATGACATGTCACATTTGAAATCCATGGTTGTAGATGCTTTTAAGGGAGAGAGAATGGCCGGGTTGCTTTGGATACCCCAAGGATTAGTTCAGTTGGTCTATTTTATCAATAAGTAAGATTATGCTAATACTATGCAAAACAAAAAAACAAGTACCTATACGATCAGATATCTTTCAACCAAATCCAGACTTATGCCTGACGTACATTCTACCGAAAAATCAAGAACCAGCATTCTCTAAAGAGATAAAGAGCTAGCCAAAGACAAAAGATAACAAATATCTATACAATCAGATGGATTCTAACCAAGTACGAAACACTCCAATGAACTCACAAAACTATAGATATGATAAGTCACTACGAGTTATCCACCAAAGACATCATGATGTAGTGTTAGGGCACTGTGGCACGGATATCCTCTAAAGACTGAACGAATTAGTAATTACTTTCGAAAAAATGAGAGATATAACTCTCGCAAATTATACGACGAGACGTTGATATGAAGAGAGATGGAAGAAAAACAAAAGAAATATTAGAGCATCAAAGAAGTGATTGATTTAGAACTAAAACGATGACATTCCCTTCCTGCCGCTATACAAAGTGAAACCCTAAGGGGAGGGGGAGGAAGTACAAATTTTTATTTGAGGCGGTTAGGGTTGAGAGAGAGACTTATTATGTTTTCAGTTGGTTGGTGTGCTCCACACAATTCAAATTTTGATTCGTCAGACCGCAAGAAACACGTAATTATTAATTTGAAAATCCCTTAATCCTGGCGTAAATGGCCTACCCAAAAAATGAATGAGTTAAAATGCACATAAATTGGTCCAGATACTTCTAACCCTACAAGCCACGTGGGAGTATCAGTTTTGTTATAGTGGACTCTTTTAGGTGGACTCTTTTAAGAGGAGTGCTACATACACTACATACTTTCACTACATCATTCACTACATTCTTTATGGGACTCATTTTGGGTCCAACAAAAAATACAGAAAAATATCCATAAATTTTAAAATAATATTTTAGGGGGCCCCGTAAAAAACCAGCTTTAACGGGTATCGATAAATATTATTTCTGGGTTCGTATGTTCGAAACTGCGCAGTTGTGCATTTTCGCTCCTATAAATTGAGAAAAAAATACTTATCGATACCGGTAAAAGCTAATTTTTTACAGGGCCCCCTAAAATATTATTTTAAAATTTATGGATATTTTTCTGTATTTTTTGTTGGACCCGAAATGAGTTCCATAAAGAATGTAGTGGATGGTGTAGTGAAAGTGTGTAGTGTATGTAGCATTCTTGCTCTTTTAATCAGGTTCTCAATTGTTCTCTTTTTTTTTATTTTAGTATTCATTTTGAGGAGTTTGAATTTCGACGCAATTGTATTTAGATTTGGACAAGTAGTAAGTAGGATGAGACGGGGAAAATCAAGCCAGAACCGTGTGTTGATGATTTTTTTGATATTAAAAAAACATTGATCACATCTATTTATGTATTATAATCTTTAAATAATGTTGAATCAAACAACTCACAAACGATTTAGAATTTGAAAATACATTAGAAAATTCAGACAAAGGGTGGACGAACGAATTTTAAAGATCAATCCATGGAAAATGTCATGCCGGATATAATACGCTGATGATAGAGTACTCCCAATTAAATACTATTTACGTAGAATTAACTCAAGTCGTTGTTTATTGATCATTTGACTCATTGGTGAAGAGCATCACGTGCAAATATCACAATACTAGTAATACTACTAGCGTCTTGCCTGTTAAATGAACAAGGACGGAAAAAACATCCGTGTGCATCAGTAGGTTATGACTCTTAAAATACATTTTGAGAGTATTTTAGCAAGGAGGTCTCAAATACATTTTGAGCTTCAATTTTCACAACTTTTTCATGAAAAATACTACCTTCTTGTTGGTTTGTGGCAATATTAATTCAGTTATTCACCCTAATACTTCTCTCTTTTCTCCCCTTTTTCAGGTGCTATGTTTAAGTAGGTAAAAAAACAAACAAACTTCTATGTTCTTTTTGGTACATTAACAGGAAACTAGAAATAGAAAGAAAATTATTATGTTTCAATTAGTTGGGTAAGAAAATGATGGGAGGATGTCTAACATAAGGTATAATTTGTTTACTCATTAGAACCAAAGATGCTTAAATAATAAATGTATTTGTCTTTCATTTCCCTCTCTTGACAAAGAATGGGAATTCTAAAGATTGCTCAGGAGAATATCTTAGGCTGCGTTTGGATGAACGATTTGTGGAGGAATTTCACAAGAGAAAGAAAAATACTACTTAATTAAGAAAAATTTCTAGCCTCCCATTATCTTATTATTGATTCTTATGTTTTTGTCCTAAATGAGCCTAAAAAATATATTTATTTTTCGAGTTGTGTGGTAAGAAAATTTTTTACCCTCAAAGTTATGTTTTTATAAAATAATTCCTAAATTGGTTGCTCTGGAGAATTTACAATGAAAGAATTATATTTAAACTTCTGTACAAGCAAAAAAAAGAAAAGTAAAAAAGTACTTTTCGAGTACTCTTATGCCATAGTCTAATTTTTTCCTATTAAATGATTGTTATCTAGTTTATTTAATACAAAATCTAGAGGCGGCCAAATTATATAAATAAAGATACTTTTAGACTTAGGTCCTATTCAATTATTGAAAAAGTAAAAGAACGAACTAAAATGTCTAAGTCTTCTGTATTTTTAATGTGGTAGTTTACAGAAAAAAACACAATTTTTTCCAACAATCTTATTTTTACACAGCTGAACTACTATTTTTTTTTAACTTTCTTACCATTGACTTTAAACACATGAATGCATAAAAACTTGTACTTTTCCTTAACTTTACTTCGGTATAGTTTCTCAAGATATTTTGACTTTACTTTAGTATAATATATTACTCAAAAATAATTTTTTTCATATCGTATTGAACATAGTACATTTTTAATCGACGACGACTGCCGCCACCAATCTTCTTCTTCTTTTTTTTTTCTTCTGCTGTTTCCTCCATACTTAACTTCCACATGGGCTACTCACCTACCTATTTAATTTGGTGACACTGAGGGAAAACATCGTATGAAAATAAATAAATAACACCGTGATGATGCCAATGGCCTAAAACTAGTTGGAAAGGGCATTCAGTTCAAAAAAACAAGAAAAAAAAATTGGAAGGGGCATGAATGATAAAGACCGCCTAGTCCAACTTTCTTTTTTTGTTTTTTGTTTTCTAATATTGTACTATATATTAACGGGGGTTAACGAGATATTAGTATGTTAATTAACAGAGGGTCCAGAGGCTATCTATAGCCCCGAATTCGAAATTCGCCTCCCGCAGTCCAACATTGGTTACATCGGAAAAGAGTCAAAAAGGACGTTCGGATGGAGCGTGGAGTAGACGACCATAGAACGAGCGTGGGAGTATACAACTTTGTCCTGGGGGATTCGGTTAGGAAGGAGTTTGGTGAGAATTGACGAGTGGAGTATCTGAATTTTAGTCTTGTAGCGGACTGCGGACCCGACATCAACAGGGGCATGCAAAGGGTCTTTATGACTGTGGAAGGGAGGGGTGGCCCGGGTAGAGGTGTTAATCGAGCCAGCAAGACAAGCACAATAGCAGTGGCGGACCCAGGAATTCAACATAGTAGGGGCACCAAATTTTTTTATTTTTTTTTGTAACTGTAATAGATGAGTTACAATTGAGCACATTTACACCAAAGTAATTTTTGCATTCATGATAAAGTAACAATTTTAAAGTATACATGTATTTTAAAAACCAGCTACTTGGGCAAACTTGCACCTGGACTATATATGTTAAAAAAAAATTATTACATGTTCATCATCTATTTTTCTGTTATTAACTCTACGAGTACAAGTTTCAGAGACTAAAAGTGTACAAATACAATTTGTGGGTTCATATTGAATACTACACAAATGATTGGACGTGTTGGGTGTGTGTGTGTGTTGGGGGGGCGGTTGTTTGTGGATGGAGGGGTTGCGCACTATTTTTCTTTTGAAAATAAATAAATAAATAACTGGGGTGGGGGAGACTTAAACACACACGCTGTTGTTCACAAAGTCAACACTTTACCGCCGCACCAAGAGATGCTTAATTGCACATATTTGACATATATTAATGTTTTGATTTATTGAGCGGCTCGGATCATTAAAATTTGATCGGAAACTATGAGGTGTTTTTTTAGGTGTCTAATTTGTTGTCCCCAGAACGGCAGAACCGCCCCGTATAATATATATACAAAATCGAAAAAAAAATTTTTAAAAAAGGGCATGAGGGCACGTGACCCCATGTGCCCCAAGGTGGGTCCGCCCCTGCATAATAGTATATTGCTCAAGCTCTACTCGACTCTTTATTATATGTGTTTAAGTTTGGCTCGAGTTTGAGAATTTTTTGATATTATAATTGTTCAAGTGCCCAGCATAATATTGCTCAAGCTTTGCTCTATTCCTTATTACATGTGTTCTAATTTGACTTGAGCTTGAGATGTTTTCGAAACTAATTGTTCAAACTTGACTTAAGAGCTTGAAGTTTTGTATTTGTGATAAACTTAACTGGACTCGTAGAATACGCATGTCAATCTCGAACTTTCAAGCCTGAGTTTAAGCTCGTGAAATTTTGAGCTCTCAAGCTTGAGCTTAAACTTAAGCTCATTAAGTTCCAAAACGAAATGCTTAAATTAAAGGAATTAAGTAGAACCAACTTCATCTATCTAGGCCAAAAAAACTTGTAAACATAAAATTCAGTTTACTAGCTACCATTCATTAATCTACCCCTGTATTTATAATATTTATGGAATTACTCATTTGTCACGAGTCTAATGAGCCAAACACCATATATATGCTCAAATTTGGCTTTAATTCATAAACAAACAGAAATTTTTTGATTGAGCTTGGCTTATATTATTATTTTTTAAACGAGCTTAGACAAGCCAAGCTCGAGCTGTTTGGTTCGTTTAGCCACCCTAGGAAGAGGGTAAGACCAGAATGGATGTGCGCATGCGTGTCTTTCAAAATTCTACCAAATAGCAAGAATTTGTAAAGTGCGATGATTAAGAGCGCGAATGCAGAACAATGATTGAGTACAGGAGCGAATACCATTATGAAGAATATGAGACTTTGGGAGGAGTCCACTACGGGATTGTAGTGTATCTCAATATTATAATTTAATTTGTTCTTAATCAATGTCCGGGTCAATTTGCATATACCTCGATTAATTTCAAGACTCTAAATTTAATTTTTTTTTTTAGAAGAGAGTAATAACTTCAACAACAAAAAAAGAAAAAATCCCCCCAATAAGGAAAAACAAAATCTAGATCTAAATAGATACAAACAAAATACAAATAAAAAGCTGTTGAGAAAGAAGCTCGAACTAGACCATACTCCCTCATAAAAGTGGCGTTGAAAAAAGCCAACATGGACACCTCCGTCGCTACCTCCGTCGTTTCTAAAGAAATCGAAAATCACATAGTGACATCCGATCATCCACCAAAACTGAAATTAACATTCTTAATCACCCAACTTTAATTAAGTAGGCAAAATTAAAGGAGATGAAAAAAAGGCAAACAATAACAAAAGAATTAACACGAAGACAATAAATTACCAGAGTTCACAACAAAATCAATATAAAACTTATCTTTCAAACACAAAGACAATAAGATAATGAATCCATATAGTTCAAAGACACTAAAATATAATCCAACCATAAAATTACATAAAATAACAATTTCGAATTAATACACGATCGAGTGAATCCATCTTAATTCCAAAGTTTCATTTGTGATTTGTGAACTAAGGCACAGACTCTTAACCCCGTATAATAGAGATATGTATATAAGGCTATTTTTTCGTAATGATATTGCGATTCCGTTTCGGTTATGGTTCAGTTACAACGTGATTCTCATATAAAATCGAAATTAGAATAGAACCAACTCATTATTTTAAATTGAAAATCAAAGTCAAAGCCACGTACAAGTAAAAAATCGGTTAAAATTTGTCCGATTAGTTCGATTCAGTTTGGTTTGATTAACCATTGGTTCGGGTGGGATTGCCATGTAAGGGAAGGAAGGAAGGGTAGGGCAGTTGGTTCTGGGGAACTCTAGGTAAGTGTTTTACTCTCCCTTTCTCTCGTCTCGCTTATCTTAATTAAATTGCTATATGTTATAGAAGTCAATGGAACTTTTGTTTGTATCAAAAAGGTAATATCGATTTGCCATCGTAAGACGTATTATTTAACACCATTTACGTTTTTCAAAAAATGGACGGTCAGTATGATTTAGAGAGTAAACTATCAGACAACTTTATCTTAATTATGCGGTTGTCGATGTCTGGTTGATTTCTTGGTTCGAATAAGTAAACATATCTCAATTTATAAATGATCGACTCCAATCACCAAGATGCAATTTTGAACGGTTCAACATAGGCGCTCTACAAGTCCATGTTTATCTTTTGCGGTTTTGCAGTCTCATGTTTATTGGAATGAATGTGGCTTATTCAAGGAGCCGTTGTAAGAGATAATTTACGAAGCCGCTTGATCTTAATCATTTGTTTCGGCATTGGTCCGGATTTTAATAAAACTTTTCCGAAGAAGAGTTTTAAAATCCAAACTATCCAATACGCTTTGAACGGACGTGATTCACCCCGTAAATCACTATTCACGAAAAGCTCCGTAAAATAGTTTCTCTTATTTGGACATATGGCCTGCCATTTTCTGAGCACTAACAGATTTTCTTGTCCCTCTCTATAACCATGTTGTCATTCAAAAGTAGAAGATTTTGTTGGGAGTCAAAATATTGGAACCGTTAGAATATTTCAGCAAAAATTTCAAATGCGATCGGATGCCGCAATCTCATTTGTAGAATATAATAATACAATTTGAAATGCACTCTTGAAATAGTATTTTCTGTCTAATTAAATTAGAATGGTACGTGTACGTACTTTTCTCACTAAGTTGTCCAAACAAATACATTAATTGAACAGATTTCGTCGTAAGTTCTGCTATTAACAAATTCGACTTAAACAAAATCGAGCCGACATTTTCCATTTTCCACATGAATATATATATAGAGGATCACACATCTCCTTTGATACTCCTTCAAATATGATTGGTTTTCAACTCGCATTGCAAAAGTAGTGACCAAACAAGTATCAATGTATAGATGTGCACAGATTGGACTGATGTGGATAAATTGTTTTTTTTTTTTTTCAACCAACTTGCAGTTGGTAGTTGGGTAATTTTGTTATTGCAACCTGCAACTTATTGGAGGTGTGAAGACCATTTATGTCAGTACAACAGTTTTCGTCCGGACGGAGTGGAGGACATTTGGACGCCCGCGAAGGGATGAAAATCTGGAGGTTTCGTAAATCACGTTCAGGATTGAGGGCCGTCCGGACGGAAGTGACACGACCAGACTATTTTTGGGAGAGAGGTTGTTGTATTCCTAGAGAAAGAACTTGTGAGTGTTCTCCGTCATTTTGAAGTGTATTGGTGTGACTTCCGAGTCCCGAGTGATCGGCACGTTGCAAAGTACCACATGTTATTTATAATAGTTTGTAGTCAACAACAGTGAGTGGAGTCTCAAGTTTGCAGAAGATATTGACTAGGGGGTATTGAATCAAGCAATGAAACGTACAAACCAAGCTTGAATATTTTTTTGAAACTCATTAAGACTTCAAACTAAGCTTAAATAAACAACTTCTCGGCTCGTTCGCCTTACGAATTATAAAAAAGCTACTCGAGATTGGCTATATATGTTTGGCTTGATTAAAGTTTAGTTTAGCTAAGCTTGTCTCAAAATCAAGCTAAGCTCGAACATATTGTTGAAGCTTGTTAAGTTTTCAAGCCAAACTTGATCAACCACCTACTCAGCTAGTATCACCCCTAATAGAGACTTTATCCACGACAGAAACCGAGTACGTAGCTGTGACAGAGGCTGCTAAGGAGATGATTTGGTTGAGAG
This sequence comes from Rhododendron kiyosumense, assembly GCA_019656275.1. Lineage (NCBI taxonomy): Eukaryota > Viridiplantae > Streptophyta > Magnoliopsida > Ericales > Ericaceae > Rhododendron > Rhododendron kiyosumense. The sequence goes on from BPLS01000305.1 coordinate 130,804, forward strand.
GATTTTTCGGTGAATTGAGTTTGAAGCAAGCACGGAGTGTTTTTTCAGTGTCAGCCAAAGTGCTATACATCTTGTTAAGAATTTGGTATTTCATGCTAGAATGAAGCATATTGATTTTCGTACCATTTCATTCGCTTGCTTTCGGAGGAGGGGTGAGATCACCATGTTCACTTTGGATTTGATGGAGTTATACGCGGAGCAGAAATCAGTCTTAAAGTGGGAGATCAATGGAGGTGTGAAGCTAGCCATTTCTGTTATTCCAGTAGTTTCGGTCCAAATTAACGGGGATGAAGGTTGTCCAGACGCCTGCGAAGGGATGAAATCTGGAGGTTTAATACGGTAATCCCATCCGGACGATAAAGAGGGCCGTTTGAACGGAAGTGTAGTATGTGTAGACCTGATATGAATGTAAGTGTGTGGTTGTGATTTTTTATTTTTTCCTCATTGGACAAAATAGAAGCATAACATTATCTGAAAAGATCTCAGAAAAAATTTGATTAGTGGTCAGTCGAAAATTTACAATCAATTATGTAAGAATCTATCGTATTAATTAGACGAATAGAGGAAATGAGTTGTAAGGTTTGGTGGATCCATTAATTAGGAATAAAATAATTAGGTTGAGTTCCGCAAAGTTTTTTGGGCTTTTTCTTATTTTAGTTCTTATTCAATTTTTTTTCGCATTTGTTAGTTTTGCGCTTCACTTTTTTGGGTTTCCGATTCGTCTTGACACTCGTTAAGACGAATCGAAAAAATAAAAAATTATGACTTTTACCCAAATAATTTTTGAAAATATCCAAGATAAAGCCTTTTTTACGAATCCGAAAATAAAAAATATGAGGCACAAAACTAACAAAAACAATTTTTTAAAAATAAAGACAGAACAAGAAAAATCCCAAAAAATACAAAAAAAAAAACTTAGCGGAACGCCACGTAAGGCCCCGTTCCGCTAAGGAAAATAAGTAGTACTTATTTGACTTTGTTTTTGAATTAAAAGAGATGTATTATAAAAGAATAATCTATTTTATAAATTAAAAAATAAGTATTTAAAAAATAAAAATCGTAAGGCAACGGAGCGGAATCTCTGTCATGGGTTAAAAACCATCATAGAGTAAACTAGTCATAATGGAAATCATGGTTGTCTACGACTACTAGCTGTTAGACGGACTATTATTACTAATATCAATGATTCATAAACTAATTTTGATTATCTCAATGCTGTTATGCAGATAGGAAGGATAATTGGGAGCCTCTTAATTTCCAAATAAAATTTTATAACGGTAAATTTCGTTGGAGTTATCTCGACGATCTTTTGGCTAACAAAAGTCTCCCGTAACAATTTTGTACTTTCACGCGAAACATTATGTCCAGCTGCGTATATCCAATGCCGTAGTTTCCGGCGCATCCTATCTGTTTTGTGATAGTCTTCAAGGAGATGAAGAAGTAATTTACGCTCCGTTCCGGAAACCTTTTTAAAAAATAAGTACTTATTTTGATACTTTTCATTCAAAAATAAGAAAGGTCATTCCATAAAACTCAAACAAAAAGTTCCTTTCACATTTTCAAACTAAAAAATAATGTAAATGAAAAAAAAAATTCAATTTTTTTTTTTGCACCGTATCAAAGATTTCAATGAAATCTATCAAACAAAATCTATAGTGATAGGAAAATTATTTGCGTAAACACATGATTTTTTAGCTTGAAGTTGCCTTATACAAAAAATAAGACTGTTGCTATGATAATTGGTGCGACAGAGGTAAATCATACCGGCAGCCGCGCCGGGCCGTCTCCGGCCATCAAATGGCCGATCCGAGCCGTCCAAAAATTCGGAAAAAAAAAACCGAGGGGGCTCGCCCAGGAATTAACGGCATCCGAAGTATGTAGGGTGCTTGATCTGAACACCTTTTTCCCGTGTATATATGATCAAGCACCCTACATGGAAAAGGGGTGCTCGGATCAAGAACCCTACACACCTCGGATGCCGTTGATTCCCGCGTAGGCTGCCTCGTTTTTTTTTTATAGAATTTTTGGACGGCTCGGATCGGCTGTCCGGTGGCCGGAGACAGCCCGACGCGGCCGCCGGTACGATTTTCCTCCCCGGCCGGTTGGTACCTATACAAATTCTTCCAAAATAAGCGCCAACCTTCTTATTTCCGGAATAAGCCTTCTTATTACACAAAAAATAAGTTCTTATTTGGTTTCCGGAATGGAGCCTTAGTACACATTGTACTTATTAATATTTTTACCCAGACATCATTATATTTACCCAGGTGTCTGTTAATAATCTTCCAGTATAATTCTCTAATAGGAGTATTATTTACGCAATTTCTCACTTTTTCTAAGGAAAGCAAGTCGTGATAAGAAAACATGATTGTCAAAAAATTCACCAAATTAAAGTAGTAATTTTTAGAGAAAATGACGGTCAATGACGTATTTTGATTATTAATACCCGTCAAGAACATTTTCAGCATTAATAAATGTTCTCAGTTTATCCTTGGCGAATATTAATTATAAAAACATGTCCTGAGCCCGTGAGCCATCATTTTTCCTAATTTTTATTTTATTTTTTTGCTACATAGGGTAGTACTGTAATAAGTACTGTACTAACTTCCATGTTGGGCCCTGGGACATAATCAACCAACCCAAGTAAGTTATGGCGGCCCACTCAAATGGGTTAGGTTGGTTTGTTGAAAACGTAGATTTGAGATTAGTCCTAAATGATAATCCAACCTATGGTTTGATAGAGCTACTTTTTCTTTTCGCCATAATGGGACAAATTTTTTTTTTTTTTTTTGCAGACGATAGATGTTATAATATGTTAGTAGAGTTTAACTTATTTAGCATATTAGTCTAAAATCCAAAGAGGTTTTTCCCAGCCGGTCTCATGCAGGTGGTTTATTTCTCATCAAATCCTTGCACAAAAATTCGCACAAGTATTTTTTCCATCAAGTCCTTCCACACGTGCGCACTTTTCCTGTCATCTCTTTCCACTCTATGTACCCCACGAGCATTTGTGTGGCAGTGGAACTGACCGGCGTGATTCGTGGACTGTTGTCATTACCTTTGATAGATCCTTACGAATAGATTTTGAATATTCAAATTTTATAAAAAATTGAATATGTAGAATAAAAGTTACGTACATTTTAAGATTTATTAGAACAAAAAGAGGGAGAGAGAGAGAGAGAGTTATTAGTGCGCAGGAGAGGGATGAGAGAGACTGAAATGACAGATGGGCACATTTATTGCGTGTGGGGATAGGAGAGAGAAGAGAGAAACACGAAAGAGAAGAAAATAGCTGGGCGCGTGGGTGTTTTTTTTATACGGGATTTCATGGACTATTGACTTATTTGAAAAGGATTTTATGGGCTATGAAATTGAAAATTGGGACCGGCCCAGCATTTTCTCAAATCAAAATGAAACAACTCTCTAGGAGCTTTAGTTCAGTCTAAGTTTTTGTAATGTGTAGAGTTTATTAATAAAAATATTTTAGAGTTTAGAATCCTGAAAAGACAAAATTGTCTTTAATGAGACAAATGTTTTATTTGGCTAACACAAAAAATGTCTTTTTCATTTAAATTGTCTTAAATGAGACAAGGGCCTAGTTTAGCTAGGGTTTTAGGGTACACTTTCCTATTATAGGGTTTTAGCGTTTAAACACTTTCATAGGATACTCTAGGGTTTTAAGCATTTTCATATATAGGGTACCCTAAGGTTTTAGGTATTTTCAATGCTGGTCAACGTTGGTCAACCTTAGGAGGGGTTTTTTGTAAATCCTAGGCAGAATATCCTTTAGACATTACGAAAAAAATATTTATGTCCTTATTATAGCAAAAACCCTTATAATATGTCCTCTTACTTAATTATTACGGCAAAGCTAACATCATTCCATCAACTTGAACTTGTGACCTCACACACTGGACCGCTTAAGCTACCGATCTGGATCGGTAATTTCTTATATAATTGAGGTCTCACGTTTGAATTTTAAAGTGATGGATTGGTAATTTCTTCTTCTCTATTTCTTTTTTTCTCTATTTGGTTATCAAATTGAAAAAATTTATCATCGGACAAATCGAAAGAGGCATCTTCCATTACAAAGAATATCTCACAACGGGGTAGTGTTGCAACCAGTATCCAAACACGCAACAAGACCACACTTCCTAGAAAATCATGGCAACTCAAGTTCGTGAAAAAACTCACAAGCCTATTTTACAACAGGACGGAGGTGAGATTCAAACCTCTAATCAAAATGACGAGAACAACATATGCAACCCGAATATATAATCCCCAAACAAAAGGGAATGACTTTGGTGTCTCCGGTCATTTTGGGGACACCGTAACTTTTGGCATAACAAAATCATTATGAGTATAACCAAAACCTATTACAAGCATAACAGAACCATAACAAGGCATATGCCTTGGTTGGTTTTGGTTATGCCTTGATTGGTTTTTTGGATATTCTTTAGTTATGCCTTGGTTGGGTTCTATTATGCTTGTAATGGATTTTAGTTATGCTCATAATGGTGAATTTATGCCAAAAATTACGGTGTCCCCAAAATGACCGGGGACACCATAGCATCATCCCAAACAAAAATACAAAAGAATCCAAAGATTCTTGTATTCATCGATTTTGTAAAGATGCAAAAGCGAAAATCAAAATTATGCAATCACTTACTAGATAGTAAATAAAGTAATCTCGTGGTTTATTGAACTCAACGAAGGATTACAACCTATCATATAAGCTACAAGTTCATCCAACACTATTTGAAGGCTATTGTACGATTAGTTGCTACTATCAAGCACCACACATGTAGATCAATGGCTTAATAATTTTTGCTCTAAAGTACTACACATCAAGGAATATGCAAACGAATGTTTCATATGGTAAGTGATCGAAACTAAGCTGACGCCTTTTCGTGCAGCACTGCAAATGAGTTGCCATCTCAATTTGGTCCACCTTCGGTAACATTTGCACCACAATCTACAATTGACACATGTATATTGTATTCAATCTGCATTGCAAAGGTGAGATTGCACCTTGTCTTCATCTAAGGTGCAAGGATTATCGACAACCGTAGCCGCTACCATCGAAAAATACTTTTCCAACCTCAGTGTTATTTTCCCAAGGCCTCCCATTCCGATGAGTAAAAAACGATTGAAGCTTTTTCTCTCATGCGAACAAACCACTGCCTTTTGAATCTCACATGTGCATCTGAACTTCCCCATTTACTCAACATTCTATAACTGAACTGAATCTAGCTATAGCTAGGCCTTCCTGGAAATTTCTTTCAAATTTAACCCATCTCAAAATGAGGCTAAAAGGAGGAAAGGTAGTTGACTAAACAATAAATACCTTCTCCAAATTAAGCTCTAGTTAGCTCTTGTGGATCTAGAGTTTTGACCCTTTCCATCAGTGATTGAATCTTTGAAGATGAGTACTCCTCTTCATGTCATCTTGGCAGGGGGTAGATACATACAAGGAGAGAAGTGGCGGGCATAGCTAGATAAATATAGAACACAGAGAGAGAAAGAAAGTTTAGGGTTCGGCCTCGAAGTTTCACTATTCTATGAGGTTGGAGGCCCGTGACAAATGCTATTGTAGCGGGTGTGTGCCACCGGCCCAATGACATCTTTACCCATTGGACCAACCAAAAGGTCGAATTGGAAAACAAAATTTTTTTCCGACCAACAATGCTACTCACATAATGATTCAAATACAACGACTTATACCACCTCTCACGTGCATATGGAGTCTACATGTAGTAGTGTGTGTAGAGCCCAATTGTATGTAATAAGTTGTGTTTGAATTATTGTGTGAGTATCATTTGCATTTTCCGACAGTAGAAGTATTCGTGTCAGTTTACACGCATCACGACTAAACCTTTCTCTGGTCCGGTCAAAGAAACAACCCATCCCCGTCGAGGATAGGGGATTCACAAGAAATTTTTTTTTTTTTGGCCGCCCCTAAAAATCGATTCTCGTCAATTGAATAGGGTGCAAACTGACCAACTAACCAGACAATCCTTGGGCTAAATTGAAAAACAGTTCTGATGGGTAAATAAAGATCTCTCTCACTCGTCATGGATTTTGACATATTGACCCTATTTATTTCAAATTAGGTTTGAATCAACGAGATGAAAAATGCCAATCACCTTCCAATAAATTTGTATTGGTATTTGTAAAAAATATGTTTTGGTATTCGTAAAATGTATAGTATTAAAGTTTTTACTTTTTTTTAAAAAAAACTGGAAGTTTTAATTGTTTAACGTTGTAGGTACTTCGTTTCATGGAAATTTACTACTAGCTTTTATTGTGATATTAATTATAAAGATTAAACATGTTCTTCTAAGCCTTGAAATTGAGGATTTATTCATTTTTAATCTCAAGAACCATTCGCGGTCAATCAATTAGTCATGCATGTGGAAGCGTGGAACCTTTTCTTGGCACTGAGAACGAATAAATAAGAGAAAGCTGGCATCGAGTACGTTCCAAAAAAATACTACCAGTATAAATTATGCTTTTTTGGCAAATTGTCTTTATTAAATTTTTTTTGCATTTGAGTCTTTTGTCTCAGATTTTTGTGAATTATTGATATTTCTCAACGGAAAGAATCAAAAATAAAAAATTATCGTCGAAACTCATACTATAATTTTTTGAATAAAAACAAAAATAAGCCAAAAATTACAGATTTGGTGTAGTCCTTTTCCCATATTTTTTTATGCATGGGATCATATTTCTGTGAAGAGTTTGGGACAAGGATTAACGGCTTAATTGGCTGTCTTGCCCTTATTGCAATTTTATTGCAAAATGCCAAGTCAATATCTCTTTACATCAAATGTAATCTTTCGAATTTTATTTTTCTTTACCACGTCAAGTCAAGATTGATCAAAACATAGCAATTGTTATTTCTCATAAATAGTTACTCCGTATATTTTTATTAATAAAGTTTGTTTTATTCGTTGACAAATGAAAATGACGAAACATAAATGGATGAACATTTTATGATAATCTCAAATAAATAGTCATTACGAAGGCCACAAAAGTTCATAACTACCAATTTTTCTCTACGAAAACTAGTTGACAAATGAAAACTTCCGTGGCTTCCACCTTCTTGATCTAGTCTCGCCCAAAGAAAAAGCACCATCCGCCGAACAATGAAAATTGCACATGCCCCATGTTCCTAGCTTGTGAAACAACCTAGGTAAAAGCAGAAAAATATAAGACATTTATCATAACATTGATTGTAAGTTATTTTGCGAAAAATTGAGACGCATTATTGATTAAAACTTTCTTGGATATATTCATTCCACACTTCGTTTTCTACCATTGCTCTTTTTTTTTTTCTTTTTTTCTTTTTTTCTTTTTCATTTGAATCCCAAGAAAACCTTGCACGATTAAGCACATGTTCAAGTATTATGTATGTCTTTTTCCATGCCTTAATCTTAGCCTCAATATGATTTTCTCCAAAACTTATTTCCATCAAATTTTGTAGCCTTCTCAAGTAGTCAGTGCGAAAGGTTTTGTTCTCAGTTTGCCAAAATTCGGAATCAGTTGAGGTGAGGGTGTATTGAGAAACATTCCTAGTGAAGTTGGTTGTCTCACCCTATGGATCGAAGTTGAGTCCCATGAGAGTTGAATTGGAGTTAAGGGCTATGGACAGCCGCTGGACCCCTGTTAACTAACATATTAACATTCCGCCAACTCCATTGATGTATACAATATTGAATAATAATAATAATAATAATAATAATAATAATAATAGGTTAGGCTGTTGTACACACAAACAAGGAGAATCAAAAAGACAACTTCAATAAACTGAGGAGAGATACTACAACCACACCCAAATACACTCTCTCACCCTTGTGTTTTGTGAGAGGGTGTGTATTTGGGTGTGTACGTAGAATTTTTGTAAACGGAGAGCAAGACTGTCAGACCATACAAAAAGGTTGTGGCATGAAAAAAAGGAGTCCTGGCATTAGGACCCTAAAAGAGAGAGAGACAGTAATGAACTTGCTAGTCCTCCATTCAAATAGTACAACCCTGAAGAATTTTAATGCAACTAAATCAAATGATGGATCTCAAAGCACCCTACTTAGAAAAAAGAATTTAGACTATTAGTACTAGTAAAACACAAGTACTGGGGGTGGTTTGGCTTCTTAATCCATTTAATTTTTTTTGTTTTTATTTTTAATATTTTTCATATTTATTAGTTTTTCAATTGATGTGTGTCAATTGGCTGGAATTGCCATACCCATTATACAAGCATGCATAGATTCGTGTTTCACTGAGTAAAATAAATACTTATTTTTTGAATTAAAAGTGATGTACCGTAAGAGAATGACCTGTATTATAAAAAGGAATAATAAGGAGAGTGATTTTGTCACTCCCCGTTTTGTTAATGCCACTCTCTTTTGTGTTTTATTAGATAATCAATTTATTTTGTGAGAGAAGGAGAATGACATTAACAAAAAGAGCGTGACAAAATCAATTCCCAATACGCACTTGAAAATAAGAACTTCAAAGGGGAAGCGGGGACTGTGCTGCACAGCTTGGTGCTGTGCAGCCTCCGGTGCCGCCTTGCCGGCATCGGTCCGACGATCGGAGATGTCCACTGCGTAGAGCTCGTCGAGTACTACAAGTGTACCAAAAATCAACCCGATCAAATACCGTTAAGTGCCTTATCGGAATACATATACCTTGGAAAAAAAATAATCTTAATGGATACGAAACACTGGATTAAAACCACTGAATCCATTCTTTTCGAATTATATGTGTTCCGATGAGGCACTTAACGATATTTGATCGGGTTGATTTTTGGTACACTTGTAGTACTCGACAAGCTCTTCGTAGTGGACGTCTCCGATCGTCGGACCGATGCCGGCAAGGCGGCACCGGAGGCTGCACAGCACCAAGCTGTGCAGCACAGTCCCCGCGTCCCAATGTAACGGGACTCCGATGCAACCAAGGAGGCGTTGACCATCTTTTCCAAATGTGTATGAGCCGAGGATCTGAGGCCACCAACTCTGGCAAGATAAAAAGCACACTTGGCAAAATCCTATTTGTCAAAAGAAGATTGGGGATAAGGAAATGGATGATGGCACTTGGAACACACACTGTCACACTCCCCATTTTCCTTGTTGCATATGCACTTTTAACTGGGAAAAAACCAGTACTCCACCCCAATTCATTTCTTCCAAACCAAAGGAAAACAAACCAGCTGAGTCCAGGGAAAATGGCATCCATAGCAATGACACCCACATTCCTCCGCGGAGCCGCCCCCAAACACCCCTCAACCCCCACCGGCCGCCAGCGCGGGGCGGTTGTAATGTCCAAGGCCTCAAAGGTGAGTGAAGGTGTGAGTTTCAAAAACGAACACGACAGCGGCAGTGGGAGGAGGGATTTGGTGTTTGCCGCTGCAGCTGCCGCGGTGTGGTCGGTAGCGAAAGTAGCGGCGGCAGATGAGCCGAAGCCGGGGAGTCCCGAAGCTAAGAAGAAGTACGCGGCGGTGTGTGTGACCATGCCCACTGCCCGTATCTGCCGCAAGGGACCATCGATCAACTAGTTGATTTTTGGGATCATGAGGTGGTTTGTTACCTGTTTGCTTATTCTCTGTTGTGATTTGATGTATGTAAAAATTTGGTATGATTGCCATGGTAACAACATAATGTAGACTTGAATTATGTCCGTGGTATTCTATTTCAGTTCTCAAAATTTGAAAATAAACTAGAATCCTGTCGTGTAATCTCGAAAGCGGAGGTAAAATTTGTGTCGATAAGCCAAATCATTCAACTCTCTAAGGAACCACCAGGTTAATAAGAATCGGTAAGCCAAATCGTTCAACTCTCTAAGGAACCACCAGGTTAATAAGAATCGGTAAGTGCATGGTCGAGTCATATCGGTACATTTCTCTCGCTGAGATTACATATTCGATGCAGGTTATAAAGAATTTTACCCAAAAACTAGATATGTAGCAGCTCTTTTAGACGTACTCCAATTCGATGCTCGTATCCATTCAAACAAAAAGACTAGAAATCTCTGAAAGCCTGAGTTACCATTACAGTGGTTGCAATGCAACAGAAATGAGGTCTCCATTTTGCAGCATCCTCTCCAATCTCCAGGTCTTTACCAGACACAGAATACTCCACTATACAAGTTAGCAATGCAATGACAAATCTGGAGATGAGAATAAGGCTCCAATTTATTCACATAAATTTAGAACAAATTATACAGATATACGTAACGTTCGGGACATGGCTTACTTTTAGCTTCAAGCCAGAGATTACAATCTTTTAGTAGCTTATTTGCTTTGTGCACTTTACAAAAAAAATTGCAAGTCTGGCTAATTGATGTATTTACGGAAGGTGAGTAATCTTTACTCACCTAACCTCATTGGTTGACTGTAATGAGCCATCTCTAATCAAGTTTAAGCTGAGACTCTTAAATCTTTCTCGCGAATATTGCCTGGATGCTTTTCTCCAATCAGTACCGGCTTTCATCATCGCAGCAAATTCTTCTTTACTAATGCGCCCATCCTGTGCAATAACAGAAGGAGACGCAGATTAAGTTAATGTGTCACCGCTGTAACTCATAAAATATGATAGGCAAACTAGAAAAGCAACTCAATTCAGACTATGAAAATATGTAGGATGTATACAAGAAATCCACAAACTCAAAATGGTACAGATGCATACAAAATTATATCACTATATGGATTTCACTGTGCGATTAAAGAGATCTACGGTCATGCTCGATTGCATAAAACCTTGAGAAGCCAACAGCAGAGCAAGGAAATTTGGCCCAAAAGGTCAATCATGAAGCAAAAAGCTATGCCTTTACAGGGAGAGAAAAAAAGAAAGAAGAAGCATCACGTACCAAAAGAGTACATGTACGTACGTAAAGAGATAGATCATCATCAATTACCCAGGTGATGGTGGTGGCATTGACAAGACTCATATCGAACTTGAACACAAACAAATGAGAAAAGTTGAGAAACATCTCCAAAGAATTTCTCGTAAATAACCATCTATAAGTGGGAATGAGGGGTTTTCTTGAATATTTACACTTTTCATGTTGAGTTTAGGCTACATTACCAGAAAAGGGGTAAAACATAGGCTATGGTGAGCCTTATGAGATATGAGTGGAGGTGCCATGGAGACCTCTGAAAGTATGACTGCGAGGCCTTTGGAACAACAATTTCTTGTCATCACAAAACCAAAGCCCTTGATCAGTTCTAACTACTTGCCTAAACAAAGAGTGATCAAAAGAAAGCTTAACGAAAAGATCCATAGTCCAAGACTCTTATGCTTGCTCGAGATGAGCTACAAAAGAAAGCATAATGAGAAGATCCGTGGTCTAAGACTCTAATGCTTGCTTCAGAGGAGCTATAAAAGATTCGTGGGGCATTAGGAGACCTTACATGGGGTAAATTTGGAAAATTTTACATCGGCACAGGGTAAACTTAAACCATCCAGAATGCTGTTCAAAAAAAAAAAAGTTAAACCTTCCAGAAAATTCTAGACATCTCAAGAAGCAAGATATGTTTGTAGAAACTTTATGTCCATCTCAAAACCAATTGGCAGTGAGTGGAGAGGTCCCAGATGTTATTAAGTGATCACCCATTCCACTCCCAAGTAATGTGGGATTCATTTCCTTAACATCCCCCCTCACGTGCAGCCGCATTTGAGGTCTGTCATGTGTGGCCACTTTTTGGGTCCTATCATCGTGCAGCCTTTTCGCTGGTCTGTCATCGCGGGGTGTGGATTGTGAATTTTATAAAATGTGGGGAGGAACGGGCCCCGCTCTGATACCATGTAGAAACTTTATATCCATCTCAAAACCAATTGGCTATGAGTGGAGAGGTCCCAGATGTTGGCATGTAACTATTGGAAAGAGAGATATCGAGTGAGGAGAAACCTTCGTAAATGCACATCAAAGAACCATAGAGGAAGTAATTTCATCTAAATGATATGGAAAATTATACTAAGATTAATTGCACACAGGGAAACATGAAATGACAAGAGGATTTATCATTAACCAAAAGGGATGAGCACGTACAATCCAAGATCAAGATTCACATACATCAAGTTTATGGTAGTGAGTAATGACCTTATCTGTATCAACATCGTGCATAATGGCATTTATGACCTCATCACTGTTGGAGTCATCTTCACCACTTAAGGCAGCCCGCAGCTCTTCAGGCTCTATGTAACCACTCTTATTAAGATCAAAGAATGCAAAAGCTTTATGCAAGTGCTCATCATTGGCCAACTTCCTTAAATGAACAGAAATTGGGACGAACTCTCCATAGTTCAGCGCTCCGTCTCCATCAACATCAGCCTGTTGCAGGTTCACAATTCAAGCACTTAAGGAATAAAGCATGAGAATTCTATCGGGGTGAGTGAAGGTTCAAAATTAAACTCAAGGGCTCAGAGTCTCAGACTGATAGGACTTAATAGTTTGATGCTACGTTGCATGAACTTTTCTTAAGACCCTCCCCATTGTGTAATCATATGAAAATTGCTGATGTTTTCTAATTGACATTCACCAAGGAAATATTTTTAATTCGAGTTTATTATTGAACGATGGATTAAACTTTCATGTTATGCATTGAATGGTCTGCGACACACTGATAAAAAGAAATTGCTGACCAAAACAATAATGGTCTATGACCCGTTATGAACACTATTTACCCAAGAAAATGAAAGAAATATACAACGGAATATGAATATTTTGCCATTTTCCCAAAACCATGGCAATTGATCAAATGCATCTGATACATCAACATGTACCAGCACTCAAAACTTGTACCCGAGTCCATGCAACATAGGTTTGAACTCACAAAACAAGCTATTCTAGAAAGTCAAAAAGCAATGAGACAACAAAAAATAATGGATTTTGTAGAGAAACATTATGATACATACAGCTTCCATTAGGATTTGAAGATCCGCATCAGGAATTTGGTGGCCAGCCTTTTGTACCCCAACCCTAAGCTCCTCAAGGTTTATCTTGCCTTTCTTGTTGGTGTCCATTATCTCAAAACTTTCCTTTATGGTAGCCACATCCTCCACTGATAAATACTCTGCAATCACCTGTATAAGCGGCATTTACAGAAGTTAAGCCCTGAAGAAAAGGTGCCATGGAGACAAGGACGGAACCAGGATTTTACCCTAGCAGTGGCGAAATGTATTTTAAAAAAATCTAGTAGTGGCGAGACTATATAAGTTGGGCATAATTTTTTTTTTACATATAATAATTGCATTTTTTAAAATTCTTGTCGTGGCGGTCGCCGCCACTAGACCCCCCCTGATCCCATCCTTGCATGGAGATCTCCAAAGCCAAAAGCCCAAACTCCGGCATGAACAATAATTTTCATGGACTGTTATTGTTCTTAGTAAAATACAGAAATAAAATTCAGTAATTACCGTTAGAGCTCTCTTTTTTAGCTTGTTCATTACGGAAAATTGCTTAAGTCTTGCTTTTACAGTCTCGCCAAGTGGTACATTTGGAGCTTTCTTGGCATCTTGCAACCAAGGGTGTTCTGCAGCCAAGCAAGAAATTTGGTTTAATATCTTCATATCTATTAGCCACTAAAAACCCAAGAAAGAATATTGGAACACAAAAACTTCATTTAAAGTAAACATTACCAAGCGCATCCTGAGCTGTAAGCCGCCCCTTTGGGTCTGAGTCAAGCATTCTCTTTACGAGATCTTTTGCATCATCTGAAACTTTAGGCCAAGGGTCTCTCTTAAAATCTATTACGCAGCGAATAATTGCTTTTGCAACTCCTTGTTCAGTGTCTGTGAGAAAAACACACTTGTGTTAGAAGAAGAACCAACCATAGAACATGGTATATTGTTTCGCATGGGTGTGGGTTGTCTTTCAGTAGGAAATTATTCTGACAAAAGTCATTTCACATTCCACATTTCATACATAATAATAGTGCATCAGAAACTAATATCTTCCACGTAGCTTCCATAACTTCAGATGTACTTATTGTGCCCGACCAACCCAAACACCAAACCTACAGTCTGAACTCCCCACAGTTGCAGAACGAAGGTGGTGTTTAAGATATCTAATCAGGCATTTGTCATCTTTTAAGTTAATTTTTTCAGCTTCTTGCAAAGGTTTTTTTTTTAAAAAAAAAACTTTTTAAGCTTGTCTTGAGAAGAACTGGAAAAGAAAAGAACATGGACAAAAGATTCTGCAAAAGTCTGTAGCAACAAGAGGATACCCAGAAGCCAAAATTCTAACTTTTGGCTATTAATTCCTTAGAGGCTTTTTTCACGTTTTGCATATTTTTTTACTTTCCTAATTCCTCCCGTTCATACACAGACTGAAAAGATTTTCTTTAGTAGGAGCTGAAAATGTACACTAAAGACGAACAGATTCAGGGGAAAACTGATCAAGACTTCCAAAACACAGCCCAAGTAAGCAAAGAAAATGCTGAGCACCTAGGATATGGAGAAGCATACCTGCCCAGAAAGGTGGAACACCACAGAGTAGAATGTAGAGGATGACTCCAGCACTCCAGACATCAATCTCTGGGCCATAATTGCGTTTTAGAACCTCAGGAGCCATGTAATAAGGACTTCCCACGATCTCAGTAAAGCACTGGCCTGCAGACAAACAGAAACAATTAGGGATGCAAAGAGAAACTATAAGGACGCACCACCACCTGATGCTGAAATCACCGAACACAATGATTGCAGAATGCTTTCCATTGCATATTACCGGGTTTGAAAAAAATCGACAGTCCAAAATCGATTGCCTTCAGGGGTGCTGATTCCTTCTTGTTTGCAAAAAGAAAATTCTCCGGTTTCAGATCACGATGCATCACTCCATGCCTATGACATATCTGCAAAGCACAGAGAACACCACTATCATCATACTCCCTCCGTTCCAAATTGAGAGTTCCTCTTGGGGATTCCAACTATTTAAAGGGACATGCAATCATTACACCTACAATACCTATCATTTCCACCATTACCCCTATATTCTACCTACTTTACAACACTTATATTCACCTATGAGGGACATTTTTAGAAAATCACCAAACTTTTCCTTCCATTTTTGAAAAAGGACCATCAATTTGGAACAACTCAAAAAGGAAAGATGGACTTTCATTTTGGAACGGAGGGATATATATGGAAGCATTTGCATGTTATGTATGGATACACTGTACATTTATGTTTATACTTTATAATCAAACAAACTTTCCAAGAACTCACACGTCATTTAAATGAACCGGCATATATACAAATGTGGTTGAATGGGTAACACTACAAGAGTTTGTCTCGTCTCGTTCAATATAGCTTATCACGAAGTTATGGAGCTTCTTAAGTTTTCAAGTCAAGCTTTTAACAGCCACAACTTGGCCAAAAAGCTAATACTCTTCAGAAATCTAGCTACTCAAGTCGGCTTCATTAAAGATCATTTGAGATAAACAAATCCAGCTGAACACATTTTTAAATTTCCTTAAGTTTTCAAACCAAGCTTGAACTATACACTATCAGCTTAGCTCAGCACATTTACGGCCCTACTATTAACAAACTCCTCAAGAATAAAAATAATAGTATCGATTTGAACAGATCAAAACTAATCGTCTACACCTATTGAAGAAATAATTAACCAAAAAGAAGAACATCTAGCCTACTAAAAAACAGTGTAGTCTCAAAAAGCAAACAAAACCCAATCCATAATATCAAATGTAAGTTCACAGTAAGCCAATAAGAATCAAATTCTAGACAATATCATCTGAGCAACACGAAAAATTCAAACTGCATATACCTCCACAACTTCCACAATAGTCCTCATAACCACCGCAGCCGCCCTCTCGGTGTAATGCCCCCTGGCCACAATCCGGTCGAACAACTCACCGCCCTCGCACAATTCCATCACAATGTGTACCGCACTCTCATCCTCAAAAGTGTCCTTCAAGCTCACAATGTTTGGATGCTTAGGCAAATGCTTCATGATCTCAACTTCTCTCCTCACATCCTCGATATCCACCACAGTCCTAAGCTTCTTCTTCGATATCGATTTGCAAGCGAATTTCTCACCAGTTGCCACATCAATGGCCAGACACGTGATCCCGAATTCGCCTCTACCTACCTCACGACCCAGATCGTATCGCTGCGAAATGTCACGGCCAGTTGGGTTTTGTAATACAATGAGCTTGTCTCCACCTCCGAACCCACTGGTTGCACCATAATCAAGTGCAAATGGGTTGAGTTTTTTCTTCTTCTTCCCCTTCTTCTTAGAGGAAGAATTAGGAGCCACGCAGCAATTTCCCATGGATTTAAGGATCAAAACTGCAAATTTATTGAGTTCCCAGATTTTGGAGGAAACCATGAACAACACAACGTGTATCAGGGTAAGAAAATACGTTCTTGAAATCTTTTTTCTTTCAGTTGCCGTGCATAGCACGGTTGATGATACTATTATAAGATTGCAATGACACCCAACAATTTCTCAAGAAAATAAGGACCGAATCTGATGCTTCATGCAAAATAAACATAGAAAATGAACACAAAAGCGGATTATAGCCATTTAGGGGACAGAGATGTCTTTGGTTGCAAGGCAGGGGTTAGGTGTTAAATAAATGGAAAAGTGGCTTTTTTGTGAAACTAATCTCCAAAAAATGGGAATCTTATAAAATTCTTAATAAACAAAATAGTTTTGAGGTTAGACACAAAAAGGTGTGGAATTTTAAGATACTAAAGACAACCCAGAAGCTAATGAAGCCAACTCGTAAATTGCAGAACAAAAAACATACCTGTGAATTTTTTGTGTAGTCTTGATTTTTTTTTTTCAGGGGATATTTGATGCATGCAAGAAGATGAAATTTGAGGAAGAACCCAGATGGGTTTGAAGGTCAAGAGCTTCAATTGATGGGATATCCTATAAAAGGTTTGTTGGAGAAATGATGCAAAATAATGATATCGTGTGAATCCGCCATGAGAGAGAGAGAGAGAGAGAATCAAAGAACTGGGAGAGACCTTTTTTTTCTCTTCTCCTTCTGTCAATTTCAACAACAAAAAAAAAAAAAATTCCTTGTCTTTTCTTTGAGCAATTTAAGCAATGTTTTAGCTTTTGACAAAATGATAATCTAAATGCAATGAGCGATTGTGAGAGAACCAGTTTTTATAGTTATTGGGTGGGGTCCATCAAGAAAGCTACTGCCAAAAAATTGGTGTGAGCCAAATTTCATTTCAAATTGGTGTGAGCCAAGAATTGGGGTCCATCGAATGGTTGTAGAGTGATTTTAGAGAGTAAAAGAAGTATCCAATGCTTTGGAGGAGGGCAAGAAGATAATTTCACGTACCAATTCACTTAGGAGGGAAAAAAAAAAGCATGCAGTGTGATTTTATTAAAATGGAGAGGGTGTTAATTGAAATTTACCCTAAAATCTACCTAAAAATGTGAAAAAATTATTACTTGCTCTTAAAGCACCGTAACGTAATGCTACAAGGGTCTTTACCACTGCACATCCACTTGGGGCTCAAAACTAAGCATATGAAATCCACATAAATGTATATTGGTAGAGTTCTCTAAAGTACCACAAACACTGAATAATCACTCCTAAATGTAGCTATGAGAGACTGGCAGGGGATAGAGGACTGGGTGAAAATCCCTGTAAACTGAATAATCACTCCTAAATGTTGCTATGAGAGACTGGCAGGGTATAGAGGACTGGGTGAAAGTCCCTGTGTTACGGGTATATATCTCCCTCTTTTTACGGTGTGATATTGCATGTGAGAGAAGGAGAATATGTACCCGTCATATGAAATACCCCTCGTTCATAGGACATCACAGTGTTGTCCCCTTTCATGGCCCACCTGATGGTTACAACCATTCAAATTTCAGAATTTAACGAGTGAGTTTTAATCATAAGAAAGCTCAATTGATTGAATATCAAAAAAGTACATGACCTATCACATTTAGAAATTTATTCAAAATTAAAATAAACTACTCTATCGTTTTAAAACACTTTAGAATGACATCTATGGAAGATTTCTTGAGGAACTTCTTTAAAATTAAAATCAAGATAACACGTATGTCTTCATTTCGAAAATTTTATTCCCAAATAACCTAACCTACCACTACCAGTTAGTTCTCACAAAAAAAAAGAAAAAAAAAAGATCTGAACGCATGAATAACTTGCCCTCCGAACACAATGGTGCTGCGTGCAACTTGCCTTTCGACTTCACATAATATAGCACAAACTGAAATTCCATAGGAGAATATGAGACACGCATACGAGGCATAACATAGAGTAGAAACAAGTCTTCCTTTTGTTAAACCAACGTTGTTCCCAAGAGAAAGGTTTAATTTCCGACACCGTAGTACTATCGGTAGCAAATTAAACCCAAACCCGCAAACCCACACAAACCTCCCCACAATATGGCGAGTTCGGGTTTTGCTCATTTGTTTAAGCGGGTTTGTAATCAGGTCGCAAAAAAAATACCTCTACTCCCACAGACTTCCGTTCAAATTATGATCCGATGTGAACTCCTTTAATTTGTACAAAACACAAACAAACCTCTTTCCCTCTATCGTAGTTCTACCCGACCACAAGTGAAGCCAAGAATAATTCGGCACTCGACAACTAAAAAATAGCCAAGAATGATTTGCCACGGAAATACCCAGGTCACAAACAGTTTCACCTCCTTCCGTTTACGTGAGAGACAAATTCTTCATAATAGTTGGCAAGTCCCCTTTGCGAAGATTCAGAACCCACTGAATGTAGGTCCTTTTGCTTCCTGATGACTATTCTGGGTTTCAGGAGCATCGTGGTGCAAACGTTCAGAACCCGATGAACTGGCGGAGTTAGGTGAGATGGCAGAGTCAGTTTTTTTGGCAAAACGACCTCCAGACGCCCTTGCCCTCCTCATAGCATGCTGGTGCCGGGATTCATGAAGATATGGCTAAAGGAAAAGGAAACAGATTACACGACACCAAAAGCGTTAGTTATACTACTCTGACTAAACGGCTACAACAAAGTTAAGAAACAGGAGGCATTGAACCACTAAAACAAGGCTTATTTGGAAAACAAACCTTTCGAGCTTTTATAAGCTTCCTTTCAAGCTCCTCTTTAGCACGTGATTGCCTTCGCCTCAAAATCCCATGATATTGCTTTGCGTTCACATAAACAGGTTCTTGTGCCATTTCGAAGGGCAAAGGCATTCTCGCATGATGCATATCAAGTAAATGAGGTGGCACCTGACCATTGCAATAATATGTCAAAAGTTTAATACATCTGTCACGAAGAAACATATTATAAAGGAACCAATCTATTTTTCGAGCTGGGGGGCGCGGGGGGAAAGGGAATGGCTGGGTGTGGGTATGGTGACTGGTGGTTTTTTTATTTTTCAAGCTGGGGTGTGTGTTACGGTGGTGTAACCAGGGATGGCAATTCTCCCCGATAAGACCACACCCGCTTCGTTCCCCACCCCAAGTGGATTGGAGATTCAGGGATCTTTTTCCGAAACGAGTTGGATTCGGGAAAGGATTTTGGAAAAAATCGGGGAACAAGTTGGAGGCGGGTTTACCACTACCCGTCTACCCCTACCCCACCCCGCCCTACCCTAATCCCTGTTTTTCCTTATTTAATCTACTCTTTGTACCCTTGATTATGCTTTAATTGGCATGCCTTTTTTTTATTCTGTATCTTTCGAAACTGATTCTAGTGTTGTAAGTTAAAGGTTCATGAATTTATATTATTGGCATGCCTTTTTTTTATTATGTATCTTTCGAAACTGATTCTAGTGTTGTAAGTTAAAGGTTCGTGAATTTATATTAAAATTTTGAGTTCTGGAAGGTTGATAATGACACTAGTTTTAAAAAGTTCATGATGATGATATTGTTCTTTTTTAGTGGATGCAGATATAACCAGATTTTGGATTTCGATAATTTATTGCTTGTGACATAATTTTTTTTAGTGTCTCAAAATATTAGACAATAAACTTTTTCATGTTAGGATTAGCCGTTTGGGGGGGGATAGAGTATAAACAGATTTCCCCGCTAGGGATCAGGGCGGGGAGGGGAATTGGAGTTGGGTTCAGGGATCGGAGATGGACATATAGATATTCGCCCCGCTCTGTTCCCATCCTTGCGTGTGTTTGTGGGGGGTGGTGGTGGTGGTGGTGGTGATCGGTGTGTGCAAGTGTGTGGTGCAAAGTAGGAGGGTGTAAAGTCAATTTTCACCAAACAAAGATGAAGTAGCTATCCTATAAAGAATTAAGACCAGTCAGCTGACCGTTAATATACAAACTTTCAAGCAGTCACCACCAAACCTGATTCTCTAAGCCAGTCCCCAAGACTTTCTTGTAAAGACATGTGGTTAGCTGATACGTTGCATAACAAAGAGTTCAATTTCCAATCAAACAATGGAACATAGGATACTGACTGAAAAGAACTTCACTTTCAGAAAAGAACTTCACTTTCAGAAAAGCACCTCTTTCAAGTTTCAACAAATAATTCCACAAATTAAAGAGAGAGGACATCAATGAATTGATTGGAAGTTACTAACTAGACCAATCAAGTTTTTTTGGTTCTTAAAAACAAGCAAAAATTGCTTATCGTTTCAAATGGTGGAAGAGATAGTGTAGACATACCAAAGGCTGAGGACCATAAGCTGCCATCATTCCCCCATAATATGGATCCTGATATGGATTTACTGTACAAGCCTGCAATAGTTACAAGAACACTAGGAATATTCTTCTATTTCAATGCCATGATATAATTGAATGCACAACTAGAAATAGAACATTCACCAATGCAGCTTTCACAGACTAGGCAGGTCAAGAAAGGTGAAAAACCAAACTTACAATTGAGTGTCCAACAAGTTCAAATTGCTGAGGCTGTGCATGGTTTCCATTACTCTGAGGCACGGCTGATGCTCGATGCTGGAAATCCTGATGATCTTGTCCATTATTGTCCTCTAATGTTTGAAACAAAATCACCATTAGTAGAAAATTGGGAAGTTTCAAACTGCTGAGCCCACCAAAGGATTTTGGTGGCAAAGAATGCATGTATATAACCAACTGTAATTTTTCAAAACAAAAGGATCTACAATGGGAAAACAGAAGATAGTGCAGAATGAGAGATAAATTTACCAAAGAGAATCATGTGAAATCGTTACATATGAAAAATACATATACCCATGTCAGTATGCGTGTCTACTTCTGCATGTGTGGCCTAGCAGCTAGTAAATAGTACTACATAAATACTTCTGTCATTCTGTGACACATGCCATGTCCTAACATAGCCGGTATATAAGCTCTTCCATCATGTTGCATGAAATATACTCATTGAAATTATGTGATGTAAGCTTTAGCTACTATTAGAACAAACTTAAAAGTCCAATGATCAGTTACCATCACTATAGCAATGAGTTGCTCCTCAATACCTACACTCACGCACAAAAGATATAAAAATGAACCCTTCTATGGGAACCGACCAAATATGCATCAACAGTGCACAGACCAGCACGTGGGGCCCACTTCGGGTCCTGCACGGATAATCCAAGCCGTTCCATAATTTTAAAATAATTTTTCAATTGGCCTTGCGATAAATCAGCTCATCTGGAGGCTTGATCCAATCTTCCAATTTTTCATTATACAAAAAAAGATGAGCATGGTTTCATTCTCAAGTACATTCGACTGTGCCCCTGGTCAAAATAAGATTCTAAAAGATCAGTTATACAGCCAGTATTCATCCCCCGTAATCTGAAACTCAGAACAGGAGAAATTTCTGTACGTAACAAATCCAACAAAGAAATTGCAGCTGCGATTTCCTATCTTGTTAAATCACAATTATTCCAGTTTGCTCAATCCAGAAACAGTAAACTACATTAAACTGGTTTGAACAATAACTGGATGTGGCGAAACAATGACTTTTGATTCTATGACAGCACCATATCCACATCCAACTCACCATCAGATAGTGAAGGACAATCTTTAGATTGCTCCATTGAAGAATTAGCTGTGTTTTGCCCTATCACAGCAGGGGGGATGGAACTAGTACCCGAACTGCGCCACCAAGGCTCTGAACAACCTGTTGATGGAGAAATACTGTATGGATTAGCTTCTATTCGACTAGCACTTCTAGAATTTGACTGCATGCTTGCGAATCCCTGCACAAACTGCATATATCGTAGTTTATTAACAGATACAAGAGAGGTCCACACAAGCATAGATAGTTCAAGGACATAGCAAAAAAGAGAAAATCATTGAAATATATACAAATATTGCTACCATTGCAAAGAAAAATGCTTCTACGCTCTTGAAATTGCCTCAATTAAATGTCTCCAATAAGTATTAAAGGCAGCGTGGCTCAGCTTGTACAGAAATTTGCAAGGCTCTCATCAGAACTTTGTTCAAGATCCTATACTTATAATTAGAACACGCACTCATGCAAGCAAATAAAACAAGGGACTTAGACAAATACTGTGATTTATAGTCTCCTTGGATCTCTACATGTAACATTTGGATCATAGGAAACTCAAACTATTCATTCTTTTATAAAGGCTTCCTAAATGGAGTAGCAATAAGAAATATCCTTACCCTCCTTTGTGACTGTGAGTGGAAATAAACTGAAGAAATCCAACTCCTACCACTATAGAAGCACAAACAACGACTATTCGTAAGAGAAAAAAAATTATCTTGATTCATCAGAAGTTGAACAGGTAAGCAAATTTATGCTCTCCTAGTACAGGGATCAATGCTTCTGTTTTTATTAGCATCCTGTCCCGTGAAAGATCATGAACTGCCCAGAATAACCTTCTTTTGGATACGTAGCCTATAGGCCCTATAATTTGTAAATGACAATTAAGCCTTAACTTTTGTGGGCATATGATACCTATGGCTATGAGGTTATGAATTGTCTATTCAATTAGGCTCTCCTCTAGTTTCAAGTTCTTCACCCCCACTACAACTTCACGTAACATTTTGTTCACATTATTCATGAATCAGTACGTGTCTGCACCAGCCCCATATCGATACACGTATTTTCCTCTTTTCCAGGAAAAAGGCATACCCAGATTTTTCATCAGGTCAAAACTCAATAGTATCACAATTCGAAGGGTTTTCCAACTTTATCATTCCTTTCCAAGGGAACACCAATCAATATTATCCAAACCCCAACTTCCATTTTTACTTCCAGCCAACACAATTGACACTACTTTCACAACCATATACCCATTAAAATCCTAAAAACTGACTAATTCAATGCCACAACCAGATAACCATCAAAATCAAGAATCAAGAAAAAAGGACTAAACAGGTGAACAATTTCAAAAAACCCAATTCTCCAAAAACCCAAATAGCTAAAAAAATCCCAATTCTTAGAAAACCCTAGAAGTCAAAACAAAAAGCACCCATCAACATCTACATATATGAAGAACGAATCGAAGGCGTTGAGAAGACGACTTACAGGTGTGGAGCGAACGACGAATTTACAAAAACCCAAATGAAATTTTTGGCGCTCTTTTTTTGGAGTTCGGTGTTTGGATCATTAATGCTCGGAGAGAGAAGATCTAGGGGAAAAAATGGATAGAGAAAGTAGTAAACATCGTTGGAGTATAGATTATATTTTGTGTTCTAGAATCTAACTAGTAGTAGTAGTTGTTAACTGCAGCCACCTGGCTAGGCTAAGCTACGCCTCACCCCACCCAGATGTACCCTGTCCCTGTATGCGTTCCTCTGACCTTTATGCTGTGACGGCGCTATCAGCCACAGGATACCGCTAATTATTGACGTATTTTTTTTCCCAGAAAAAAAGTTTGAGCTTTTTTGTTTTGTTTTTATTTAAATTCTTTTCATACTTAGTATTAATTTTGGGTCTAATTTTTATTGATTTTTTATTTATCTCAACAAAAGCAATCCAACAAGTAAAAAATTACGACTGTTACTCAAATTTTTTTTATAAGTGATCGTCCTGTAGGACTCGTTGAGGAGATAAAAGACAAAAAAAATTCTCTTTGTCCCACAAAGGTAGCCTATTTCGGTATAATTTTTAAATAAAAAATTAAAGCACTTTTGTTCATAGCTCTTTTTAAATTTCTTGATGTAAAATTAAAGATTTCAATTAGCCTCTTAATTGGGTGTCAAAAAATTTAAAAGTTTATGCACAAAAGTACTTTAGTTTTTTATCCGTAAATTATGCGTCTTTTCGTGGTAGGCTATCTTTGCAAAACTAATGGAGTATTTTTTTTGTAATTCTGTTTAAGAGCATTGATCTATATGAGTTTCGATTAAAATGTTAAGTAACTTTTTTGTTTGTCATTATTCAAAAAAAAAAATTACATTTGTTAGTTTTGAGTCAAACTTTTGTGACTTATTGATTCATCTTGTCAAGAGAAATTGAAAAAAAAAATTATGATCGAAAGCCAGGATGCGTGCCAGTTTCATACGACCAAGTGGAGTTTCTCCGGTCGAACTACGGGAAAATTCAAAAAAAATTATTTTTTTGATTCCTCTAGATGAGATGAATCATTAAGTCATAAAAATTTGACGTAAAATGACTGAATACGGGAAAAATTTGAATAAAGAAAAAAAAATTAACTCGTTTTGACTTATTCCTAACCCAATACTTGCTGAAGGGCGTACTTTATAGGAAAAGTTTTGAGAGCATGAGGTGGCACACAGAAAAAATAATTTAACCTAATCTAAAATCTTATTTAAGACAATTATTACTGCCTGAGTCACATAATTTTAATCTATCCTTATATTTTTGAATGTTTCAAAAACAAGTTCACTTTGAGAAGTCAAACCCAAAATCTTTGTGAAATCTTCCAAATTATATTTTTCATAAGTGGGTTTTCACACTTTGAAAGGTTAATTTAGATAGAGACACAATTTTGATTATGAGTACCTTCCAATTTGATTTAGACCCCGTTCTAGAACACATTTTTAAAAAATAAGTACTTATTTCACATTTTTAAACTCAAAAATAATGTAAAAATAAAATTATTTTTTTATTTTTTTTGCACCATATAAAAAATCTCAATAAGATCAATCAAATAAGATCCATATTATTAGGAAAATTATTTACTTAAACATATTATTTTTGAACTTGAAATTGCCTTCTTAAAAAATAAGTACTTATTTTAGGTTCCGGAACGGAGCCTTAAAGTCCATTAAAATTTAAATCTATGTCTTCTTAAAATTTAAATACTCCTTCCGTCGCAATTTACTTGTCATTTTTTGGAGTTCGTGCTACTTTTCAATTAATTATATTTTATAATTTATAATATTTTAGGTGATTTCAAAAATAATGAATTATAGCACAAATCGAGATCTATCAAATAAGATCTATATTTGATATAAAATTCATTACCATTTTAAAGATATAACTAGTTTTTTAATTCAATTAGAATAGAACTTGGACAAGTAAATTTGGACGAAAGATGTACTAAAAAAAAAAAAAAAAAACCTTAGTGGAACAGGGCCTAATTTCATATAGTGTAATCAAGCCCCGTTCCAGTTTTATAAAAAATGAAGTTTTAGAAAATGAAGATAATTTCAAACTCAAAAATCATGTGTTTACAAAAAAAAAATTTCATCTATATGAATCTAGTTTGATAGATTTCATTGAGATCTTTTAAACGGTGTAAAAAAAATTAAAAATTTATTTTTTATTTTTATTATATTTAAACTTAAAATTATCTTGCTTTTTCAAAAGTTTAAAAGAAAGCGGAACGCACCTCGAAGCCCATTATCCTGTGAAATCAACATGTCCCTTCAATTTGAAACTTTATTTTGGAAATCATAGGTGGCCTTATAAGTTTCACAAACGTGGAGAAGACGAGAATCTTTGGTCAAAAGATAACTCCAGGACAAATATGTTACATCAAAATTATCAGGTGAGCGGGTTAAAGCTTCTTCCTCTGTGTATAAGGACTTGTTCCTCGCCTTGTGGGACGACTTTGGGGTTCGCCTCCCCTCCGGTTTTTTTTCCATCCAGTCTACTGTCTAGTTTGCAATTTGTGAGCCTATTTCGGGCCTACGTCGATAATCGGAACCGTTTATCATGTAGAACTTGTTGAGACGAGTCACCATACCAAAAGTCACGTCCATCCGATTTGTAATGATACCTGTTCGAAACACATTTATGTGATAAAAATGGTGTTAGGCAGGTTCCTATCTAGTGTGCTCAACACCATTTTTATTAAATAAATGTGTTTCGAACAGGTATCAATACAAATCCGATGGACGTGATTTTTGGTACGGTGGCTCGTCTCAACAAGTTCTACATAATGAACGGTTTCGATTATTGATATAGGCCAGAAATGGGCCCATAAATTGCAAACTGGACAGTAGACCAGATGGAAGAAAACTGGAGGGGAGGCGAACCCACGACTTTGACTGGTTTCGCGTGGAGGGCCATTTTTCATCTAGTACCTAGATAGTATTGTGCTAGTATTTAGATGGTACTGTGGTAACGGCATGTCCTCACAGCCACGGATAGTAATTATGGCTTGAACCGGACATTCTACAACGGGTTGGGAACCTCTATGATCACGCCCAAAGAGAGTTGTTCTGCTGGTCGTCCATTCCCACCCGATAAAAAAAAATTATCAAAAATACATGAAAAAAGATGGTTTTTTTTAGATGATCTCAAAGACAACCTGAAAAAGGTGATTTTGTCAAATCTTATCAAATTTAGAAGTTAAAAAAAAAAATTGTGCCTAAAATAAAATTGCTTCTGATAATTCCAATTTAGCACTAAAGGATTTTTTGTTTTTTCCCACTTTGTATAACTAGATTGTGAATATATTAAAGGGTGTATAACGTAGTGCATAGAGACACTAATATAATTCTAAAATCCAATTAACTAATTTAAAACGTTATTATTATTATGAAAATTATTTGTGCCGATAATGTAATGAAATTAGATGGAGAAATGATTTTGTCACTCCCTTTTTTGTTAACGTCTCCACTGCAAGTATATTTTTGCACCAAAAATACACTTGCAGTAGAGTGACGTTAACAAAAAAGTAAGTGACAAAATCAGCAGTCATTAGATGCTATCTATACATATTCTGTGCATGGCACAGGTTTGACACTATTATTTTTGTAAAGCCAACTCTAACTTTGATTGTATTGTGGACTTGTTTTCGTTCGTTTTGGAATTTTGGAATTGGATTTGTAGATAATGAGTGTAGAGAGAAAATGAGTAATAATTGAAAATATGGGTAATGATTGGAAATAGATAGAGAAAAGAATAAGGACAATAATTAGAGAAAAATAATATAGCAAATTCAAAATCCAAAACCATTAAACCTGGATAGTTCTCTTGAGCCGATCAATGTGATTTGAATCATTCATTTCCTAGGATTTATCAAGTTGAAGTTATTCTTGCAAGAACTCTTGGAGTCGGATCTAGTATGGGTTACTCTCTAGACTCCAGTAGGCCTGTTAATAGACTAGATTGAATCCAAATCTAATAATACTCGAATTCGATCCGAACTTCATAAATCCAATAGTGGTAATCTAAATCCGAATCTGTAAAATCGGATAAATCCGAATCCGATCCAATATTTTTTTTTTCATACTTACAGAATTTTTTTTTTTTTTTATATATATTTTTTTTTAACTCCGCCTGGTTCGTGCTTAGAGTCATATCTTTATTTCCCAGCCAGTCCCAAACCCGGATAAAGGAGGAGGGTTGTGCGTTAGGTAGCTAACAGCCAGCACGTAAAAAACCCGTTAGATCTTTTATGACATGAATCCAAATATGATTACGAGACATGCTAGGGCGTTCCCTTTAAGCGACGCGTTGTGCCTGCCTTCGCGTGCTTCGAAAAATGAGCAAGGGGCGCCACGCCGGCTCCCGGGTGTGGTGATAAGTGAGCAAGGGTTCCCGCGCGTGCTTGGACGAGCGCGGGTAAAGAAGCTAGCCCAGGACTATAGGATTCGTTTAGCAACTTGGAATATAGGGACATTAACGGGTAAGACTAGGGAGCTAGTCGACACCATGCTTAGGAGGAGGATTAGTATAGCTTGCCTTCAGGAGACTAAGTGGGTAGGGGAAAAAGCTAAGGAGATAGAGGACACAGGTTATAAGCTTTACTATACGGGTAAGGATAGACATAGAAATGGGGTAGGTATCGTAGTAGATAAACACCTGAAAGAGTCGGTAGTTACGGTGACGAGAAAAGGAGATCGGATTATTTTAGTTAAGCTTGTAATTGGAGAGAGTATAGTGAATATTATTAGTGCGTATGCACCCCAAGTAGGCTTGGATGATCTTATTAAAGAGCAATTTTGGGAGCAAATGGATGACGTGGTTCAAGGGATACCTTTTGGGGAAAAACTATTCATAGGAGGCGATTTCAATGGTCACGTTGGAGTGCATAAGCAAGGGTATGAGAAGGTGCATGGTGGCTTTGGATTTGGTGACCTTAATGAAGGTGGTAGGAGGATTTTAGATTTCGCAGTAGCTTTTGACCTTATAGTTGGGAATACGCTCTATAGGAAGCGAGAGGAGCATTTAATTACCTTTAAGAGTGGAGCCAATAGAAGCCAAATCGATTATTTTCTTGCTAGAGGTGTAGATCGCTTGACATGTAAGGATTGTAAGGTTATTCCTGGAGAGTGTTTAGTGGCACAACATAGACTTTTGGTGTTAGATGTTCGTCTCAAGGGGAATAATAGGAGGAGAAAGGAAATTAGATGCCCACGAACTAAATGGTGGGGCCTAAGAGAGGAGAAACTAGAGGTATTCAAGGAAAGAATGTCTCAAGAAGTACGGTGGGGAGTGGAAGGCGATAGTGACAATATGTGGAATACGATAGCTGACGGTATTAGAAGAATATCGAAAGAAGTTCTTGGCGAGTCGAAGGGAAAAGGTCCAATTTCTAAGGAGACATGGTGGTAGAATGATGAGGTTCAAATCATGGTAAAAGCAAAGAAGGAGTGCTTTAAAAAGTGGCAAAGGGATCGGAGTGAGGAAAATTTCCAGGGTTATAAGCAAGCTAATAAGGAAGCTAAGAAAGCCGTTAGGGATGCTAAATTGAAAGCTTATGAGAATTTCTACGCTAGACTCGATGGTAAAGATGGAGAAAAGATTATTTATAAACTTGTTAAGATACGAGAAAGGAAAGCTAGAGACATTTCTCAAGTTAAGTGTATAAAAGATATTGATTCAGTGGTGTTGGTGAAAGACGAGGCGATCAAGGATAGATGGAAGTCGTATTTCGATAAATTGTTAAACGAGAAACATGAAGGAGGCTTTGGTGGGGAGGAGGCGTATGTACCTGGGAAGAACGTAGAATATGAGTTTTATCGGAGAATACAAAAATTCGAAGTGGTTAAAGCTTTGAAAAGGATGAAACTGGGTAAAGCCCTTGGACCAGATGGTATCCCTATTGAAGTGTGGAAAAGTCTAGGTGACTTGGGGGTGACTTGGTTGACGAAGTTGTTCAACAAGATTATTATGACTAGGAAGATGCCCGACAAATGGAGAAGGAGCACCTTAGTACCTATATATAAGAATAAAGGGGATATTCAAAGCTACAACAACTATAGAAGTATTAAATTGATGAGCCATACGATGAAGTTGTGGGAAAGAGTTATTGAGTATCGCCTGAGGAAGGTGACTACGGTGTCAGAGAAACAGTTTGGGTTCATGCCAGGAAGATCCACCATGGAAGCTATCTACTTATTAAGGAGATTGGTAGAAAAATATAGAGCAAAGAAGAAGAATCTCCATATGGTTTTCATAGACTTAGAAAAGGCTTATGATAGAGTGCCTAGGGATATCATATGGTGGGTTTTGGAGAGAAAAGGAGTGACCAAAGGGTATATTGAGGTGATTAGAGACATGTATGAAGGTGCCGTCACTACCATTAGATCCCCAGTAGGGGAAACGAGTGAATTTCCAATCACCGTAGGATTGCATCAAGGGTCAGCCCTGAGCCCATACCTCTTTGCCTTAGTTATGGATGAATTGACTAGACAATTTCAAGAGGATATTCCATGGTGTATGATGTTTGCAGACGACATTGTCCTCGTAGATGAAACTGCTAGAGGTGTTAATACGAAACTAGAAATTTGGAGGGAAGCATTAGAGTAAAAGGGTTTTCGGATAAGTAGGAGTAAAGCGGAGTATATGGTGTGCAAGTTTAGTGGTACCAGTAATGCGTTTGAAGAAAGTGTGACGATCCAAGACCAGGAGATACCAAAGAGAGATCATTTTAGATATTTGGGCTCAATTATTAGTAGCAATGGAGAGATTGCGGATGATGTGTCCCATAGGATCCAAATGGGGTGGCTCAAGTGGAGAAGCGCTACTGGTGTACTATGTGATAAGAGGGTACCCACAAAATTGAAGGGAAAATTTTATGGAACGGCCATAAGACCAGCGATACTTTATGGGACAGAATGTTGGCCTATTAAGAAACAACATGTGAGCAAAATTAGTGTAGCGGAAATGAGAATGCTGAGGTGGATGTATGGTAAGACTAGACGAGATAGGATTTGTAACGCCCCCAAAATCAGGGTACGTTAAGAAGCATTTATTACATAATAAAAAGAGTTTATTACATTATAAATACTTCAAAGGGGTACAATTATTCAACAAAGAAAGGAAACTAAGATTTCCTAACTACAGCTCCTCTCGCTTCTTCATCCTAGCCAGCTCCTCAGCTCCGGATGCCTCCAAGTGAACTGTCCATCTTGATCATCTACAAGGTCTGACACATTATACCGGCGTCGCCACCAATATAATATGCCAGGGTCACCACAAGGCAACACCATGAGCTACGAAAGCTCAATAGAGTAACCCTACCCACTAACCCTTAACTTACAAACAAACGGTAATAGGAATCAAACTAATAACGATGAAACAATCCTCATTCTCGATCTAACGTTGGTGACCAAGTTTCTCTTTGTTTCTCCTACGTAACTCATCGTAGACCGTGTCAATCATTTCCATTTACAAAATCATCTGCATTGGCTCCGTACCGCGGATAACCAAGCCTTTCAAAATCTTTAGCATTGGCTCCGTACCGCGGATAACCAAGCCATACACACCCAACCTCGGTTCCGCCGTTCCGGGTTCCCGAGTATCCTCACAATGGTTCCGCCGCACCGGGTTCCCATTGGCACACAAAACTTGCATTGGCTCCTCTCCACGGAAAACCAAGCCATATTACCAACAAGGCTACCACGTCCGGCCCTATTGGCAATCTTCACAAAGGGCTACCAAGTCCGGCCACTTCGTGGTTTTCACAATTCACGCAATGGGCTACCAAGTCCGGCCACATTACGGTTTTCATTCACACAACGGGCTACCAAGTCCGGCCACGTTGCGGTTTTCACAATCCACACGACGGGCTACCAAGTCCGGCCACATCGCTGTTTCAGAACACATTTCTCTTTAAACACACCCTAGGTGCCATGTTTCTAACTTCCTCGATTTTCGTGTCACGTTCTCATGCAAGACTTCCGCGTGTGAGACTTTACATACAACATGCATTCAACAAGCTTCGAAATAGTACAACAAGATCATCCAACTACATAGCATGCTTAAATCATCTTGAAAGTAAAACATGCATTCCCAACTTTTTAACTATGATCAAAGTAACTTCCAAAACAACATACGATTTATACAATACATAGAATTAGAGTGAAAAACTACTTTATACTTGGAAAAGTAGGTAAGGATAACTACCTTGATCCGAAACTAGTCGGGGCCGAAATAGCTAGGTGGAATTTTCCCCGAATCTGGACCGAATTTCGGACGGCAGTATCTCGGTCAATCTTTGGCCGAATAGAGTCGTTCTTGGGTCGAGAACGAAGCTCAAGAAATTATCTACAACTTTCGTGGAGAAAGTTAATCCTAGAAACGAACCTAGGTTGGAGAAAAATGGGGATGAAGCAAAGGACAGTAAGCTGTCCAGAAATGAAAATTCAGAATTTTCACTGAACTTCGGATGACAATATCTGGGTCATTTCTTAACCGATTGGGGTGATTCTTGAGCCTAACTTCAAGGTTTCGAAGTGCTCTACAACTTTCCAGAAGGAAGTTGATCCCAAAAACTACTCTAAACAGGAGAAAATGGAGGATTTCCGACGGGACAGTGGCTGCCCAGAAAAACTGAAAATGGTTTCTAGAGAGAAGGAAGAGCTATTGCTTGAGGTGTGCTTTGAAAGGCTTGGAATGGCCTTCTATTTATAGGCAAGAGCTTGGCCCTCTCCTCTCTCTCTTTCTAAGTCTCACCTTGACACTTGGCAAGAGATCATGGAAGATCAAAGGCAAGAATCCTAGGGTTGCATGGCTATGGTGTCCTTGGCGAGATTCTTGAATCCAATGGATGGTTGAGATGGAAATGGTACATGATCAAAGGGTCAAGAAGTTGCAAGGTGTCCAAGAAGTACATCTAATCAAATCCCACTTTTAAGCACAAATCAAGGGAAAATCCTAGGGTTGCATGGCTACTTTGTACCAAGATTTGATCTTGGATCAATTGGATGGCTAGGATGGATCCTTGGTGGGCAAGAAAGATATTGGTACAAGATCTAATGGTTTAAACAAGTGCAAGGTGTATACAAGAGTACATTGGAGGTGATTTCCTAGCAATGAAGAATAGATACACCAAGGATTTGGAAGATTAATGGGAGATCAACCAAGGTACAATCAAATCCCTTCTTTCCTCTTTCCTCTCTCTTTCTCCCTCTCTCCCTCTCTCTCTCTCGGCCCTCTCTCTCCTCTCCCTCTCTCTCTCTCAAGGTACAAACACATATATATATATATATATATGCATGTGCAAGAACAATTAAACAAATGGTATTTTGTACTATAGATCAACATAGACTTAAAGGGCTAGGATTCTCCATTAAAATATTGTACATCATCCCATGGGATTTTTGAAAAAGATTAGTTTATTGAAATCCTTGTACTTGGTTGTAGACACCCCAATTTGGACATTTCGATATCTTTTAAAATCCCCGATGATGATAAAAGGATTTTAATTTAAACAAATACCATTCTGGAATGAATTTTGAAAAAGTCAACATGAGGTCAACTCTACCGTACGGCAGACATGTCCACCGTACGGGACATATACGTCATCCAAACCGCCTTACAGTTAGGGCGGTTGTGACATCCACCGCACGGTACATATATTTCCACCGTACGGTAGATATGTCCACCGTACGGTACATCGGTACTTGCAGTACACTTTTCCAGGATTTCGGCGATGCATCTCAGGCCATCATAGCCTGGTCAGTAGCTCTTAACGGCCGGCGTAGGTCTGTAGACGACTGGAAAATGCTTGGAGACCAAGCTAAATGGTCTGAAATTTTCCCTATAAATACTCTAGGGTTTTAATTGGAAAAACACACGAAAAATCCTTCTGAAAATCCTACTTGAAAAGCCTCATTTTGCCTTGAAAATGTTCTGAAAGTGTTACAGTTTGAGTTCTTGCGCCAAAAACAATTTTACTCATACCAGAAGATTCCCTCAAACACTGCCATTTTCCAAAACAAAAGATTCATTCCAAGAAAGGTATAATTTCTCTGTTCTTAAACTCTAAGGGGAACAAATAAGGTGCAGGTTGGTTCCCCATACCATCCCTGGACCCAAATTATCCAAAACGTGAAAACAACATCTGAAATCCCACTAGACTCCACCGTACGGTACAAGCTTCCACCGTACGGTAGATGTTTCCCAGGGAACATTTGCTTTGTTCATTATTTTCTTCTTCACCTCATAGCTTGATATAAGATACCATGCTTCCCTTAGTATGATATACTTGTTCTGCTTTTGAAACAACATGCGACGTGTTTTAATCATATCAATTGTATTTTTGATACAAGAAAATTTCTACACAATGAACACCTAAGCTTGCATGTAAGAAGTTAAGTCCCAGAATATCTTATGGCTCACTGTAATTACTAACCACAAAGATCATGTACCGTACGGCTCATACCTCTACCGTACAGTAGAGTGTTTGTGGAATAAATCCATTTATTTGCTGATTAATTAATTAAAGCATGAGTATCAAACTTCATTTTTAGTTAAATAAAGTTTTTCACATGTTATAACTGTTTTCTGAAAAATTTGCTACGAGACATGTACCGTACGGTACATATTTCCACCGCACGGCACATGTTTTCTACCGTACGGTTGAGTCTGCATGAGACAGTATGCCTACTTGTTTATATCTATTGCATGCCAGTGCTAATGTTTAAAGTTGCATACATGTTATAAACTGCTTTTCGTGACCCTGAAAGTTTAAGCAATGAAATGATTTTCGAAATCCCACAAATCTTAGTAAGGACCGATTCATCGGGCGAGGGGGGTGCTTTTCTAAACAAAACCTTCCCCCTTCGTAACCTGGCTTCCGAATCCAATCTCTGGTTTATTTTTCAATTCAAATATCATTTTCAAGTTCCAGGTTTTTTTCGGGTAACAAACCATTTTACAAAAACCCGGGTGGCGACTCTTCGATTTTTCAAAACGAGCGCACGACAGGGGATGGCCTCCGGAAAGGCACGTCTCGGGCTCTAGCGAGCCCACAGTGGCGACTCTGCTGGGGACAATGCTAATTTATATTTTGAAGGATTAAGACACTTATGAAAATAACCCATCTCAAAAGTCTGTCGAAAAGATAAGCTTCGCGCTGTCTAAGAAAGGTGTGGTGTTTCTAACAGGGCTCTGCCCGACCACCCAGCCTGGGACTTTTTGGTTATTTCATTTGTGTAATTGTTCTTTAGAATATGAATTAATTTGAGAGCCAAGCTTGAAAAGATTTGTGGGATTTTTCATGTTATTGCTTAACTTTTGCATTGCACGTGCATCGATGTTGGATAAGCCCCGCCGCTACATTTTGGTTACCCTACCCGGCTTGCCGGTGCTAGGACATCCCGAAATGCTCGGCAACCTTGGACGATGATGAGTCAGCCTGCCGTTTGACCGTTGCCATGCAGTACACTTGGCAATAGGGAGGCAAATTATTGGCTCTAGTCTGGGGAACCCCTCTGAACCAAAACCAGCCTTCTGCATATAGCAAAAACATAGACCTTTTGCCAAAGCTAGGACAGGGCCCCTCACGTTAGGATTACATGATATATCCTGTTTACGTGTCTACCGTTTTCCTTGCATCTTACCTATCTGTTTCAATGCTTTCCTTACTGCTTGTATACTGTTGTTATACTACATTCACATGTTAGTTCGACCCTAGATTATTAACCCTATCAAGCTTAAAAGAAGTTGCCTTAACCAATGAAGAGTCACGCATAACGGATAATGCATGTTTTGAGTCCTTTGGGGCAATGAAATTTGGGAAAACCAAAACCAAGCCATAAAAGTCATTCTGTCAATAATTTCCAAATTAAACTAGCTCATTAAGGATCTAAACCTTAATGACTGGCCTTTTTTTTTAAAAAAAAATTAGTACTTTAAGGCGTTGCCCTTAATCACTGGTTTTCTTCTAAAAATTGATTGTTGGAACTCAATTTCCAGAAATCAGTTCCTTTTTCAAATTATCACAGAAGTCTCAACGGCTTTTTCAAACCATAAGTTAGTTCATTAAAACCTAATTCTTAATGACTAACTTTTTCCAACATCAAGTTTCAAATTCTATCCAAGGTTATTGACAATCATCTTTTCTGGCTTGACAAAGGTTTTTCCTTCTAAATGCTCCCTATAAAGGATACATCATCGAATGACTGAGGATTAAGGCAATTCTGCTAAGCTTGCGAGCATCTCAAGCGACAACATCATTCTCATTTAAAGGTTTTAGGTAAAAATCATAGATTACTAAAGTTCGTTCTTTTGTCTTTTCTAGAAAGTTCTAAGCAATTGGTCCGAGGAGAAGGCAGCATTACGTACTCGGTTGGACTCGACCCGAAAAGCGATTGACAAGGTTAGAATCCGTGCCAGCTCAGTCAGAAATGTCGACAGGTCCAGAAATAGAAGTCAAAGCATCAGAAACAGGGGAAAAGACCGAGCTCGAAATCCTCAGAGAAGCAATGGCGGAGCAAGCAGAACGATACGACAATCAAATTTCCCAGTTGATGCTCATGGTTCAAAAGAAACCCACTACCACAGATGCAGTAATGGCCAAGCTCATCCAGTTGGAAGAATCTGTTAAGAAGCAAGAAAAAGTGGCTGCCACTGGGGTGGACATGGAAAAATTGTGTTTGTTCCCAAATGCTAAGCTGCCTGATCGCTTCAAACCTATTGATTGGGAAAAATTTGATGGTACCGGGGATCCAAAAGCTCATTTACAAACATATGTGGGCACTCTGTCCATGTATGGAATTGAAAAAGATGCAATGGCGCAAATGTTCCAGCAAACACTTAAGGGGCCTGCCCTTCGGTGGTTCCTTACTCTGGATGATTCAAGGAAGAAGAGCTGGGATGACATTGGGGCAGCCTTCGTTGCTCATTACAATTATAACATTCAGCTGGAAATGACTGTGAGAGAACTGGAATCCACCAAAATGGAGTCAAACGAGTCTTTTGCTGACTTTGTCAAGAGGTGGAGGGGAAAAGCTTCTCAAATGATCGATCGACCATCTGATAAAGAGCAAATGAGAATCATTACTAGAAATTTGGCACCTGATTTTGCCAAGCATCTAGTGGTGTTTCAAACCACTGCTGATTTCAAGACTTTCTATGAAGCTGGACTTGCTGTCGAGGATGCACTTCGCTTAGGGATCTTTGAGAAAACTGAAAAAACTGAAACCAAAAACAAAAGGGTCTACTCTGGCAACAGTAGTACCTTATTTGGAAGTAACTACCACAACCCATCCAACTCCAACTCCAGCTCTAGCTCCAATTACCAAAAGCCAAATGAAACCAAGCCAGTCAACCAAATAAATACCCAGCCAAATAAGCCGAGAAGACATTTCCACCAATTCTCCAGCCCTTTGTCCTCTGTCTACCAAAAACTCCTTGAAAAGAAACTCATCAAACCCCTTGAACCCCGTGAGCTACCCAAAGAACTCCCTGCTAGCCATAACCCAAAAGCCTTTTGTGACTACCACCAAATGCCTGGTCACTATACCAACAACTGTTTCCGCCTCCGACATCAAATCCAAGACCTCATTGACAATGAAACCCTCCCGATTCCACCAAAACCAAACACCGTTGCCAACCCAATGCCCGAACACAAACCTAACAACCAAATCAACCACGTTACCTTAAACCCTGCTCAAAATAACCTCAACCCCGCCAACTTCAACCCCAACCATTTCATTGTCCCCGAAACCGACCCAAGGCCCGTTGTGCAAGTACCCAATGATGGCGAAGTCAATTTTCTCGAGAACATGAAGTATGAATGGATGCTTAAATGGGGGGATCTTGTGGATGACTGGCTGGAAAGAGAGGCTGAAGAACTTCAAGCTCAAAATCAACCCGAACCTGGAAATGAGGTCATGGGTGCCCTCCAAATCAATGATGACTGGTTAATGGTCTATGTTGATCACATGGATCCTGACAATGAAGAAGAATGGGAATGGATTCCAACACCGAACGAATGGCAGATGTTGGAAGAAAATGACCCATTGGATTATGTCACATTGCCTCTTTTGTTTACCAATTACGAAAGTGAGCCTGCTTATGACCAAACCAGCCAGCGGCTATTTGGCCAACCACCTGAAAACTTGGAGGATTTCTTTGAAAATGTTCAGTTTTATCAAAGATTTGTTGAAATTGAATGGAATGTTGAGCCAACGGAATACCAATTAATAAAAGAGAATGATCCCTTGGACACGTTCTCTTTATCACACCTTTTTGGACATGAAACACGGCTGTCATTCAACGAAATAAATAGGCAGCATCAAGCCATGAATACGTTTGGAAAGGAGTCCAACTCAGATCCAAGCCGATTTATTGTGCCCGATACTGAGCCTAAACCGATTGTTTATGAGTCAGAAGAGCCCGAGGTACTGTTCTTGGGAAGCTTTGAAATAGAAAATAGGCACTTGATGGAAGGCTGGACTGAGGAAGAAACTGTGGAATTTCTGACAGGAGGTGGACCAATCGAAGATCACGAGAACTGGGGTGATTTTGTGCAGAATTGGGAGTCATTTCAAGCCAACCCGTTGGACGGGTCCTCTCTTTATGGGTTGTTTCAAGAACCAGAGATAATAGAAGAAGAAGAAACGAACCAAGAACTGCATAACTTTATGGCCTTCGACGAGTCCAGCCGTGGACCCTTCGAAAATTCTTATCACCCGGGCCATGAGGGGTATGCTGCATTTGACACTAACCAATTCATTCAAACACCCGAAGGGTATGAGCAAGAAAATGAACTAAGGGGCATGAGCTCTTTTGATGAAGTTGTGCTGCCTTTGCAGAATAACCTTGGTCAAGTCAAGGTTGAAACAGTTTTTGAGGATACTGATTGGTTCCCTCAAGCGTACATTATTGGAGAGTCTCTCCCACGGCCAGCTGCACCTTTTCCCCCGCAGCCCGATGTCGCGATGCTGGAGCATACTCTTTTTGATAACTTCTGGGATGAAGACGAGGTAATGGATATACAAGTTGGGAATGGTGAAGTTTGGACAGTCAACAAAGCCATGATGAATGATTCTTTCTGGATGGATAGCGCCATAGATGGGTTAAGCAAAAGGATGGAAGTCATCGACATCAACAAGCGTAAGGCCAAGGAAAATCTGGAAGATATCTGGATAGAAGATCCCGATATGAAATAAAAGATGGAAGAAATCAAGAAAGGGAAACGCAAAGTTGGTGAAGATGAATGGGGGAGTAACCAAGGCTTATGGAATGAAACCGTGAGCCGCTTAACCCGAAGTGGCCGAGTGTACCAACCTGACCGGCTCCAAAATAGAAACCCAACCCAACCTCCTCAAACTCAAGACAATGATTTTTGGGGTGAAATTATCCAATCTGAACTTGTCCAGGCTGAACCCGAACCTACCCAGCCCAAGTCAACCCAACCTTTGCCTACCCAAACAGCCTCTCCCGAGAAAGACCCAATCATAAAGCAACTCAACAAAACCCCAGCTCCAATCTCCATTTGGGACCTTTTGTCCACTTCTACTGAACATCGCCAAAAGCTTATCCAAGCCCTGTCTCGTATGACGGTACCCACTGATATCACCCCTGAAGCTGTCATAGCCCTTCTTATGCCCAAGCCTGCTAAACATTCTGTAACCTTTACCGAGAAAGATCTACCAGCCGAAGGAGCCGGTCACAATAAACCACTCCATGTCACCTTCAAGTGTATGGGAAAATGGGTCCCAGTCTGTCTGCTTGACAATGGATCCGCCTTGAATGTGTGCCCGCTTCGGACAGCTTATTGCCTTGGACTGGCAAAGAAGGATTTTGAACCATCCAACTTGGGGGTACGTGCCTATGACAATACCCGCCGCGACGTGGTTGGCACAGTTCTGTTGGAAATATCTGTTGAGGGATTCAATAACAAGGTAGAATTTCATGTTTTGGACATCCCGGCTTCCTTCAATTTGCTCTTAGGAAGACCTTGGCTCCATCATCCTGACATAATGGCTGTGCCTTCCTCTCTGCATCAGAAAGTGCAATTGGGCTTAGCTAAGGGTACTCTCACCATATATGGGGATTCTGGGATCCGTCCTCATGCTGCTGACAATGCGCCAGTTTTGGAAATTATGCATGGAGAGGAGGACGTTACCTTGGGAGGATTTTCCTTTGACATTGCTGATAATGTGCACACTATCAAGATCGACCAGGATTTTGTGATAAGTTCTGTGGCTGTCAAGATGATGAAAAAGATGTCCTATATGCCCGGTATGGGGCTTGGGCGCGACAATCAAGGAGTACCGGAATTCCCGAAATTCCCATCAAACAACGGTCGTTTTGGTCTAGGATATGTGCCTACTGGTGGAAAGGAGACAGTTGCGAAGAAGGGACCTATCCGTTTTGTCAAAGCCAAGGAGGAAAGGTATCTGGGGCAGCCGGAGCCTTTTTGGGACTCTGAAACCAATGCACAATTGCCCGGATTCGAGATCTTCGCCAACAATACGTGGGACAGTGATGATGAGATTGAGAAATTGACTGAATTGGTGAAAGCTCTCAACATTGACTGGGTTGAGTACTTGGATTCTAACTATCTGTCATCGCTTTTTTAGGAGGGTCCAACGAGTACGGTTCAAGATGGAGCTGCTGTCATGATGGTGGGAGAAGAAGCATCCGAGGATTTCACTTCTTTCATAGTAGATGCTGTTGGAAGTTATAAAAATAGCACTTTTGTACCACATATAGGCTATCTCAAGACTGGGTCCGACACTGAGTCTGAATCTGAGTCTGTCCTATCTGAGTCTGATTCTGAGTCGGAGCTTGTGCCTCTTGGCCCTCCACGTCAGTCTTTCTATTTTGAGTTTGAGTCAACTCTGATGTATGATGCCCCTGAGGCCACCTTTGATGATGAAATGAACGAAGACAACTTTGCTTACTTTGCTGTCTCCGAGATAAACTATGTTGACCCTAATGATGAAGGAATAGAAAATGACGAAGAAATCCCTAAAGAACTCCAGGCTTTGCTTCAAAAGGAAAAAGAAAGATATGCTCAGCCAATAAAAGAAGAAGTTGTTTTTATAAACTTGAAAGATGAAACTAACCCGCGAATGGTTCAAGTTGGTTCTGGGCTGTCTTCGGAGGAATTCAAAGCATTCTCAGATTTATTAAAAGAATTTGAGGATGTCTTTGCCTGGTCCCACGCAGATATGCCCGGAATTGACCCTGAAATTGTGGAACACCGAATCCCACTCTATCCTGACGCAAAACCTGTCAAACAGAGGCTAAGGAAAATGAGACCCGATTGGGCATTAAAAATTAAAGAAGAGGTGTAAAAACAAATTGACGCCGGATTCTTAATTGTAATGGAATACCCCAAATGGATTGCAAATATTGTGCCTGTACCAAAAAAGAATGGTAAGATAAGAATCTGTGTAGATTTCAGAGATCTAAATAAAGTAAGTCCAAAAGATGATTTCCCACTCCCACATATAGATGTTCTCGTCGACAATACTGCGAGACATGCTTTGTTATCTTTTATGGACGGCTTTTCAGGATATAATCAGATTCTCATGGCACCCGAAGATCGCGAGAAAACCACTTTCATCACAGAATGGGGCACCTACTGTTATAGGGTAATGCCATTTGGGCTGAAGAATGCAGGATCCACCTATCAAAGGGCAGCGACAACACTATTACATGATATGATTCATAGAGAAGTTGAAGTCTATGTGGATGATATGATAGTAAAATCCAAAAGCAGGGAAGGACATTTGCCCGCGCTCAGAAAATTCTTTGAAAGGATTCGGAAGTACAGATTGCGGCTTAATCCGGAGAAATGCACGTTCGGGGTCACAGCAGGAAAAATGTTGGGTTTTCTAATCACCACTCGTGGGATCGAGGTCGATCCGTCTAAAATTAAGGCAGTTCTGGAAATGGAGCCACCTCGAACTGAGAAAGAGGTGCGAAGTTTTCTTGGCAAGATCCAATTTATAAGCCGATTCATCGCCAAGTTAACCTCAACTTGCGAGCCGATGTTTCGTCTGCTGAAGAAAGGAGTTCAATTCAAGTGGGATGATAGATGTCAACGAGCTTTCGAAGCCGTACGGAGTTACCTCCAGAATCCGCCGGTCCTGATGCCCCCGAAGCAAGGAAAACCTTTAATTTTGTACCTGTCTGTGACCTCTTCAGCAATGGGTAGCATGTTGGCTCAAGAAGGAGAAGATAGGGTTGAAAAGGCTATCTATTACGTAAGCAAAAGAATGACGGAATGTGAACAATGCTACACATCTCTAGAGAAGACGTGTTGGGCTCTAGTTTGGGCCACCAAAAAACTGAGGCACTACATGCTAGCTCATTCGGTAATGTTGATTTCTCGAATGGACCCTCTTAAGTATCTGCTCGAGAAGCCAGCACTCACCGGTAAGGTAGCACGTTGGTTACTCTTACTTTCTGAGTTCGATATCAGGTATGTTACACGGAAATCCGTGAAAGGGAGAGCGGTGGCAGAATTCCTGGCAGATCGTCCTGTGGAAGGACCAGAAGATGTGGAATTTAAGTTTCCAGACGAGAATGTGATGGCAACAGCCAATGACGTTTGGACATTGCATTTTGATGGGGCTGCTAATCAAAGAGGATTTGGAATTGGAGTATTGTTGATTTCGCCTGATGGGTCGCATATTCCATTAGCCTTTAAGTTAAACTTTGGGGTTACCAACAATCAAGCTGAGTACGAGGCTTGTATTGTAGGAATGGAAGCCGCATTGGAAATCGGAGTACAAAAGCTCGAAGTAATCGGAGACTCCAATTTGGTGGTGTCGCAGGCTAATGGCGATTGGAGAGTCAGAGAAGACAAACTTAAGCCCTATTACGAGAATCTTGAAGGCTTAATCCCACAATTCCAAATAGTAACCTTTACTCATGTGCCGAGGTTAAAGAACCGATTTGCTGATGCTCTCGCTACTTTGGCATCCATGGTAGAAATACCAATTGGGGTTAAGATGCGACCGATTATGATTGAGCAAAGGAGCAGACCTGTGTACGAATATATCATGGCAATTGACGAGCCAGATGATGGGTTGCCATGGTATCATGATATTTGGAATTTTATCGAGAAAGGAGAATGCCCGCCAGGGACTGACAAGAAAGATCAGGCCTCCCTTCGGAAGTTAGCTTCTCAATACATAATTTGTGGAGGACGACTATATCGAAGGTCACCCTGTGGGGTGCATAAACTATGTGTACATGGGCATGAAGCTGCCAGAATCATGGAAGAAATCCACGAAGGAGTTTGTGGTCCCCACATGAATGGTTTAATGCTAACCAAAAAGATCCTGAGACAGGGTTACTATTGGTCAACTATGGAAACTGAATGCGTCCAGTATGTGCGACGGTGTCACAAATGCCAGATTCATGCTAATCTTATGCATCTCCCACCATCTGAGTTACACTCTATGACGTCGCCTTGGCCATTTTCTGTTTGGGGCATAGATGTTATTGGAAGAATCACGCCAGCAGCGTCCAATGGCCACAAGTTCATTCTGGTCGCGGTCGACTATTTTACGAAATGGGTAGAAGCAGCCTCATATGCCACTTTAACGGCAGTACAAGTGGCTCATTTTATCAAGCAAAACATCGTTTATCGATATGGGGTTCCACAAGCCTTCGTGTCCGATAATGGTGTTCATTTCAAAGGACGAGCGGCCGAGGTTCTTGAAGAATTCGGGGTTCAAGTCCATAAGTCAACAGTATACCGCCCTCAAACCAATGGGGCGGTCGAAGCGGCAAATAAGACCATCAAAACCATTCTTGAGAGAACTATACAGTCTGCCAGAAACTGGCATGAACAATTACCGCTAGCTTTGTGGGGATACCGGACGTCCATCCGTACACCGACAGGGGCAACACCCTATTCATTGGTTTATGGCATGGAAGCTGTTCTCCCTATCGAGCTGGAAATACCATCACTAAGGATCATGGCAGAGTCGGGAGTAAGTGAGGCAGAATGGCTGAATAGCAGATTTGAAGAGCTAATGTTATTCGATGAAAGGCGTCTCAAGGCACTGTACCACATTCAAGGTTATCAACGAAGAATTGCCCGGGCATTCAACAAGAAAGTCAGGCCAAGAGATTTGGAAGAAGGGGCAATGGTTTTAAAGGAAATACGCGCTCCAGTTTTTGATCCACGTGGGAAATTCCAACCGAAATGGGCTGGGCCGTACATTATTAAGACAATCTTGTCTGGAGGAGCAACTCAACTCATTGACCTCGATGGTAATGAGTTTTCTACTTTGGTTAACTTGGATCAACTTAAAAGATATTACCCCTGAGAGAAGCTCGCTGAACTGAAAACCACAAGGGTGGGCAGTTTCAGGCAAAAATTAGAGCAAAAGCCTGCTAGGCGGAAAATCCGAAA
This sequence comes from Rhododendron kiyosumense, assembly GCA_019656275.1. Taxonomy (NCBI): domain Eukaryota; kingdom Viridiplantae; phylum Streptophyta; class Magnoliopsida; order Ericales; family Ericaceae; genus Rhododendron; species Rhododendron kiyosumense. The sequence goes on from BPLS01000305.1 coordinate 174,686, forward strand.
GGACAACCTAGGCAAAATTCAAGGCTAACATCGAAAAAGAGCTCGCTAGACCGAAAACCCGAAAGGGCGGTACTAGGCAAAAATTAGAGCACAAAAGGAGAGTGTAAAATACCCGAGTGAACCCAAACCAAAAAAAAATGTGTGTACAAAGCACCTGAACTACGTCATGACCTGATTCCTTCGGGATACGTAGGCAACCTTACTTTAAGGTTCGGTCGTTTTATTTCAAAAAAAAATCTCTCTCCATGTTCTTCTAAAAGGCAGTTCGTAAAGACATCAACAGAACCAACAAGAATTCAAAAGCGGGAAAACTTCATAATTCACATTTTATTCAAACAAACTTCTTCGGATACAAAGCTGAGCATGAAAACTTTCAAACAACAAGCACACTGACAAAAGGAAATAGCAAGCCAACAAAGAAACAAACACACTAAGGGTCCTAAGTTCATCTCGGAGCACAAGCAAAGTCATGTCTCAAGTCACCCCTCATTCCATCCAATTCTTGCCTCTACATCTTGAATGAGCCAATCTTCATAATTCTGTGGCAACAGAACGCTGGGATAGGGATCCCTCGGAATGGTAACACGTGCTCTCCAAGTATGCTGGTAAAAACGACAAGTAGAGAACTTGAAAGGTGGCATGCTAAAGTACTCATGTGGCGGCATCGTTTGACGAACTCCGAGCTGACGAAGAATGCGATAAGGGATATAAAAGGTCCAACCAAACATGCCCGCCAGCATCATCCTGCTACGCCCCATGTTGCTAAGTGCCATAACTGGAAGATCAGCCCAATTAGTCCGCCATGCAATCATTTCTTCCGTGACTTGATGGAAACGCTGAACCCATAGCTCCTCAGTTCCACAAACCTCTACAAAATTCCTCCTCACAAAGCCATGTGTCTCGTGAACCCGAGTTCTTGGAACAGGCTCCAGCAAATTGAGCTTATCACACAACCATAACTGCAATGAGAGAAAAGACAAGTCAGAAACCATAGAAAACTTGAACCGAGTGTTGAGGTAAAAAGAGAAAGTGAGAAAAACCAGAAAAAGGAAAGCTGAGTGAGAAGCTTACCTGTAGGAATAATGGGCTACCTCCAAAGACATTGGTTTGACCAGCATGCACAGCATCTAGCCCTATTATTGTTTCAGCCAAAACCATCGGAGCTACATCCTTGCGATCATCAATTTGGGCAGCCACGCTCACCAACAAAGAACTCGCCTGACCGTCAGGCTGCACAAGCAGAAAGGCAGCCAGTAGACATAAGCACAAAGCAAATCTGTTACCTCTGAATTGGTTGATAAGACGAGGAATGTTCAGCATTCTGCCTTCGGATAGGGATTTGGCTACATTTTTGCTTATCCCCAACTTCTCAGACAAAGTTTGCGCTATTCCAATCTTCTTGAAAGGGTTAACCGGAACTTCCAGGTCAAAACCGCCGAGATAAGCGTGGAACTCCTCTACAGTGGGACATAGCTCCGAAAAACCGAAACGGAACACATGTACTTCTGGGTCCCACATTTGGGTAGCAGCACGAAGGAGCTCGGGACGTATGATAACGTCTCGAACATATCGCAGAGAACCTAGCCTATGCGAGCGACAATTCAGCCAATCAATGCCGTCAAGCTCATCGAGCCATGGACGTATCAAGGCGGGAAAGTTCATGATTTTAGGTTATGAAAGAGAATGAAAGCAAAGGAGAGAATTTATAGGAGAGGCAAGATGTATCTCGGTATACGTGCCACATCGAAGAACGCGTTAACCTTTGGAAAGAACCTCTCAAAATCCTTCAAATAGGCAGGTACAGAGCCTTAAGAGTCTGCAAAACAATGGGAAAACGGCCTTTAAGCATAAAGGGCAATAAAGAGGGTACCAAGACTAATTGCAGGTTTGTCCTGTCAGGCCTCTACCGTACTGTAGACATATATCCACCGTGCGTTACAAGTGTCCACCGTACGGTAGACATATCTCCACCATATGTTACAAAGTTCTACCGTGCGGTAGAAGTATCTCCACCGTACGTTACAAAGTTCCACCGTACGGTACATATATCTCCCGTACGGTACAGTATGTGCACTGTATCTGCAGATTTTTGATTCTCAGAGGTCAAAACTTGTTTTGAGGCATTTTAGGCAGTTTGGCTTGCACATACAAGCCATATTATGCAAAAGTGACTTCACGGAAGGTTTGGTTACAGCTCCGGACCATGATTTACAGTTTTGGTATGCAAAACGGCTCAAAAACGTCCAAAACCACGCGTGTGAACTGTCAACATCTGGTTTATAGTCATTTTCTTCGTTTTATCCGTACCAATAGGTCATATTACCATAATATGACTTTAAGAGAAGATTGGTTTCAAGTTTGGACCAAAATACGCAAGTTTGGTACCCCGAGGCCCATTTTTCCTATCAAAAGCTCATCCTTTCATGTCAAAATATTCAAAGACAAGTTTCTTTCGTTTTGTCAAACTCCTACAAGTCATATTACGATACTCTAAATACGTAAAGGTGTCAGTTTCAAGTTTGGGCCCAAACTCCGGGATTTGGCGTTTCACGAGTCCGTAATCCTAGTCCAATGGGATTTTTATGTCAAGAGTCTCAAGTTGAAAACCAACCTTTTCATTTTCTCAAGTTCTGACAGTCATTTTGAGCATACATGGTTCAATGACAACGTCTTCCAGGTCAGTTTGCACATATTACAAGTTTCGGTACAAATTCAGCTGAAACCAATTCACAACTCAAGCATTCACTATCTCGGTATTATGACTTCTACGTTTAGAATAGACATATGTGGTATGAATGCATTAAAAAAACAAGCTTATTTATAAACTCAAAAACAGCATCTATATAGCAAGTTTGAAAGTGAAAACCTATGAAAACATGAGTACTACTGTCATGGCATGCAAGCCCCATCTATGCAAAATCAGAAAAAAAAGGGACAAACAGTCGTCCAAAACAAAAAAGGCACGAAGGCCTCATCTCCTAAAAAGCTAGAACTAATAGAAAAGGCTCAACGGCGCGCCATCTTCTGTGGTCTCTCCCTAACCTCGAAGGAGGTACCGTCATCACCATCATCGTCGTCGTCATCATCATCATCGCTCCGCTCGCCAGGAGGCCGTACGTAACGAGGATCAGAAATTGAGCTGCTGGACAAGCTGTCTCCTCCTCCTTCTTCTTCCTCCTCATCATCTCCACCTCTCTCCGCCACCTCTGCTGGCCGCGCACGCCTCTCTCGCAAAACTCTCTCCTGAGTAGTGGAAGTAGACTGAACAGGGGGTGGACTGCTCCTCGCATTCTTTGTGCGTGGCCTATGGATTACCTCAGGATGCCTTGTAATCTGCATTATAAGATATCGTTAGAAAGCAGACATCAGAAACAATGGTGTAAAGGGAAAATAACTTGAAAAACGTACCCAAACGCCTTCCCTTCGGCTAATAGCCTCGCCTCGAGCTCTTCCTCGGCTAGTAACCTCACCTCGACCACCTCCCCGACTGGATGACTCTTCACGACCTCCCCCACGGCTGGTCGGTCCACCACTTGAACTTCTCCGCCTAGCACCACCCCTTTGTGCAGCTGCTGTGGCCCCACGTGGCAAAACCTCGGGTGATGCGCCCATTGCTCCCTGGCGAATCACCGTGAAACAGTCCAACAGCAGCCGGTATACGTTCTCTGCCCATGCTCGTGGTACCTAAGACAAATTTAGCACATTAGAATAACATGTACATATGCATACATCAAATAAGTCTGCAACAAATTAAAATGACAAGTCAAATTCCATACCTCAGCCTCAGGTAAAGTAATACTCGCAGAGCGTGACGGGATAACAATCTCGCCTTCAATACCTTCCCGCGTCACTACCGACACCACTCTGCTCACCTCCGGGAAAGTATGCCCCACCTCTGCAACCCGTCCAGCACCTCGTCCCCTACCTGGCCTACGGCGTGAGCTGGTACCACCCCGTCTACTCCCTCTACTTCCTGAGGCCCCTGCCGCCGCCTCACTCTCATCGCCCCCCGCCTCCATAGCACCCGACAGCCGCTCTACCATCCGAAGACGGTAAGCCAGGTATCTCTCTCTATAGCCTGCATAGTCCATCGAGGTACTGAGATAAGCTGTCAGGTCCTCGACTGGCCTCGTATGCCTCTCGATCTCCTCCCGCGTATAATCCCCGGTCCTCAGCATCAGGAGTGGCACGCCTACCGGAACCCTGAACTCCGCAAGCCCCAAAGATTGGCGCGTCACCCGCTCCCCCAGATACCATTGCCAACCAAAGGGTGACTCCAATAGAACGCGGCTGCGGGTCACCTCCCGGCTTCGGACAAGAAAGTCTGCTCGCAGCCCGGTGCACAAATTCCATAAAACCTGCAGAAAATTGAAGAATGCCTTAGAAAAGTGACCTAGAAAACAACATCATATAGTCAAAAGTAAAGATTCTTACCCCTTCGCCAGACATCCTATCAAGGAAGAGGCGAAATTCCCTCAAATTCCCTCGGAATTCACTAGATTGGCGATACTTGGGCGCCCACCTCAATGCTCGGGGAAGTACTCGAGGATTCTCATATGTATTCTCTGGTCCGTACATCCCCAGTACTTCAAAGGCCCAAACCTGCACGTTAAGCAAATTGTGTTAGTCAAAGAAAATCAAAAAGCAAGTAATACAGGAATTAAAAGCATGAATTGAGTACATTACCTCCAAAACTCTCCAGTAGCCGCCTAAAGTCGTACCAACCATGCGCGACGCGCTCCCGAGAAAACAGTACAAGGTAGCCAAAGCAGCCCCTCCAAAATCAAACCTCCCCGCCTGCTCAAGATGGTGGAACGCTGGCAGCCAACCTAGGTGTACACCATTACGTCTGTTCGGGAACAACGACGCACCAAAAAGGTAAAGCAGGTAAGCCCGGGCCATCTGTGCCACCTCCTTATCATCCACCGGAGTTCTATCCCAATACCCCTTTTCGAATTGAGAATATTTCACCATTGCATCCGCTGCCCTAAAACCCGGCCCTAAATAAAACTCCAAAGCCCTCTGATCTCTGTACAGCTCTGAGTCAAAAGGTATCGGGTCTCCTCCTACCCTCAAACCGGTAATCGCTGCGAAGTCTAAAGGGGTGATGGTCATCTCGCCGAATGGGAGGTGGAACGTATTTGTAGTGTTCCACCATCGCTCAACCAAGGCCCTCACCAAGAAGCGGTCCGATCGCCCTCCCGTGAATAAGGTCCGAATAAAAGGACCAAAACCTGCGGCATCAACTAATCTCCGCACCCTAGGGTCTAAGGCCTCGTAATATTCGAGGGACCGGGCAGGCCCCCCATAACAAGCCATTGACGTATCCTCCTGTTTTAAGTAAACATGCATGCAGACTAAGATACAATGATATGATAAGCCTATAAAAGCAAGAAATATAAAAGGCATCGAAATTGAAATTACCAGTGGGCCGGACATCCCCATGTGACTCCCTGGGTCATGAAGCACCTGCTCCTCCTGTAGGGCCTGACGAGGTACGAACGCGTCCACCCCAAAAGGCACGAAGAAGTGAACACGAGGCACATAAGACTCCTCGTTGAAAGCTGCCCTCTCCCTCGCTGCTGCCTCCACCTCCTGTACCAAAGTAACCCGAGGGCCCTCCCTCGCTCTCTGTCTCTCCTCCTCCTCCCTCTCAGCTTCCCTCAAAGTCTCCTCTCTCGAAAGCACACTCGCCAACGAAGGAGTCTCCGCCAGTCGAGCACTCAAATCCCGAGGGTCTGCACACTCCAAAGTATCTCGCAGACTCACCCCCTGCTCCCTCGACGAACCAATGGGAGGCCTAAACAAAGGGTCCGCCAGTGGATCCCTCACCTCTTGCCCCTCGCTCTCTCCCACTACTGACTTCCCCCTCGCTAACCTCCGCGCAACAGCCTCAGCATCCTCGTCCCCCCCTCCTCTGCTCTCCGTTTCCATATGCATGTCTGACGGCGTAAAAGGGAAATCTGAAGGAGTCGCGCTGGCCGGCGTCCCCCTTTCCTCCATGGCCCGACGCTCTACGCTTACATCCAAGCCCCATATCTCCATCTCGACAACTGAACCCGCCGGAGTAAAAGGAGTACTCGCCGGCGTCGCTGGCACGCTTGCTGCAAAACCCGTTGAACCACCCACGGTCAGCTCTTCCACCGTACGGTGCTCCCCTTCTACCGTACGGTGTTCACCCATTACTGTATCACCACTACCAATTAAAGCCTCCACCGTACGGTGCTCACCCTCTGCCGCACGGTGTTCGTCCGTCACCATCTCACCCCCAACCGCCGTGGGCTCCGCCGTACGGGTCTCCTCCTCCACCGTACGGTGTTCTATCTCTCCCGTGCGGCACTCCTCCATTATGGCAACTCCTATATTGCCCTCAGCCGTCGCCTCCAAGCCTCCCTCGCTTGATGTGCCCCTCACCGTCGCACTATCCCTTACCGTTGAAACCATGAAGCCCTCGACAGATTGGGCACTGTCCATGGCTGTGACAGTGGCTCCACCATCACCACCATCCTCCACCGTGGATGTTGGGTCCTCGCTCAATGTCAAAACATGTTCCTCAGAACCAGTTGGAACCGTAACGGCCCTAGACTCGGTTCCCCGTACCGCCGCTCCATCACCGCCACTCAAAGTCCCTTCTCCATCGTCCCTACCTCGCTCCATGACCAAAATCAAAGGGTTGGGAACCTAGGGTTTGAGAGGAATCGAGAGAAGGAAGGAGAGACGTTCGAAATTTTTGAAAGTGAACCGACTGAAACGGTTTCTGAATTTATGTCTCATAACTTCCTCTACCGTACGGTGGAACTATGTCCCGTACGGTACACCCCTTAAACAACTCCACCGCACGGTACAATCTCTACCGTACGGCACATATTTGCAATTCAAAATTCAATTTTTGAATCCCTCATAATTCATTTCTTCAAATTAGTGCTGTACCACACCATGTTTGTTCAAATAAAATCCTATTGTGGAAATCTTGCTCTCAAAAAGTCATTTCTCAGTAAATCATGTCGAATTACAAATCATCAATGGAGCGAACAACCTTGCTAAGCTTGCGGTTTCTTATCAAGTAACAACCATTCTCTTAAAAATAGTTTGTTGAGATCGCATCCTCAAACAAACTTCAAAATTACATTTCGATTAAAATTCTGCCTCGCTAAGTTTACATCTTTATCAATTATGATTTGTTAAATCATAGTTTCAAATGGTTTATTGAGATCTATCCTCAATAATCGTCTTCTCGAAAAAGCTCGTTGAGATCGTACCCTCAACAAATTTCAAACAAACTTCAGTCAAAATTTCAATCAAATAGTGTAGACAGCCATGCTAAGACTACATTCCTTACATAAATGCAATCTTTTCCAAAATTCAATTTATGACTTTATGTGTTTTATATTTCCATTACATTTTGCCCCCATGAACTACGCAGGTCTGATCCCTACATTGGGGTACGTAGGCAGCTCGAAAGAGCACGACCATTTGCATTTATATTTTGTAAAGTATTTTCTGCTTAAAAGATACTTGGATATTCAAATTGGGTGGTCTATGTCTTTGACGCGACTCAGAACGAATCAATGGTCTACGAGCCTTGTCAAAGAGGGGCATCTGTAGACACCCCAATTTGGACATTTCGATATCTTTTAAAATCCCCGATGATGATAAAAGGATTTTAATTTAAACAAATACCATTCTGGAATGAATTTTGAAAAAGTCAACATGAGGTCAACTCTACCGTACGGCAGACATGTCCACCGTACGGGACATATACGTCATCCAAACCGCCTTACAGTTAGGGCGGTTGTGACATCCACCGCACGGTACATATATTTCCACCGTACGGTAGATATGTCCACCGTACGGTACATCGGTACTTGCAGTACACTTTTCCAGGATTTCGGCGATGCATCTCAGGCCATCATAGCCTGGTCAGTAGCTCTTAACGGCCGGCGTAGGTCTGTAGACGACTGGAAAATGCTTGGAGACCAAGCTAAATGGTCTGAAATTTTCCCTATAAATACTCTAGGGTTTTAATTGGAAAAACACACGAAAAATCCTTCTGAAAATCCTACTTGAAAAGCCTCATTTTGCCTTGAAAATGTTCTGAAAGTGTTACAGTTTGAGTTCTTGCGCCAAAAACAATTTTACTCATACCAGAAGATTCCCTCAAACACTGCCATTTTCCAAAACAAAAGATTCATTCCAAGAAAGGTATAATTTCTCTGTTCTTAAACTCTAAGGGGAACAAATAAGGTGCAGGTTGGTTCCCCATACCATCCCTGGACCCAAATTATCCAAAACGTGAAAACAACATCTGAAATCCCACTAGACTCCACCGTACGGTACAAGCTTCCACCGTACGGTAGATGTTTCCCAGGGAACATTTGCTTTGTTCATTATTTTCTTCTTCACCTCATAGCTTGATATAAGATACCATGCTTCCCTTAGTATGATATACTTGTTCTGCTTTTGAAACAACATGCGACGTGTTTTAATCATATCAATTGTATTTTTGATACAAGAAAATTTCTACACAATGAACACCTAAGCTTGCATGTAAGAAGTTAAGTCCCAGAATATCTTATGGCTCACTGTAATTACTAACCACAAAGATCATGTACCGTACGGCTCATACCTCTACCGTACAGTAGAGTGTTTGTGGAATAAATCCATTTATTTGCTGATTAATTAATTAAAGCATGAGTATCAAACTTCATTTTTAGTTAAATAAAGTTTTTCACATGTTATAACTGTTTTCTGAAAAATTTGCTACGAGACATGTACCGTACGGTACATATTTCCACCGCACGGCACATGTTTTCTACCGTACGGTTGAGTCTGCATGAGACAGTATGCCTACTTGTTTATATCTATTGCATGTCAGTGCTAATGTTTAAAGTTGCATACATGTTATAAACTGCTTTTCGTGACCCTGAAAGTTTAAGCAATGAAATGATTTTCGAAATCCCACAAATCTTAGTAAGGACCGATTCATCGGGCGAGGGGGGTGCTTTTCTAAACAAAACCTTCCCCCTTCATAACCTGGCTTCCGAATCCAATCTCTGGTTTATTTTTCAATTCAAATATCATTTTCAAGTTCCAGGTTTTTTTCGGGTAACAAACCATTTTACAAAAACCCGGGTGGCGACTCTTCGATTTTTCAAAACGAGCGCACGACAGGGGATGGCCTCCGGAAAGGCACGTCTCGGGCTCTGGCGAGCCCACATTGGTGAAAGACTAACCCTTTTATCCATTGGGTAATAAATCCCCTAACTTCTATTGTCCAATGGACAATAGTGACTTGGCAACTTTTATTTTAAAAAATTTGGTACTTTGGTACATGGGTTAAAAAGAAAATACTAAATTAATCAACCCATGTACTAAGTTGAAAGATGAACCTTTTACCCAATGGATAATAACCACCCTAACTTTTATTATCCAATGGATAATAGTTGCTAGGGAGATTAAACATTAAAGTAATCCAAAAAGGTACTTTAAAGTAATCAAAAAGTTACTTTTTACTATTCATAGTACTTTTAATCAAGTAGACATTTAATATAAACAAATGGGGTTTCTATTATCCAATGGATAATAGTTTCCCTATCATTTATTGTCCAATGGACAAAGATTAAAACCAAAATATTTAACAGAAAATGAATAATCAATTTTTGTTCTAGGGTTCAAAATGTTCAAAAGGTTCACGAGGGCAAAATAGTCATTTTGCGGTTAGGGAAAAGCAATTCGGTGGCTTGCTAGTTCGGTTTCTCTAACGAGTCGGTTAGAAACTAACTAGGCTTGCCAAATGGATTAAAGTGCCAAGAAATAATTTTTCAAGGGCAAAAATGTAATTTTTGATAAAACCTTGGAAATTAAAATCAATTACAATAAAATTCAAATATTTAACGAAAGTTTTAACGACCAAAATTCAGGGTCGTTACAGGATTAGAAATGAAACAATTCGTGAGATGGTAGGTATAGCACCTATAGAGGAGAAGTTGAGGGAATATAGGCTAAGGTGATTTTGGCATATCTACCGTAGACCAGAAGATGCAGTAGTTAAGAGAGTGGAT
>BPLS01000305.1:200477-245372 GCA_019656275.1 Rhododendron kiyosumense
AACTCGAAATGAAATTAAGGAGCCTAGGGTGTAGTTTGCCCGCATTATGGGCTCATCCGGATCCTTTCATAATGATTTGAGTTGCTCATATTTGTAGGGCTCGATGAATAGAATGTCCGCGTAATTTTTTACTTCTTAAACTACCCTTTGGGTCGGCTCATAAGGTAAGCCAGAGAAGTAGAGTGGTGCTACAGTTCCCGACGGGAGGAATCCCGATCGGAATCCCGACGTCCCGCCGGGCACACTCTGGCCACCGAACGGTCGATTGGAGCCGTCCAAAAATTCTAAAAAAAAACCGAGTGGGTACACGTGGGAATAAACGGCATCCGACGTGTGTAGGTGACCGATCTAAGCACTCCATTTTTGGCCGATCCAAACACAAAAATAGATTGTTTGGATCGGCTATCTACACACGTCAGATGCCGTTTATTCCTGCGCAAACCAACTCGGTTTTTTTTTATAGAATTTTTGGACGGCTCGGATCAGCCGTCCGGTGGCCGGAGTGTGCCTGGCGGGGCATTGGAATTCCGATCGGAATTTTGGGTCGGTAAGCTTAGACTTTCTGAGAGAAGTATGGGCATTGGGCCCCAAAAAAGACTAAAAATGAGGGGCCCAAAATTCTAGGACCCCTTTATATATCTATATGGGGCCTAAATAAATTTAACTAAACCTCCTTTAAACAAAGTAGGCCCAATTGGAATTTAGGGATCACAAAATAGGCTCCAATTAGATAGAAACGGTGGAATTAGAATTACATCCCATTCCGGCGTTCTTTTCAAGGTTGATGACAGACGACTCGGCAGAAAAAAACTTTTCAAAGTTAAAATTGATAAAAAATTATCTTCGGTTAACTATGTCACAAGAGAGATTAAATGAATTGGTTATATCCTTCGTTGAGAAGGAGTTGATGAAAAAGCTTTACTATGGAGACTTAATTAATACTACGTTTGAAACAATAAGTGTGAGAAGATTAATATTCAAATGATGGATTTTGAAATATTAATTGTAATAGTTGCAATTTTTTTGGGGGGATAACTACATATATGCTTATATTTTGTAATGGCTTTTTTTTTTATGAAATTTTTTGTAGACTAATTTTTGTGTGAAAAATATAAAAATGCCTCATTTAAAAGAATTTGCTTCCGGTTCTCAAAACTTATGAGCCAACACCGACTTACCCTCCTCGTGACGAATGGCCATTCCACAAAGTGTAACGTGAATTTCTATAAAATTCAGAGAGAGGAAAAAATCTAATGTTGTCGGTATAATATATGTACTCCATAGATATATATGTTTCCCCAACATTATTAGTCAAAGTACTAAAGTAATGAGAAAAGAAATGATGGAAATTTCCTAGAGATTCTCTCTGATCACAACCCGCACGAGACTTGACATTGGATTCTCTTATTTTGCTGGCTCAACTTGAGACACACAGACCGACAGACACCACCAGGCAATTAAAATCCGACCCCCCCGTTTACATGATCATTTCATATCCCACCTCCATAGCTAAAAAACAAGAGAGAGAGAGAGAGAGAGAGAGAGAGAGAGAGAGAGAGAGAGAGAGAGAGAGAGAGAGAGAGAGTAGGGTTAAAAATGTACCCCTCATTTTATTTTATGGCTTTTCTGAATGGAAATTACTATATATATAGTACCAGCTTCCCACTTGAACAAAAGCTGTCTTCTATGGCTAAGTCACTTTCACTTTCATTTTTCACTTCAACAAACTGCAAATGGCTACCCATTTGGGAAACTCTCGTGGAAGCCTTTTTCTAGTCTAGCAATGACAACACAATAGTAGTACCCCCCCCCCCCCCCCAAAGCAAGCCGGTGAAGGTCTTACGATAAGTCACAAGAAACGCGAAGCACAAAAGCGTCTTTGAAACATATATACACATATCAATCTACTAAAATTTGTGAGAGAGAGAATTAAAAACGTCAGGCATGCAAAGTGCGATAATTGAGAGCAAGAGTCCAGAACATTTTGAAGGATTATCATGTGACTAATTAGGTCCTACATCGAATCAAGAATTGGTTTAATGTATAAGTAAATCCGCACGAGCTACCAAATGACTGAACCATAGGATTGATCAGCCAGCAGTTTAAGGTCAGGCTCCTCTGACCAGGGTTCAGAAAATGAAATAGAAGGGGACCTCATGAGTCTTAGAGTTGCAATCAGTACTACTAGATACTCAATTTAATTACTTGCTCAATCATTCATACATTTATCAGTGGGATTTTGGGGTACCCCCACACCAAAAGTGATTCATTTTTACGGAGAGATAGATATAAACAGCTTGGATGGTCCCTGGTTCAAGATATGGTGGTGCATTATTAATCAACTATCAAATATCTATCACTGTCACATGTGAAAAAAGAGAAGAATAGAAGCAGATCAGGAAAAGCTAATACTCCAATTAAGAAACACTGCTAGTATCTGAAATACAAAAGTAATTAAGTCTATTCTTTTACTTTCTCAGGTTGACTTACAAACACTGGCAATTTCAACCTCAAATCAACCCCCACCCCCAAAAAAAAAAAAGAAAAGAAAAGAAACCCACCAAAAAAAAATCTAAGAAACACCCAGCAAATCAGCTATAAACTAAAACAATATGAGCTGACCAAAAAAAAAAATTAAAAAAAAAAAAAAACTTGAGCAAGCCCACAACCTAAAATTTATCTCATTAGTATACCCTACAGTACCCTAAGATAGAACTCACAAGTTCTCAGACTCAATCAAACTGAAGAACTCAAACTAAAAAGCTAACGGCATGATATATCATCTCTTACTTATAAAAAAATGAAGACAGGGCAAAAACAGGTCAGGCTGCTGGGACATGGCCGAGTGCAAAGAGAAAGAAGAGCTCTATATCTGGAGGAGCAAAGAAAGCAATTGGGCCTCTTCTCACCGAGCAATTCTGCAAAGCTCTTCGCTTCATGGGTGCCCGGGGACACGTTAAAATCTCCGGTATTCGGAACCGCTGGCCTTTGGGAGTTGAACATCCAGTAGTAGTACTGGAAATGACTTCAGCACCATTGGAGCACGCTCCGTTCCTATCGGGAGAAACAACCGAAACGTTTCCCAGCTGTGTCTGGTTGCAGCTATTGGAATCGTAAACCGACTTCTTTTCCGGTGTATGGCTGCAGCTATTGGAATCATTGGGAATTAAAGTACTAGTTTTTCTCTTGATAGTCTTTGAATAGGTGATGATGGAGGAGGAAGTAGTACTGGTGGCTGCTGCCATATCAAGGGGAGTTTCTTGAATCTTGGAGAGCTTCTTGTAATGGGTTCTTCTTCTTCTGGGTTTTGTTGTGCTTCTTCTTCTTCTTCTTGCTTTTATTCTTTTGCCTGATGGAGCCATGCTTGGAAAACTGGTCTAATCTAGTACTTACTGGTGAAGAGCTTTACTGAATTAAACCAAAAGGATTCCGAATAAACCACAAGAAATATACCTGGACCTTTTCTTTAAAGCTATATATATATACTACTAAATTTGACTGGAAAGTGATAAAAGCCAAGAGACAGCAACCTCCTTGGATGCAAAACTTTTCAAGTCCTAAAACGCCTGCAAAAAACAGGCCGGCGTTTTCAGATGAGCTCGGCGAGAACAGAAATTGTGCTTGCGGTGAGGTGAAGAACCGTAAATTAAAAGCAAAAGAACTCTAAGAAAAACAGACCCTAGAGAGAGAGAGAGAGAGACTCCGCTGCTGAAAATCCTGAAAGCCCAACACAAGATTTATCAAGAAGATCGAGATCAAAGTTTCCAAACTTTAAAAAAAAAAATTGAAGACTGAATGAGAGTGAACACGGTACCAAACGCGACAAATTAAAGCAGCGCAACCACAACTACTTGAAGAAACCCCTTTGACGGTATCAAGACTAAGACAAGGAAAAGAAAAAAACTGAGGATCGAAGCTAATTGGAAGCAAAAAACACTTTACTATTGGGCCGACAAAAGGACCTAATCGAAACCCTAGAGAGAGAGAGAGAGAGAGAGAGAGAGGGGAGGAGTTGGGATCTTAATGTGATTATTTTGGGGATTATATTGAGAGGGGATGATTTGGGCAGTTTGCCCGCTGCCCGTAGCACTGTTAATTAACAACATTAATTTATGCTACACATCATTAAACACTTGAAAGAGAGAATTCAAATTTTGACAACTATATATTATTATATAAGTATATATTTGTGTTGAGTGTTGAAATTGGACTAATTAATTGATAAAAGTCCAAATCCTTTTCATGATTATCCTAAATAGCTATAGTCAATACGGATACAAGGGGACCACATGCACTAACCAAGTAATTACTAGTAATATAATTGTTAAACAAAAAAAAATCTCTTGCTGAATTTTATTTTTAATTTTCATAAATTTAGCTTCTTATGTCTAACCAAAAAATAAAATAAAATTGGGAGTTTGGGATGTTATGACACCTATGCATATGTGTTATCGGAGTGTCCAAATTTGTACCTCCTACACCAAATAGCTTTGGAAGCACTAAATGATTCACGCCTCTGACTACTACTTTTTTTTTTTTTTTTGAAAAATTATTCAATGCGTTTGGGGTACAATTACATGGTGCTCCAAACTATTTCTTCATCACACATTTGTGTTGCCTCAAACTATTTCTTCATCACATATTTGTGTGGTCCCTAGCACAAAGTTTGTGGAGATAAGAGTTTGGGACACCGTCACGTGGTACCCAAAGACATTAAATAATTACTCTCTTTTTTTGGTATGCTGAATGGATATATATATATATATATATATATATATGCATATTGCCCAGTTCAATTTGGGTTTTAAGGCAGATTTTTTAGAGTAATATATAAGTGTAGAGAGATAGATATAGAAAATTTATTAAAAACCATACTTAGGATTTTGATACCCCCAAACGAACTATAAGAAGTTACATGTTTGAATAGATGGAGGTACATGTGAATCCGTAATAACTACATCAAGCTCAATGCAGAACAACTTGAAAAATAATCCCACGTGAGAAAGAAATTAAAGAAACAATGAAAATTTTGAGTTACATGAGGGCTAATAAATGATAAATAGGAATCCAAGAGAGAGAAGCTGCAGCATACAAGTTGCATAGATATAATGAAACAGAGCATCCGGATCCCGACAAACGCATTGTGGCATCATCCGATCCCCACCCTTAAATTACTAAATTTCACATTCAAAATTTTTTATTTTTTTCACAAAATTAATCAGGGAAATGAAAATCTTATACTAGTATATGCTTCTAGGGATTATTATCTTATCTTCTTAAGGGACAGCACCTCCCGCTACCCTAGGGACAGTTTAATAGATTAAGGGCAGTGAAGGTTTGTTGCCCCGCGCGCCCTAATTGATCCGGCCGTGAGTAGTGAGTGATTTCATTAAAAATGTCCGATGAGCCTGCCTGCCCTGCCCTGCCTCGATATCGTTGACGTTTTTCAAACCTTATACCTTAGGATACCCCCACAAACCAGGGCTTCGGCGTGATCTTCTATATATGGTCCCAGACTCCAAGGTACTTGTAACTTTAACCACACGTGCATCTCCCTGAATTCAGTAACTGCTTGGAGCATCCACACACTTAGGCTAGCTAGCTAGCTACGTTAATAATAAATTATTTATGGAGCCGTGTAATCTTAGTCATCCGTTTCGACAATTAATGATTATGATTTGTTTTTAAATTATTATCGGTAATAAATGGAGTATCTTTTACCGATAGTATATAGTTTGGTTTTTAATTCGGACCGTCCAAAATACTTTTAAACGACGCATAGAATTGGGCCTCTGTAAGAAAAAGTTATTCTCAGCTAGCTACTATACTATGTCTTTGAATGGGAAGTGCCGAGCAAAAGTCAAAGAAAGGGTTTAGGTGCTGCCTGCACAAGCCTATCCGCTTGATTTATTTGAGGACTTAGGAGACGATGTAGTGCGGCCATGCACTGCGGTTTCAAATGGCGTCAAAACGATGTTGTTTTGTAGACAAAAATATTCATTCGGAGAAATGAATAATCGGAACAGTGTTTGTTCTCGACAAAGATTGGCCTCCGGACTTTTTATTTTTGAAGTATGGAGTTACAATGTTATGGCTAACTCAATTAATCCCAATGGGTTGTATAAGCCCAATTTTTTGGGGGAAAAAGAAAGGGGAAAATAACGGCCAATGACATATTTTGATAATTAATATCCGTCAAGGACATTTTGCTTATTAATAAATGTTCTTAGCATATCCTTAAAAGATATTAATTATCAAAACTTGTTCTGGGTCGTCATTTTCCCAAAAGAAAGAGGCATAGGATTAAGGCATAGGATTGAGCTTTATTTGTTATATCTGGACTTTTAAGCCATCAAGTGTTTAGGGTTTTGGATGTATTTTTCAACCTTGGTTAGATTTCCCTCTTCCCTTCCTCTTAATAAAATGTTACTTTTACTAATAAAAAAAGAAGGGATCCTCGTTTTTCTATTGTATATTTTGATGACTTGAAATATGTTTATAAACTGATTTATGTGCTTTTGTACTTTTTTATGATTATTGATTTGGAGTAATGAGTTGATGAGGCCGGTACAAAATTTTGTAACTTCTACTTTATCCATCACATACATTTAGTCAAAATAAATTGGGACTTAAATGCAATTCTCATTCTCCCTACTATATACGCAAGTCGGATCCTCTGTCCCCAAGTCCCTGTCTCTCTCTGTCCCACCCTTCTCTGGCTGCCACGTAGCCCCCTTCTTTCCCCACGTTAACTCTGTTACTTAACAGGTTATTAGAGCTATTATTATTGTATTTCCAAATTGCAGAAAAGGAAATAAAATCCCAAGACTACGTCTTTCTGTAATCAAAAAAGAAAATCATTCCAAAACAAGAAAGAAAATCATTGCAAACCGCTGATTGTCTCTCACAATTTTCTAGGGCGAGACATTTTGTGAGGATTTTTCCGAGGAAATGAGAAACAAAAGATGAAGGCCATGTTCAGACCACGATGAGCTCTCTAGCTATATCGGCTGTCAAGCTATTAGATCGCTCATGTGTTCAAACTAGCTTACGCATACTTTGTCTATTTTCGGAGGACCAACCTCATTATCAACTAAGGGTTGGGGAGGGGAGGCAATTAAAATTAGGCCAAACACCCACATAAACTGGCTCCAAAAGAATTGATAACACCTATAACATATAGGATCAAACTCTTAAGTCCTAGGTCTTAGGTCTTAGCCACATAGCCAAAGTGACTCACAAAGTGGAGCATTAAAAAAATATTTAACCACGAATAAAAAAAAAATTATACATAGTTGATGAAAATTTTGAGTTGAGATAAATTATTTAATTTAGTCCTTTTAGCATAAGAGCGGTTCTTGATTCATGTGAAAGGTCTAAATCGCACACAAGTTTTGGGAGAGGGAGCGTCATTTAACCCAGTGGCGTGTCATTTAACCCAGTGCAAGAAGAGACATTAGTTCTTCTCTAAAGAAAGTGCTTCACACATGGCTCAATATCGCAACAGGCTATTGTTGTTGTCACCTGTTATTTGAGTAACATGCATGAATTCTTTTGAATACTTCCTACATTTTCCTTCATCAACCAAAATTCGTGTATCAATCGAGCAAAATATAAGTTCGATCAAGACTTGGTTTCTCCGAAGTACCAAAGGCTTTTTTATGTCGCTCACAATTGATCGAATATGGTTTAATATATTTTCGGAATATATTTATAATGTAAATCTCTTTTATTAACATAATATATTGTGTTCTATAAGCATACCTAGACTGCTGTGTGTGACTTCAATATGTGAAGAGGGATGTTTCTGTATATTCCGTCCGGACAAGACTGAGAGCCGTCCAGAAGGTCAATGCCGCGAGTTAGTTTTCTAGGGTACTGGAATTCCCTTCCGGACGGCCTCGATGATCGCGACTAGACGGCCAGCTCTATATAAACTCGTTTTGTCCAATTTTAAGATTTGCTTGTTTTGTTTTTTGGTGAGAGATGTTGGTGCAAAATTCGTCGTAGTTGATGAAAGAGGATAAACAAAGATACTTCAAGTCACGTTACATAGTCGCTATTTTTAAGACGATATTCGTCCCCACCAATTCGAGAGAAATTGTTGTGTACTGGATTACAGCGAAACCGCATCAAAGATAAGATAAAGCCCAGTCTCCAATTGTTATCTAATTGCGTTATGCACAAATGATGAGAGACCCAAATACCATCGGAATTTACGAGCTCACCAAGAATAAATATATGAGATAATTTTAGAGAGAAATAACAATTAGAATTGCTCTGATTCTCTTTCGCTAACTGAATTGGTAGAACTCTTTGCCTTTTTATAGGCATAGATTGTGACCGTTGACCAAGGATTACATCTTTTTTATTAAATTCAATAGTCATGTCTTATAGCCATATTTATTCATTCAACCCCAATGATCACACTTTTGGTCTGATTAAGTCTATTCATTTAATTTGAATAAACACACCTTTTGTGCTCAAATCTAATGTTCACATTTATTTATTTAACCTGAATAAATACGCCTCTTGAATTAAAACTGTTCAACAATTATTACATTTAATATTCATTAAATATATTTTGGAAATGTTCCAACAAAAGAAACCCAAAAAAAAATAGAGAGATGCATGGAGCTAGAGGAGATTTGACCTTGTAATCCTTGTTGATAATAGTGGATTCATTTGTCACGTCACTTCCCCCCATACAATAGATGCATAGACTGGGTGTCGAACCCCATAAATCTTGTGTGTTCTTGTGTAATTATTTATTGCTTGTGTTTTGTCCTTACTTCTTTATTGTTCACGTTTATAGAGTGATTAATGTGCTAGTTCAAATCGTTATGCCTTCCGCATATCGCATAACGCAGACAATATCTGATCAACATAATTTTAGGCATGACCTATCTTCCGACTATAAAACATGAGCCTGAGAAATCCCGGAAGAGACCAAACTCGACCGGCCAACCGCAAAATGGTAGTGCATATATTTGTGTCCATACCGTCGTTTACTTATTTTATCGGCGGCCGTCTTCCCCTCCCCAAAACTCATGTTCAAACTTCTTATTTGGATAGCTCTACAGTGCTCATGGAGGGAGGCTTAAGAGTTGTTTGGTAAATGTTTCAAAGTTTTTAAATAATAAGTGAATAGCAATAATTCAAAAAATATTTTTATTGATGCCAAAACTCCAATGAATAAAAATCTTGTATACTGCATATGGTACAAGCCTTTTGAGCACTAAGATTTTGGCACCAACAAAGAGAGATAGATAAAGAGCTAGGAATAATACCTGTAGAAACAACTTCTTAAAAACCATACTGAGACACGATCACATCCGGGACTTCAAGTGAACTAGCCTTTAGCGCCGTGGGAGAATCCCATGTTGGTGAATAACATCGGGGGGGGGGGCTCTAGCCTAGTTGCTATTTTCTGATCTCTCCATTTGGGAGGTCAGGGTTCAAACTCCACCGTGGACGTTTGAGATTTAGAATTATGAATAGGCTCTAATTTTCATTGTGAACTACTCTACTAACTCCCCGTTTCGTTGATGTCGAACATCGGCTTGCACTAATCATGAGCATGGTAACTATCAACATGAAAAGAAAAAAAGGGAAAATAAATTGTTGTGTTTGGTTGCGCTTTTTATAGTAACTTTTAACTTTCGGTACAATTTTCAATAAATTTCTTTCTATCTCTCTCCACTCATTATCACTCCAACTCTCAAAAATAACTTTCTAAAAACTCAACCAAACAAAGTGTTACGATCTTCAAAAAATGTTTCCAGAAGAGGTTGGAAAATTTCACACGTCAATGAACCCTCGTCAAGATTCTCGCACGTGGCAAAAAAGCCTCCAAATTGGAATCCCTTCAATTTGGTTGGAGAATTTTGGACCTCAGGAAATTTTCTGGTTCGTGATTGACACCTAACCCCAACCCTACTCAACTTACCCAATTCTCTTTTTTTTGATAAACTACCCAATTCTCTCACTTCACCCATTTCTTGCCCCAAAAGACCTTCCCTCCTTCACGTTTGATTCACCGTCTAAACACCCTTGTCGTTAAATTGCATGAATGAGTCTTTGACCACAGTTCACAATTCCCAATTCCCAATTTTTTTGGATACCCACCAATTCTTTCTTGATTTCCTCAAGTGGGTATCTCCTGTTTCTCCAAATTTCTGGCTCAAAAGTTTGATCTTGATCTGGGTATATTCCTGTTTTGGTGAAAATTTTCTCCTGTGAGGATGGTGGGATCTTTATTCGTGGTGGGTTCATCAGTTGTGGATTCCCATACTTCTCCATTCTTGCCCCAAAAGACCTTCCCTCCTTCACAGAGGAATTCTATTGTCAAAACCCAAATCTACTGTTCTTTCAATGGTTCAGGACGTAAGTGCTGGCTATTGCCTAAAGCCAAGAAGATTTCAAGGAAACAGCAGAAAGGTCGGAGGAGCCTTGTTATTGTCAATGAGCTTGCCGGGCAGTACGAAGATAGTTTTGAAGATGTTAAAACTGTAAGAAATCTCATAAAAAATGCTGAAATCAATTTCGTTTTCCTCTTTTTTGTTTTTTTGCTATTGATTAGAAGCTTTGTGAAATTCCTATTTCACTATCCAACCAATAAGCAATGAAATAGGAACTACAGAGTAACGATAAACACAAGGAATACGTGGAAAATCTCGAAATGGGCAAAAACCATGGAAAGAAATCAAATGTAGTATATTAACATTGTGTCATTACAGACACCTTAACTTTTAATTGAGACTCCTCACAATTGACTAAAGTCCAATTACTGACTCATCATTCACCACACCAAGCGCTTGATTGTGTTTTTTTTAATCGGCCAAGCGCTTGATTGTTGATGTCCTGAATCCTCAAGCATTGCGAAATACTTACAAAAATCTACTTAAAGTCGATAAGTTGTTGAATCTATGTTTGTAGAAACTTCTTGGAGTTGTATTTCTTGCTCAATGATCCATATATCTCATTTGTACTTCAAGATCCAAACCAAATAACCCTTTTGAAGGTTTCCAAGCTTCAAAACGTGTTTGGGCCAGCTGTGATACGCTGGGGACCTTCCCAGACGTAACTGATCGTTACGTATAGTGCTGCTGTAATATCGCTAGTCGCTCGAGCTCTTTGAAAGTTGCTCAAGCACTTTCTGAAAAGAGCAAAATCCACTTTGACTCCCTATGGTTATCGCCATGTGCAGAGATACTCCCCTTATGGTTCAAAACTGACCACATAACCTACCTGTGGTTTTCCAAATTAACGGATAGACCCCCTACCATCATATTTTTCATCCAAATTAACGGATACAACATTAAAAAACCGATACACCCTCATCATGTCACTTGATTCTTCTTCTTTTTTAATTATAATCATACTATCCCTTATATCAAAAATTAAATCCAAACCGTTGATATGGTAAATTTTGACGAGTACTATATCGGTGCCAAAATTCAAGTCAATCAAAAAAAGAAAAGCTCATGGTCGAATCGATTTTGTTATGAAATTAAAATTTTAAATTTGAATTTACTAAAAATTAGATCACTGAGTTATTGATGGATGATCGAGATAATTTTTTACAGAGATTCTCTATTCTTTATTTAATACATTATGAACGACTCAGATTATATTTTAGAGGTGTGTGAGATACACCTCCATTAATATTGATGAAAAACATGACGGCAGGGGGTCAATCCGCACATTTTCAAAACCACAGGTAGGTTATGTTGTCAATTTTAAACCATGAGGGGAGTATCTGCACATGGCGATAACCACAGGGGGTGAAAGTGGACTTTGCTCTTCTGAAAAAATTGCACACTTGGCTCTAAACTACAAAACCCTTGAATTACATCAAACTCTCGTCCACTTAATACAATGACACATTGATTCCCCCCCACATCCTAAACAGAAACTCTAAAATAGAAGGAAAATAATTCACCTCTATACATGGGGATATACGCAATTTCTCTACCTGGCTGGAGAGACCAATGCTCGAACTCTACTGCTTGATGCCGAAACTAAAGAATAATGTGTGCTTTTGACATGAAATTGCCAACCAAGAGAGAGCTCGGCCTATGGAGCTTACACTTTGCATTATTTATTTGTTCAATATGGTGTGATTTGCTTGTTTCTTTTGTAGAAATCCGATTGAGAACCACAAATTGGTAGTAGATTTTAAGGTTTGGCCGCTGTTGCCTTGTGTTTTATCATGAAGTTTAATAGTTTTTCATCTTTTGTCTCTTAAGATTAGAACTTCGCCTTCTGATGAGAGGAATATAAGACATTTGGGGTTAGATCTAGTGATTAGTCCACCGTTGATCTGTTGGTGACTTATTGGTCAATTCTTTTTAAGCTATTGTTGTTAGCTATCTCAAGTATGAATATGCCCGTCCACATATCCCCAAGTGCTATTAACTGTTGTTAGAACTGTCCATACGGGGGTGTGTCTATGAGATGAGTACCTTATGTTTCGCTGGCCTAGCTAGTGCTCTTGTATGGTTTGAGTTTTGAAGAATTTGAACTAATGACCATTAAGTTCAGATTTTTGCAGGGAGAACAACAGGCTTCAGATTTGTTGTGCTTTAAAGAATTTTATCTTGGTGTTTATGTGTTCACATCATAAAATATTGGAGCACATGTATTTCAGTTCCGCAAAATCGTTGCGCAAATCTGTATTCTAATTTCGTTGTTGGTTTGATTCAAGTGATGCTGTGGTCCTGAATTTGACCTATATTCTCTTCTTGCAGCAAATAGTGAATTATTTCACATACAAAGCGGTGAGGACTGTTCTAAACCAGCTTTATGAGATGAACCCAACGCAATATAGGTGGTTTTACGAGTAAGTAGGCCTTCATCCTTTCTGAATCGATGTAGATGGTTTCAAGGCATCTCATATTTACAATCATGTTATTGTCCATGTTAATCGATGGGTTAGTTGACTTGTGATCACAAGCACATTCAATACATTTTAGAGGCCTTCTGATGTTCTGCCACATGAACAAATCCCGTAATTTGATTTATATTTTCAACTCGACATTAATTGGACAACAAATAATGTATTGGTCCAAGACCCTAAATAATTGCTACTACATGTCGGTCCACAACACTTAACAGTTGGTTTGATTCGATAGTTAACACACAGATAAACCCAACTCAGATTTTCTTGATTCTGAACCATCAACCCAATCGCAGCCTTCAGAATCTACATATGGTAGAGAATCTGAGCTAGACTAGGTTTGTACCACTAGTAACGAGGAAGCATAGCATTTCCCCGGACCAAGTCCTCGTAGTTCTGAAACCGTTGTTGGAACCATTGCATCTGGTGTGAATCATACAATAATACTATTAAGTTTTCGCTAATTTTGGTTTCGTTTCTCCATCTACTAGTTTTATTTTGACAAACAAGCCCGGTGATGGGAGACATTTTATTCGCACCCTTGTTAAGGTACTTTTCATAATTCATAAGTGGATATAGCATATCGAATTTATTGACAATCTTGGTTTTTTATGGTACATTCCCATATTTATAAACCGGGTTATATCCCTTGGCGTTATGTAATGACAGGAGAAGCAAGATCTTGCAGAAAGAGTGATGATAACCCGACTTCACCTCTACGGAAAATGGGTTAAGGTATTAATATCATTAGCATTAGTTTTTTTTTTTTGGTGATTCACTAGCGTTAATCCTTGACTGACTTCTGCATGTGATCACTGGAGAAATGACTTCTTTGTATTTTGTTGTAGAAATGTGACCATGCAGCAATGTACAAGGAGATTTCTGATCAGAACTTGGAGTTGATGCGTGAGCGACTCATGGAGACCGTGATATGGCCATCAGATGACACAAATACCGAGAAGATAGGCTGATGGAGTGGATCTTTGCCTTGGATTTGATTTACTTTCCGGTGTCTGCTGTTCTTGTAGCTAAGGTAGATCCCTCCTCGATGGCTGAGAAAATTAGATATCTCGTTCACATTATTTTCCACTATGCAATAAGTATCACCGTGCTTTGTATACGCAGGTTGTGTATATATTAAATATCTTCCCCCAATTTAAGATTTTTTAGAAGGTTAGGATTCAAATCTGGGACTTGTCTTGCCAGAATCCTAGTAAAAACATCCAGTATTTCTATGTATCTGCGTTTGAAGTGGTTCAAATTACTTCATGGCTCGATGGTCGGATCAAATTGATTGTTCGCGCAAATTGTTTTCTCGGAGGAATGTATGAATCAAAGATTTGAATAAGTACCGGTCACTATTTAAGACATAAAATGGTCTGGGAAATTTTCTAAAGCAATTTGGATTTGCAAGCTCAACTGGTGGTCCAGTACTTGTTATCTTTGAGCGAGAGATATTGTCAATAAACAAACCCAGATGAATTGAAGTGGAATTCTCTGAAATGTACCAAATGAATTTGTTTCGTAGCCGTTTAAAACTTCCACTCGCCGGAAATCCCATGGGACAGGAAGTTTTTACATGTCCTACTCGATACAATCCTCTTTTCTTGACGCAGACACAAAAGAATATGACAATAAAACAGAATTGCTGATTTGATTGTCTGGTCCTACGAGTGCAAGCCTCTCAGTCAAAAAGAGTGCAATATTACAGGATGGTGTCCTGTGGATATAGTGAACGGATCTCGTGCAAACTCAGATCATGATCCTTTGGATGAGTCACAAACACACCATTCTTTATGTATTGATGAACACAATAAACATCCAAGATCAAGATGTCATCATGGTACATAGGACGATAGGAAGAATACTCCCATTACACTTGTTCAAGGCAATTCATGGACAGTCCTACCTCTTAAGTTCTTCTTCCACACCTTTTGGTACGCTGGGATAATACTATAATCCTATTTTTACCGTATCCCCTCCCAGTAGCATCCTCTCAGAACTCATTTAGAATAAAGTCATGAATGTCCATGGACAAAATTGACAAAGGTACAATAACTCAATATTACATCTACGAATCACGTAACAAACACAATTGTAAACCCCGAAAAGAGGTACATATTAATTGTACAAAGAAGAAAAAATCATGATTACAAGTGAGATGGCAGATTCCCGCTTACTTTTGCGACATAACTTGATCGGTGGTGTACCCAAATAACAAGCAAGCTCCCGGCCATGCTTAGAATTGGAAAATAGTGAAAGCAATGCGTCAAAACTGCAGAATGGAACGGTTGCAGTACAAGCAGAGATTTGATTCAACAAACTCAAAGTGGGACTTCCAAAGGGGATCCAAAGCCAAGGGCAAAAGAACAATTTTCTTGCCATAATCTGCAAGATTAAACTAATTCCACTCGTAGTATAACACTTGCGCAGAAGTTGGTAGTTAATATACTTGAATCTGCACCCTTAAATGCAAAAATTATCATCATAACCGTGGATGGGTGGGGGGCACAAATCTTTATTCAACGATGGATTGCACTCCGAAGATATAACCATATTATTTTCTTTTCACAAGATGTAAAACAAAATCTCCTATTGATTGTTGGATTGGTACAGAACATTTGGCATGAACTTGAGAAATGGGATCATAAACCTTGACAGATCATACCATCTTGTTTGAGGGCCAGCCGTGGAGGTGATAATGAAATTGCAGAAAAGCCCAAGCACCAAGTAGATCTCTGGTATTGGCTCTGAGCAGAACAAACGACAAATGATGATAATCACGTTGAACCATCACCAAAAGTCATGAATTGACCGAGTGCTGTTTTTACGCGAAGCTGAAAAAATTGAAATATTAGCTAACAAGAGAACATGACAAGTTCAAAGAATCTCAATTTACTTCATAATAAAGTAATAATCACCTTTACATCCAGGCAGGGATCATTGACCATATTCTTTAACTGGGAAGTTACACCAGCATTCCGTAGTTTTGCAACCCGACTGGAAGCACCCGGATTGCTTGGAAAGGTGAGATTTACTAAAGCCCAGGCAGCTGCTGTACGTAACTGGCTGTTTTTATTCTCCAAATGCTTGATCATTATTGGTTCGGTGGTGCTTCCATCTTGTGGGAAAAGTTGGTGCATAACTGCTTCCTTGTGGATTTCATTCCCAGATGCCACATTGCTGAGCACGTACATTCCCTGCATCACAAAAATAACTATGATCCATAAAAACCACAACCATCACAAATGTACCTGGAATGTCCTTGTAGACTGACCCAACATGGGTCCAAGGAAATCCTATCAAACCCTATTAATCCGTGATGTTGGGATATGCTTAGAATTCTAGCAACTATCCTAGTAAGTGTTCTATTATAAAGCTAACAATCAGAGTGATTACTTTCAAAGTCATCTTTATCTTATTCAGCTATAGCTCACATTGACGATGAACACAAGATTACTTCTGCAGCCAATATTATAGCATGAATCCAACTGCCAGGAATCAGCCTTTCCACAGAAAAAAAAAAGGGGTCAAGGCTGCGTGCCTACTCTCTCCCAGACCTACCAAAAAGTGAGAGCCTTGCTCACTGAGTTGATCTGATCATGTGAGATAATACTAGTATAGCTGTTTGCAGTGTCACGTGTCAAGACTCAAGAGTACTTATCCCAGAAACTGGACACTTCAAAACGGCTGTTAGTGCCGTAAAATTTGCACAGTTCGTAGACATACTGCACTTAAACTCTACCAAAGACAACATAACATGCTAGAATCCTGAAACTGAGGGGAAAAGGATTAAAGACATGAAAGAGACAAGGAAACACAAGAGACAGAGAAGGTACGTTCCTGTTATTCATTTCTACTTTGCTTCAACCAGACATGATCTTTTGTAAGGTCAACTAGGTTCCATCAGAACATATTCCTTTTGGGTGGATTTTCTCCACAATCAAATCCCGTTTCGCGTAGTTTTGTGCTTTTCTACCGCACAACCTCCAATAAAAACAAAGCCATGCCTCTGCCTTTTCTTCTCCATTTTTAACTTTTTGCAGCACGTGAAACGAAAAATTTCCCAAAGGGCATAACAAAAATAAATGAGCACTGGATGCTTTCTAATAGATTATCACTGAAAAACAGGAAAATGTGTTACACTACAACTCCATTCCATTACTCCTGTAAATATTTGTGCACTAGCACCTCTCAGTAGCTTTATGATGGAATCACATCGCACAAAACTCATCATCCTCCCAAAATGCCCCCTTCTCCAAGCTTCAATTTGACTGGGCTCCATATTAGCGGTTTATTTGATTGGAGTAGGACTTTTATGAATGCAACAATAAAGATACCAAAATATGGTACTGATCTGAGTTCAGAGGTTAAAATTTTTGTTGGCTAACCATACGGACAGAAGTTATGACCTAACCAACACAAATCATGTCATACATCAACGTCAACACGTACCACAATAATGTGATTTTTTTCTTCTTTCTAAACATTTCTTAATTCGTTACTTCTTTTTGAACTTGGCATGGTGAAGACTTTTATTTCCCATTAAGACAATTAAAAAAAAATCACAAAGACTTTTCATGCCAAAAGAGGGATTTATATGCAGATTTGTGGAAAACCCTCGAACATACTTGATCGGCTAGGAGTGGGTCTTGACATCTGGAATATATGCTCTGATTATGGATCATGAGTTCTTGGGAAGAACTTCTTGCTAGTTCCTTAGTCAAGTTTCAGAGAAATTTCACTGGAATTGTCCAATATGTCAAGGTTTGCCATTATCAATAACCGTGAATCACAACAATCATCAAGTGAATCAATATGGACATCACCTAACAAACTCTCGATGTCAAATGAGATCGTAAAATGTTAACTATAAGGTATTTTCACTACAAAAACAAAGAAACGGACTTCTAACCTGAACTAAGACCTCAGTTTTCAAGGCAGACTGCACTTGTCTTCCAATAGCATGTAATATAAGGCCATCCTCCAAAAAAACATACTCAATGGAGTCCACACAACCATCCACAAGATTGCGAACAAGAGCCAGAGCTTGCTCTTGGACAGAAGGCTCAGGGTCTGCAATGTCAACACAATGAAGAAGTTGCAAGGTAAAAAATAATTAGGAATATGCATATAACTATGATTGATTACTAAGAACAATGGACGTGTTATCTACCACAAATTAGGCTTGTTAGTGTGGATGCTGTGAGCTCTAAGAAAATCCCTTCTTTGCATCTGTTGTCTGATAGGAACATCAAGTTCCTCAAAGCCCAAACTGCATTTAACCGAATAGCTGATTCCATCGATTTTGACAGCTGAACAAGCTGTTTCACTCCTCCACATTGAATGAAAACTGACTTATGCTTTGAAAACTCAACCACGATGTTGCTAATAGCACCAAGGGCAGCAACCTGGAGAAAGGGATCGAACGAAACCCGTTAAACAATATTATCGGTAACAAAAGTCCAGAAACTTTGTACTTGTTCAAAAAAAGAATAACAAGAGCTTTTCTAGCAAACAGTGATTTGCAGTGTTGCATGTAGAAACTCAAAATAAATGACACAAAGACAGAAATTTTCAGTAAACTTGTCATCCTACCAAGTTTGTTCTTAATGAATATTATGAGAATCAAGAATTGGAGACAAGCATGTTAGGCTGTTAGCTAGGCTAGCAAGCCTGGCATCATTCCTGGACTTTATGGGAGTAGAGAAACAATCTTTTGCTGAGCTTGAACAGAAGGCAGAGAAGATTATGGTTCCCACTTCCCACAGTCCAACCATTACACCAAGCGAACTTTTGGGTTTCTCCTTGATGTACTTTAAGGTGCATTCCTTCTTTGATATAGTTTTAACAAAAATACAATGCAGAGCATGTTGCATTGATACCCAATATCCCTTTTAGAACAACAT
The DNA here is from genome assembly GCA_019656275.1 of Rhododendron kiyosumense. Lineage (NCBI taxonomy): Eukaryota > Viridiplantae > Streptophyta > Magnoliopsida > Ericales > Ericaceae > Rhododendron > Rhododendron kiyosumense. Next base: position 219,288 of record BPLS01000305.1, read on the forward strand.
GGAGGGATACACACATTTGAATCAAGGTAGAACCATATCTTCAAGAAATTGGTGTTAAACTAGTACAGTTTTCAACTTGTAAACCATTTGACCTTGTATATCATCTAAATATGGAACCTTTCATCAATTTCCACAGGTAATAAAACAAGAAAGATAAATAAGTTGTACTCCTCGATGTGATCACAATCCCGGTTACCAAAATGATGTTATGGAGGGGAAGTCATGGAAGAAATAAAAGGCATACCTGGACAGAAGTAGAAGTATCATGTAATAGCTGAACCAATGGAATGACAATGACTTCATTCATAAAACTACCTGCACTCAAATTCTGAATGATAACCTGTTAGCAAAGCTAGTAATTGGTGAAAAGCAAATTAAAACTATCATCATTCAGGTGCTTTGCAAACCTTGACAGATCGAGAGACACTTTTCATACAACTGCAAGCCGCGGCACGTACGTCAGCACTATCATGAGTTAGCGCATCAGTAACCAAGTTCAAGACCTATATTCAGAAGTAGGAGGTTCTAGTAAAAACTAATGCACATTAACTTTCAAACACAAACCATGACTCATTTGATTTGATTACATAATAAGTTGTTTATATTACTATTGTCTGACAGACATTAAATCCAAGAAAGTTTTTCTGCACAAGTTTGAAACCCACATTTCTAACTAATCCATTATTTATAAAGCAATTGGTAAGCTAAGCAAACACCCACATTCATACATCAGACAATTTGTTTAAATCTGTATTTAACAGAGCTAAATTTGCATCAGCAGCAACAGATGACAATTATATGAGCAAGACTGTACACTTCAATCCACTACAACTGTTAATAAAGCAATCAGATACACAGAATTTTAGATCTTTTAGATAACCAGAGCAAGTGGTCAATTTGCAATTAGGTCATTACAAAGCCTATAAGTGGCATGGAGAAATGATGAAAACTTTAAATGGTAGAGCAAATTATGGTTTTCATAGTAGCTCATAATCTTATAAGCCATAGGACGTGTATTTTTAGTGCAGAGGGTGGTCTACATCATTATCCATCAATAAGTGGTTAAAACCAAGTACTTGGGAAGTTTCACGAGTTAGATCAAGATCCAAGCTGCTTGCTCTGGTGGCTACCAGAATAGCCTTAACCAGTTACAGTACAGAAAACAACATAAAAAGCTACCACCTAATAAACACAAATAAAATAAATATGTAAAAGAAAGTGGTCCATTCATTCTTCCGGAGTCTTTTCTTGTATTTCTCTAGATGATGCTATCGGCGATGATTCAAGGGTAACACTAGGGCTGCAAACGAGCCAAGCCGAGCCGAGTTTCACACAACTTGAGCTCGGCTCGCCAAAATATACATCAGCTCGAGCTCGACTCGAGCTGCACAAACTTGGCTTGAGCTCGGCTCGCGACATCGTACCACAGCTCGAGCTCGCCTCGCCTCGCCTCGCCTCGGCACGCACAAGAAAAGTTGAGCAGTTGTTGCAATGGTCTGGAGGCTCTACTTGTAGAGGATTCTTTGGGCGCCACATCTTCATTTTTTCGATGTGGGACTCGTGTAATAGAGTTTGAAGAAGTTTTTCACTTGCACGTAGTCCCACATCGAGAGTTTTCAGACTCCTCAAGCATTCACTTTGCTATAAAGGCACCTCTTCTTGAGGTTACACGTGGGCTCTCTAGTCCCTTCGTACTAGAAGCTGTAGCTAGAATCTAGACAGCTGTACACTGGGATTGGGATGATGATAACCCTTTTTGAAGCAATAATAATAATATAATTAACATTTGTCTCGAGTATATGTATATAATATATATATATATATGTATGTATGTAAGTATGTAAAGGTGAGCTCACGAGCTCATACGTTTTTTAAACGAGCTAGGTAGTAGAGCTCGAGCTCGTTCATTTATGAACCTAGTCAAGCTTGAACGAGCTGTTAGCGAGCCGAGTCGCAAGCCGCTCGCGAGCAGCTTGGTTCATTTGCAGCCCTAGGTACCACCACTTTTGATCCTCACAAAATGATTTGGAGTGCGAACGTGGCCCTAAAGATAAAATTTTGCTAGGCCATAAGGAACTTAAAGAGGTCGAATTGCTAACTTCTTTGTTGCTCCTATAACGAATAGATAAATAACCAAAACTACAGCATAGTGCATACAATATCGTGACATTCGCAAGTTTATCCATTCCATGAAACGACAGACCTGCAATGATAAGAGCCTAGACCTGCAGCTTTCCAACTTTGAGCATAGATCAGCCAATGCCAACAATATACCTTGAATTCGTTTGGCTTGTAACGGACCTTTCTGCAAGTGGTTGCAAAGTTTATCAACAACATTTGCTTCAAATGCTAACTGTTGTAGATCCTCCTTTTCTGCAATTAAACTAGACAAAACAAATGCAGCTTCGTCTCCAACTTGACCAGGATCATCAAGAAGCTCAAGTAATATCAACATTAATTTGGTTTTTTGTCCTACATCTTGCAGATAGCAAGGAGATGCGTTCCTTATGGTAATCAAGCACATGCAGGCAAGCAATCTTGTCCGAGGATACCTATCTTTTGTTAACTCAGTTACAGCACTCAATGCCCTTCCACTTTCAGATTCCAAAAACATCGAGACGACTTCAGGATTTCCCTTGAATACTGTCGCTAGAGACTCTAAACTAGCATCTCTCTCGCAGAGAGAACCTCCAAGGAGACTAATAAGCCTCTTCAAGACCCCAGCGTCACTCAACTCCTTCTGCTCAACATTTGTCTCACAAGAATGTGATATGATACTTGCACCAAGTCCGGTAACATTTTCATTCTCATTGTTCAACAGTGAAATAAGAAACTCCATGTTTTTCTCTTCAAGAAAATCGTACTTTGGAGCCAGTTTCGATTGGTATATCATTTTAAGAGAACGAGCACCGGCGTCCACAACCTGTAGAACAGAAGTACAGTACAACCAACATTCAGGATAAAATAGATGAACACTTGCAAGAGGCAAGAGTGAATATCAGCGATTTAAGCACTTGGATATAAATTAAATAAGAGTAGAACAAAAGTGCTGTGTGTTTAACTTTCCAATGCATCAAAGGTTAAATGACAGACCACAACCAAAACAAAAAACAATGCCCAGTTGGTACCCACTAACGGGTGTTTGGGAAGGGGAAATGTTGTGGACAAGCCTAACCTTTGGTAATAATACACAAAGTGGTTGTGCTTATGCTCGAACCCATGACCTTAAGGTAAATGGACTGAGTCTTTACCACTGCACCACCAGTCTTTACCACAGAGCACAACCAACATGGCGCAAATAATTGTTTAGATTACATGTTTCAATCATATTTTTTTTGTACTTCAGAAATTACATGTTTCAATCATATGATGCTACATAACTGTTGATAATCTAACAGGTCTCATACTTGGTAGGATTTGACGTCTTGACGAAAACAGTCAATGCATATACAAGAGCACAGACGGTTATCAAAATCCAGCAAACTGGATCTGTCGTTTTCGTACCAAAAATATTATTTGGCATTTACGCACCTATCAAAACTTCACTTCAATTATTAACATCCTATTCGAAACGACCTTTTCCGATACAAGTTGCTTTTCATGAGTTGGAAAATGATCTCAAGCAAGATTCAAATTGGCTACGAGTTGTTCAACAGCTATTCAATTTCAAATGATACTCTGTGACCCTCAAAATTTAACTTTCAAAGGAACTTCAAGGCCGCTCAGTTTCAAACAATTTTCTCTCCATTGGAATCCCAATCAAAAATTGCTTTACAAACTTCTACAAGCAAAGATGATCACTAAATATATAATTTTTTGGTTGACATGCTTTTGATAATGGCAATACTTTAATACATTTAAAGTCCAAATAATGACGGAACCAGTTGTTGGTTTCTAATTGGGTTCAAACACCTTTGTCTTCTAAGACAACACAATTGAATAGGGACTGTTACAAGGGATTCTTTCTGATTAGTTAGGGACTTAGGGTAGCTTTCAAGAGGTAAAAAACTACTCCCTCCGTCCCATTTTCATTGTTCTTTTTTGATGTTCGTGCAGTTTTCAATCGCTTATATCTTTCAATGTGAATCTCCAAAAATATGCAATATGGATCTTATTTGATAGATTTCAATTTGTTCTATAATACAAAGATGTAAAAATCATGAAAAATATTATAGATTAAAAGATATATGCAAGAGACAAAAAAGTGAAAAAGAAATAATGGACAATGAAAATGGGACGGAGGGAGTAATTAAAAGAGGGTAGTTGATAAATATGGAAAGAATCATAGCAACTACAGCAACATGAACATGTTACCACAAAAGTTCTTTAACTTCCATGTCATACTCTTTTCACAACACAATTATTGTTCTTCGGTTTCTCCTTCTCCTAAGTATGGCTGTTACTTCCTTTTAACAACCAATCGCATGATCCACCATAGAATAAATTCCATATCACACCATATCATATCGCATAATGTACAAGTAAAGTGAAAGCTCATGGGTAAACTCGTAAAAAGTGCCATCACGTCTTGTGATTCTTTGTAAATCGCCACACATCCTTTTCAGAATCAATCTTCACCTCTCTCTAAATATACTTTTGTTAAGTGTATTATACCATCAAATATCCACAAAAAGTCTTGTCTCTTTCTTTTCTTCCGTTCATGTCACTTTGGTTGTAAATGAATGAGTCATTAATAAGGCAAAACTTCCTCTTATGTTTTCTTCTTAAATATTTTCTACAAAAAAATCATGTCCCTTTATTTTCTTGCACTTGTGTCACTTTGGTTCCAAAGAAATAAGTTTCAAGTGATTTTAATAGTGGATAACTGAAATTTCTTTTAGTCTTCTTATATTCTTCTCTTCTATGTCCCTCATACTTAGCAAGTTAGCATTTATGTTTCTAGATCTTTATGTTCCACATTTGTGTCTCTCACCTACATTTCCACTTCTCCTCATTTTTACGCTCCATAAGTTGTACTACTTCCTTGCATGTTTGTTTAGAGGTTGATGAAAGGTACGTATTTACACATGAAGAGCGAGGCAAGTTCAGCAAAGAGGAAGAAAAATGGAGGTGATTAGAAGCAACCTGGGGGCCCCATGTCTCTAACGGGAAGATTTACTGATGGAAAATGGCAGCACCAATAACAGTCTATAAAAGGCGTGGATTGGATGGTTATGAGGTCCAAGCCTTAATTTGGCAGATGCTAGATGATGTAGGGCCTACTAGGAATTTAAGTAGACATTGGCTGGAACATTAAGGCTTTGTTCATTTTGGGGTCTCAAAACTTCTGGGCGCGGTCTCCAATAAATTTTCTCTATCTATCTCTCTCCACTCATTACTCTCAAAAACCTTCCTCAAAACCCAAACCGAACAGGTCTAAAGGTTGTGACATTTCATTAGCCTTGTGACTTTTCATTTAGGGAAGTTTGACCACATATTTAATACATGCAACCCTTGAAAACACATTCATCCTATCCATCCATCTTTGGATTATGAATAGTTTTTTGCATTCACACACATTCATTCTACATATACCTCTTGGAAATAGGAATAGTCATTTGCTTTCACACATGTTATGGAGACTATATAAGTGATGTAATCTCAATTGCTTGAATTATGATTGAATGAATAAGAATTTACAAGGAGGATCAAAAAATTAATAAGAAGAATTTACAACAGCTTTAAGCTTCTAAGATTGTGTGATGCAATCCCATTCTTTGGTGTGATGCTAAAGAGGCCTTAGGTGTGATGCCTTTGGTAACCTAGGTGTGAGGCCTAGACTATCTTCTTAAAACCGTTCTTCTTATGTTCTCTTCTCTTCACTATTCGCGTCCACTGTTCACAGCCTCAAAACAGGCCAATTTCTTTTTGTTTTGATCATCCTTAATCCTCTACAATTCTGTCCTACATCATTTCCCCACTTATATAGCAGTGTATTCAGAAGTGCAGGGAAGCCGTGGCCCCTTGGAGCGAACCAAGGGTCTATCATGGTAGTTAGCAATTTCACAGTTAAAGAGGACAACAATGTTCAGAGAGCGGTAATTACTGGAAGTAGGAGATATTCTATTCCTTTTTTCATCACCCACATTTTCAATGAGCACTTGGTTTTGGTCCAAATTTCTCATACACCAACACATTCTGTCATTTTTCTCTTGAACAAAAAATGATAGCTGGGCAAATTTCCTTGTATAGCTTGTTTTCTGTATTCTTTTTAAACCATGAATATGTAAAAACAAAAGGAAGAAGAACTGCCAAATAATATTATTGGTCATCCCTCATCACATCGCTATGTCAGCTACTCCAAGTTCCACCCCATTGACCACTTTGACCTCTTCCGGCCTTTCACCCATCTACAAACCTTTATGCTTGAACGGTTATTTTCTACTAAGAACACTTCCAGTTAGAACGGAGTATTGTAGTCATGTAGTGACTGTAGTCCATATTGTCCAAATCAAACATCATTGAAAGAAAGGTTCGTATAATCCATAAACTTCCCCGAAGTAATTACCCAAAACTCACCACATGACATTTCCTAACACTCTAAAACATGACCAAGCAAATGCAGGAATGCTTCCTCATGTTTTAACATCCTTCAAATGTCCCACTGATTATCCCCAATCTTACACCACTCACAATAGCCTCCCCTTCTCAATTCACTCAGTAACCATTCAATCAACTAACAAAACGCCAATTTAAAACAGAAATATTTGCAGCTCAGGCCCCAATCAAGTTACATCGCAGATTATGATAAAACAATACCAAACCAATTAATCACAATTCATAAACATGTGAATGTCCATAGTATGGTTATCCAGATAGATCTAATTGTCATGAACTTACTGCTAATGATACAAAATAAAAATAAATAACCTAACAGAGTTCAACCGCGTCAAATTGATCAAAATTACCTTGTTATTGGGATGAGAGATAAGACTCAAGAGGTGAGGGAAAGCACCGGCGTCGAGAACGGCCTTGACGCCGGCATCGAGGCCGCAGGCGAAGCTCCCGACGGCGGCGGCCGATTGCACGAGGAGGGAGGCTGACGAGGCATCATCCTCCGCGGCGGCGGAAGCAGTGGAGGAGAGGATGGAGACGACGGAGGGGACGGCGCCTAGCTTGATGTAGGAGAGCTTCTTGGTCCGGTTGCCGATGATCTGGTTCTTGAGCTCCCTCAGGGCCTTGAGCTTGCCACCGTCTTCGGCGGTGGCGGAGCTCAGCCGCGAGATCAGGTCCTCCGGGCGGTGAGCCGACGACGCTGACGAGGCTGGCATGGTGGTCGCGGGGCGACGCGGAATGTCATGCGTAACCCTGCGGGAAGCAGTGTCAGATGAGAGAGAGAGAGAGAGAGAGAGAGAGAGAGGAGAGAGAGGGGTAGTAACTATTTGTGTCTGTCTACCTATCTTTGTGTTTGCTTAAAGGTAGGGAATAATTAAGCCTAGATCAAAGGGGTCCCGAATTAATGGGGATGATGTTGAAAAAAATAGAATTGATGGGGAGGAAATGGACATGGATTGGGATTAATTTAGAATATGATATGATCATATGAGGGGTAGGTTGAAAAATAGAATATAGTAGGATGATGAGCATAATCATAGGATTGTAGACAGTATAAGCATATATGTATATATTTATATATATATAGATTCAGTTTACGTGTATCTTTATTTATTCTAAGGGCTCAATCGTACTGTCTCACTTAATAGAAGTTTATGGTACGATATTGGTTGTAACGATGATACTTTGCAATATTTTATGGTGTGATAGTAACATTGCAGTGGTGATAACAATAGTATTAAGATAGATGATGCTAATGGCGATGATGGTGATAATGGTGGCGTTACTTTCTATTGGATACGCATTCAATGGTGGCAGTATTGATGCAGTAGCAATGAAGTTATGGTAATGGAATCATATGGAGTACTACTATTTCCAATGCACTGTTTGGTTTGAAAAATAAGAATAATAATTATATGTTTTCCACAACGTAAAACTAAAACGAATATATTTACCAACACATGGGGAACTAGTTCAACTATTGTACTAATTAGGGTATTTGGATGTCTTTTATTTTTTTTGTTAAAATTGAAAAGTTTATATTGATAAATGTTCAACGGCACTTACAAAATAAAGATCATTACAAAGAAGATGGACAGAGCCAAATTAACCATCTAACAAATACAAAATGAGGAAATTACAAGAATCGATTTCTTTCATCCTAATTCAAGTATGATATGACGCAATAGCAACACTTTTAAATTGCCTAACATCTAATCAAGAGTCTCAAACAAGAAAAAGTTAAAAGTCAAAGGACAACAAATACCCAAATAATTAGATGCACTCCAATCAAGGATCAACGCTCAAACTAATAAAAATTACGGTGCCAAGCCACCAAAAGTTGGATATATGAACACTGTCTCAAGATAATGGATAAAAGGAGAATGGGAAGCATGTTGGCCTATATCTTTATGCATCCTAATCCTTCTTCCCTCCTCTGTTGTTCCAAATGTAAAGTGATTCTAGCTACCAACAAAATGTTTGACACAAATTCAAATTAATTTTGATATCAAATGCCAAAAGGGTACCCTGCCCAATAGTGGACACATGGTTTGCACTTGCATGGGGCAATAGGGAAGGGTTTTTTATTTATTTTTTGCAAAGCTACATTTGAAAATTAACATTGGTTCTTCTAATCTTTATAGAATCTTCGCGTTATGATCATAATGCAACATTAAATCAACATTAATTTACGTAGATATAACTCTACAAAACTTTATATACGAATAATAAAACTAATCCACACGTTTTCATTATGGTCAAATTTCTACGCATTTTTCCGAGAATGTGATGTGACAAAAAAATTGTTTGTTACGTAGATCCAAACTCAAAATGATGAAAAACATATGATAGATACTACCACCAAGTCATTTACCTCTTGAAAATATCTACCCCAAGGGACGGATGGGTCACGTGCCCCCACTCAAAACTGAAAATTGTGATACTAATCTTATGTATTTAGCATAATTACATAATAAGTATCCAATTGGGATTGTATTAATGTTTTGGGCTGAATTAGCTCAATCAAATGGCAAATGATTGTGTGCGGGCGTGCCAGAAAAGAAATAACTTCAAGATAAAATTACTCTTTCCAAATTGATTTGAAATAACTAATCTCAATCAAGCAATTGTGTTATCCGTTCGATTACCTCAACTAAGAGGATTTTTCCTTAAGGTATCAACCAAATAAAAGATTGACGCGTTTCGAATCAGAAAAGATGATTGAACACAAACAAACCTGAATTTAATCAAAGGTAAATTTGTATACAAACACTCTTAAAACTCTTCCAGAAATAATGCAGAAAAATAAGCACACTGAATTTAATCAAAAGTAGACTTACAAACGACTATTCTTTGGTAAGAAAAAACTTACAAGAAAATAAGAGAACTTGAATTTAATCGAAAGCAATCTTACATGCAAATAAGTCTTCAACTTACAAAAAGATCCTACTTTAAACTAAAAACTAATCTAAGATAGATCTCTGAGCAATCATTTTGTATGAGTTGTCAGATGATATGAATTTTTTGTGGGGGCCTCTCTCTTCGCTTTACTTCTTTATTTATAGACACTGGGTCTGCCTTCGATCTCCACGTCTTCGATTAATACCCACGTTGGCCACATAAAACGGTTGAGGGGGCTTTCGAACGGTTACATTGATATTTCCAGAATTCCTTCTTCCCCTACATGCTTCGATCATGGTGTTCATGGCCCCTCCCTGGATCGTGGTTCCTATTTTCAAGCAACGTGAATTAATGCAACACGTCTGGCTTCCCAAATGATACCCTGCAATCGCACTTAATTTCAGTTATCAAACAGGGTAGTGAGGATACCGTTCGATGATTATAATATCTAAATCAATGGTTAGATCCAATAACCTCCCAAACCATCGTTTAATTATTACTCAAACGACACCGGTTCATTCCAAAACGACACCGTTTGTCATTGAAATAGTGTCTCCCTTAATCCCCGCAATCCTCTGTAATTGATACTCGATTGGGACAGGTTTCATATAACCACCGTGCCGTTCGGGGCCACGTGGAATTTTTTCATTGGGTGGCACTTTTTAGGATGTAAACACCCCCCCCGCATTAACATTTTATTTATGCTAAATAAATGTTAATAGCACACGTTCTCTGCCATGTCCCTTCAAATTCCGATGCACGAAGCATGACAGGATTTCATTCCCATGCACGTCTATTGAGCTTCCCAAAGATAGCCACAATAATTTTCCTATAAATGGCAGTTAATGATAGGGTTTAACAAATCACATCACCCCTTATAAACCCCTTCGAATTTGAGTCTCCTCCGTTAAGAAGTCTTACGTTTATGGACTCTCTTCCAGAAATCAATCTCATTCTAGATAACCTTGATCATCAATCTTACTCTCCTCAAATGTCTCCTTCAAATTCTCCTCGAATGTTGGCAGGCAAGATTATTTCTGATCGAACATTCCATACCCCCAACCCATCTTCCACGGGTTGGGATTCCTCTTTAACTCGTTCGAATTCATGTGATGGGTCCAACTGGGGCTCATGGGAGGAAAACTCCACTAATACCAATACTGGTATCATTTTGGTCAAGTTCGACCAACCTGACCCCACACCCAATAGATTCCATCACTTTCGAACCCTTTTTGCGAGTCAATTCCTGCCACTGAGCGGTAAAGACACCGTTCACATAGGCATGCTTGAATCAATCTATTCGTCCCTTAAATTTTTCCCTTTCCTCAAACAGGAGGAAAACTATCTTGGGCCTGCCCCTTATTACGACTTTAAACGAATGGCCCAAGCCCAAAAATCCCTCTGGCTCACAGAGGTGCAAACCCCACACTTCCCAGCTGACTTCGAAGAGACCAATAAGTTGGTTCCCCTTCCTGAAGAGCCTGACTGGTTCCATGAGGTGAATAACCTTGCCATCAACACCCCTCATTTCCAATGGCAATACGGTTATTCCATCTACCCTGCTGATAAGAGCAAAGCCCTGCAGCTCCTTGCAGCTTTCTCCTTCCTGGATATCCATATCCTGGAAGAACAAGTTCCACTCACCAATTTCAAATGGGCTTGTGAAACACTGGTGCTATACTCCATCCCCTCTGCAGTTTCTTATCAAATCCACTGCTTCTTGGACTTTCTACCAGTGATCAAGTCATGGCTCGAAGCCAATACTGCTGCGTATTGCTTCGATCAAATCCTTCAAGACTATACAATTGTCAAGGAAAGGATTGAGAAGTTGCATGACCAAATTGAGGACTTTACTGCCGAGTCCTTCAAAGTGGTGCCTGGCCATGCAGATAAGAAGCTTCGAAGGCGCTTCAAAAGGCAACAATTGAAGCGTCCAACAAAAGAGGCTAAACTTCGAAGGAAAGCCAAAGCACTGGTGCTCCGCTTTAGGCCTCTGCTGGAGAAGAAATTGGAGTCGGACTCCAAAGAAGACATGAGGAAAATGGAGCTGAAATTCCTCCAATTTGCATGGAACAAGTTCCATAGCCTTGTTACTTGGTCCTTTCCTCATTACTTCGAGAATAAAAAAGCAACTCCCCAGCACTCGGGCCCTTCGAAGGCCTAATTTGCACCCCTTTTTTTTAGGAACTAGTATTTCCCTTGTTTTGCTTTTTTTTGTAAATACGCAAATTTCAATTTTGTAATCCAGTAGTTTTGCTCAATGAAATTTCCTCTTTTACCAACATGCTGGACTTGGGTTTATTGTTAAAATAGTAATTCTAACAATAATAACTCTCCTAAAGAGAAAAAACCAACCCCAGTGGACCCCAGGGTACGGGCCCACTACAGGCCTGGCCCACCTACAGGAGTATAAAAGCGGAAATAATTCAAAACCACCCCTTACGCTCTACGCATTCAAGCTTTCTTAAACTCAAGTTTTTCTCGAAACTCTCAAGAACAGAACCCTCTCTTCCCTCTCTCTCCAACAACGTTAAAACCAAACTGAATCAATGGCTTCTTCCAGCAATCCAGTCCCAGAACATCCTACTCCCTCTTTGGCATTGAGGCGGTTCGTGTCAGGGAAAACACCGGGACCGAGCGGAGAGTCCTATCTTGACGCCAGGGTCTTCATTCCAAACCCTAGCGAAGAAGGTACTTATATTTTGGGCCCTCAACTCATAGGAGAAATCCCCGCTTCCCTCTCCCTTTACTATCCTCGATTGGGGGATGCCGACATTCGGGCTTGTTCAAACCTCGACTGGCAAAATTTCACAAACAAATCTTTCCCCTGTTGGCCCACATTGGACAAGGATTGGAAGATATGGACCACTCGCATGTTGGCTGCGAAGTCGGACGATTTAGAGAATGTGGGTTTGAAGAGAATTATTACCCTCCTTTGAAGGGGGGTCCCACAAAATCCTTCTTTGATTCAGGCCGCCTTGGCCTTTTGGGACCCATCCTTCAACTTCTTTCGCTTTAACTGTGGCATGATGGCACCCACAGTTCTGGACGTTACCCAAATGCTGGGACTCATTCCGTATGGCCCCCAATTTAACCCTACCAAGGAGTACCATCCTCCCGAAGGCTTTGCTCGTTTGACCGCCACAAACGGAGCTTTTTCCCATTTCTACAACAGGGAAAAGAAATTGATAGGGGAAGTGACCGAGACCGAGTTCTTTGCTTACATCCTCTACACCCTCTGCAAGCACATCTTCTGCCACTCTGGGAAAAGAGTGATGAGTGAATTCATCCCCCTGGCACTGGCACTGGCACTTGCTAGAGGTGAAGAGTTCGACTTCGCCTCCTATTTTCTGGGCCATGTCGTCAAGGCCGGGTCAGACTTCTACCAGAAGGGTTTGACTTACTCGCAGGGAGGGCCTCAATGGTTTATTCAACTATGGCTCCATGCCTACTTCCCTGAGTTGGGTCCCTTCAAAGCACCCACATCCCCTGCTGGCCTCGTTGAGACGCCCAATGTTCATGGTGACAACTACGTTCACCCAGAGGATAGCACAACACAGACCTTGGTGTACTACCTCTGCTTCTTTGCCGGTCTCGCCTCAGACAGGGAGTGGCCCAATCCATACCCTACTCTTGTTGGGCCAGCATGGTTGTTCGAGATTCTGGCAGATAGACAAGGAAGATCCTCTCGAGCCCTCCAAGCATGGAGCAACATTCTGACGAGCAGAGAGATCTTTATTTCCTCATCGAACACCACTAAGTCCATAGCACATGCAGAGGTATACTGCCCTGCACAATTTGCTAGACAACTGGACTTTGTTCAAGGCATACCCAGCCCTTACTGTGGCTTTGCCAACGTTTGTATGTCTGAACGATCACCCATCTCGGCCGACCATTTCCTGACGGGGTTTGCCCAAGCCAGACATGCATTGAGGAGGACAATCACTCAGGAGTTCAGGGAACCTGAAGTGCGCACCACCCCTACATTTGACAACTGGTGGCACTCCAACTGCTCCTTCCTCTCAGGGTGTAAACCCTATAAAAAGTTTCTAGCCCACATTGGGTTTGAGATGTCTGAGTTTGGGCATGGAGGAAAAAATAACTCGTCCTCTTTCTCCTCCAACAACGAATTTGGCTTGGCTGGAGGGATCGAAGACATTGCTGGAGGTGAAGTTGAACAAAAATTGACTTCAGTCGAAGCCTCCCCTACTGCAATGGTCGTTCCTCCTTCTCCACCAAGAAGACAATCCATGAGGGTCACACAAAAAAGAGGTAATTGTCTCTGAACATATCTTCTCTTTTGCTGAAACCAAACCTAATTATATTCAATATTGCAGGTACTACCTCTTCTTCAGAAAGTGCTTCGAAGAAGAGAAAAATTACTTCTCAACCCACAGAAGTAATTCCAACTAAGCACTATCTCGAGTCCTCAGCTGAACCTCCAGGTTGGTTTCCTTCCCTCTAATTAATCTTTAAACTCCTATATTATTTATCCGAGTCCCCTCCTTATCCCCTTCCCTTCAGCTTCGAAGAGGACAAGGACCACCAGGAAGCGTAGCCCTCAGGTTTCTTCTAGTGATGAAGAAACAGAGAGTGACATAGAGATACTGGCCTCCAGGGGTAAATTCCTTTCTCATTTATGATTCAGTATTCCCTTAGGAGTAAGAGAACTTTACTGTAATTTTGATTCTTGAGTTCGAACCAGGTGAAACAAGACAAGTGAAGGAGACCCTTCCCTATGTGAGGAAAACAACTCCTCCCAAGAGGCCTGTTTCCCCAAAGAAACCTTCCTCCCCAGAAGAGGTAAATCAATATATACTGCACACATTTTTATGTGTCTCTTGTGCTCATAATTCACTGTTCACTGTTAATTTCTTTTGCCGGCTCAAGTTGCATCTCCTGTTGAGGCATTAGACCTAGCTCTTGTTCCCTGCCAACAACAAGAAGTGATAGAGCCTTCATTTCAGATGTCAGAAGATGACCCTCACAAGGTATCCTCTGAACACTCACCTTTCGAATTGTGAAAGAATTCACTCTAACTCATTTTTTTTTATAGGCATCCCCTGTTCAAGCCCTTTCTGTACAGAAAGATCTTGCTGAAAGGGATATTGACATGCAAACTTTGCTGTCATTCCTTACTGAGCCGACCTTTGCACAGGTCATGGCCAGTTCGGCTCCTTCAAAGACCCTGGGGCCACTTCCCATCCTCCAGAGAGACTTCCCCTTCACTCCCTTATCGGTTTCAGGGGAAGGGCCTCTAAGGATAGACCCTACTTTGGCTTCGAAGAGCCATACTCTCAGAAATGCTAAGGATCAAGGTTCCAGCTCGACTTTCTCCTCAGATCAGGTACTCTTGACACTCAATCATACCTTTCTTTTCCTGTCTTTCATTCCACTTAGCCTCAACCTATAATCTTTATGCAGGTAACAGAAATGCTCCTTCTTCCTGGAGACCACCCCACATCTTCCTCTTCTCCGATTGACTTGCCCTTGGTGGTTTTTGACATATCCTTGTTCAAAAGTCAATTGGAAGAATTTTGCAACAAAATTGCTACTCCCACTCCTCTTATCTCTTCGAACCCTTTGGAAAGCCTTCAGCAACTTTTAAACCCCTCCACACCTCTTCTCTTGCATTCCTTTAGGATTAAACATGTTTTTTCGAAGGAAGAAGTTCTGACACTAAAGAGTCTTCTGAGGACTCTAAATCAGCTAGGACTTCCTACTTTGATTGAACATAGTCTAGCCTATCACTTCGAGGTATGCCATCAAGCTTTACTTCTCTCCCAAGGACTTCCCTTGTCAATCAATTCCACTCTCCAAGAGAACCTCAAACAATTTAGTGAATTGATTGCCCATAACCACTTCTTGTCCGAGAGCATTGGCTCAACCATTGAGAAGGCTAACAAATTGGAAGCCCAAGCACTCGAGACCGCTTCTCGCCTATCACTATATCAAGCTCGAAGAGATAAGCTTTCAGAGCTTGACAAGAAGATGCAGCGGTTACGAGAGGAAATGGAGAAAGTCAGGGAAGAGAGAGCTGAAGTTTCTAGGGGCTTCCCAGAGCTTGAAGGTGAAGCACTAAGGGATGAGTCGATGCTCCCACAGCTTATCCCTTCCCTTCGAGAGGAACAGAGGAGAAGAGCAGCTCATACGTCCCTTTTGGATGCTAACTTTAGTTCTCTTCGAGGACTACTAACTACCATTTGTAATGTAACTAGTCCTTTTCTGTAACTTTACACAGTTTGTACTTTATTCTTTCATTAATTATTCGATTCTTTGGGGCAAGTACACCCACAATTAACTCAAACACTGTTTTCCACTTTCCTTTACTCAGAAAGATCACTGTGCCAACGCCTCACCTACCGTATCTTAAAGAGCCATAAATGAATACTCTCAAGCTTACTAGTATAAATAGAGGTCTCGAGAAAAAGAAAACTCACAAGCACCTTCTTCCCTCGCTTTTCCCTCTTTCAGCAACCTCCAAACTACGTCCTCCAGTTAGGACTTGAAAGAAACCCATCATGAAGCCTCCTCCACTGCTTTCGAAGAAAAGCTTCCAAACATAGCCACATCATTTCTTACGAGATTTCCCCTTAATCCTAAGGCCTCTGGGTATAGCCACATCATTTCTTACGATGTGCCTGTATCCAGCGGTCGCTTTGAAGACCAGAGAATCAAACGACAAGGGTCTTCGAAGCCTATCTACCTACCTATGGAGCTTTGAGCTCTATCTCCCTACCAATAGCTGGTAGGGAGCTTGGACCAAGTGACAATGAAGCTTGGTCCAAATCTTTGTATCTCACTTGGTTTATCCCTAGAGATCTCGCCTCGTGATCCCTAGAGACCCAGCTTTGTGATACTATTAGGCCTTAGATAGGTTTCTCAATGTAATTTCTTGTAACCTTGTGAGTTGATGTAATGAAAAAATGCTTATTCATATTTATGTTTTCAACAATGGCTTTGACCAATGAACTGGTAGTTTAGCCCTTCGTTACTGTTTTAACTCTGCTCTTGATGCTAAATACTAATGTGGACGTAATAAGCATAAAGAAAACCAAAGAAACAAGAATTATCCTCACAAGCATTCTTGTATTATTTTATTCTCACTGGGTTTCTCCTTCGAAACCCTCAAATAAATAACAAACAACGTTGACAACGTTCTAAAACACATTAGCTCTTCGAAGACCAACCGCATGCGGTCTATATTAATTTATCCAACTCATTTATTTCCAGAGGCTTCCCAGCCGTCTCCTTGTGAGTTGCAATCCATTAATTATCAGAACGCACAACGTCCAAACGCTCTCAGACCCTTCGTCTTCTGAGCCTTACGTATTTCCACTCATCAATGCCCGTAATCACTGAAGTGGATCCTTTGCACTATAAATATATCCATATGTTAACAGGCTGGTGTATCCTTTCTTTCACTCTCTCTCGCTCTTCATACCCAACCATGGATACTGATCAACCCACTCTTTCTGTCGACCTTACGGCTGAGATGGCTAAGCTGGCCAATATGCTTACGGAGCTCAAGAGAGAGATCCAAACAGAGCTCCAGGCCCTTCGAAGCGAGGTTGAACAGCTTCGAAGCCAGCTGGTGTGCGTGGAGACAGCTTCACGTCTCTGTTTGGCTAGGACCTGGGATGATCTCTCAACCGTCCTCTCGGCTCACGAAGCAAAAAGTCCCCCGGAGGGAGGATCTTCTTAAAGATTCTCCTTTGGGACTGTGAGGATCAAATGTGATCTTCACTTTTGGTTTTCTAGCCGGAGTTTTTTTTGTTCAGATCCACTTGGATCTGTTTGTGTTTATTTTTGTTCAGATCCACTTGGATCTGTTTCAAACCCATCAGGGTTTTCTTTTGTTTTCTTTTTTTCTTATTTTATAAATATAATGGGAAATTTGGTTGACAATACTTGACTCTTTCATGGCTTCGAATGCTAATATGACAACTTAGCTGAAATATGTTCATATAAGAACTTCAAAGGAAAAACTCCTGAATATCAAAACAAATGCTTCGAATTCAGGATCCGCTTTGGTTTTAAAATAACCAACTCCCATCAAAACCCTCAAAAAACCATCCTTCGAAAGCTACCTTCTATGAAAGGACTCTCATATAGACGGAATATAAGCCTTGAGATGCCTTCCATTGATTTTCCTTCGATGAACATAACCATTCAGATTTCTCAAATGATAGGCTCCTCCTCTCAACACTCTATGGATTTGAAAATGCCCCTCTCATGTTGGTGCCCATTTTCCTAATCCATCCCTTTTTATCCTCCTATCCCTGATAGGAAGAATAACCTTCCATACAAGATCTCCTTCATCGAAGCTTCGAAGGGCGACTCTCTTATTATAACTCCTTGCTACTCTTGCCTTCTGTAACATGATTTGATTTAAAGCTTTTATTCTGGCTTCATCAATATCTTCTAACTTCATGTGCATGACTTGATGATAAGACCCTGTATCCAAATTATTTTGACATGCTACTCTTTAAGATCTTACAGTAATCTCCATAGGCAACACAGCATCATGCCCATAAGTTAATGCAAATGGAGTAGTACCCGTGCTAGTCCTCTTTGTATTTCTATACGCCCACAAAGTGTCAAGTAACAACTCATGCCAAACCTCTGGGTTCTGATCCACCATTCTTTGGATCCCCTTTTTGATGATCTTGTTGGTTGATTCTGCTTGACCATTTGATTGAGCATAATAAGTGCTGGTATATATTAATGAAATTCCATGGTTACTAGCAAAATTCTTTACCAGCTTCCCTTCGAATATGGAACCATTATCCACTGTTATCGTTTGAGGGCTTCCAAACCTGTATATGATTCCTTTTATGAAATCAATGACATGGGTTTGTTTTACCTCCTGATAAACTTGTGCTTCCACCCATTTTGTGAAATAATCAGTAGCTACTAAGACAAACTTATGCTTCTCCAATGAAGGAGGATAAATCATCCCAATCATGTCCATGGCCCATCCCCTGAAAGGCCATGGTTTTATCACATATTGCAAATCTGTCACTGACAAATGCTTGAGTGGACCTGTTTTTTGACAGGCTTGACACCCTTTTGCATAATCTATACAATCTTTGAGAATGGTAGGCCAATAATAACCATACCTCCTTATCAACCATCTCATTTTTATGCCAGCTTGATGCGCTCCACAAATTCCTTCATGCACTTCAGCCATTACCTTAAAGGCACTTACCTACCATGTTTAGGCCTTTCAAAAGAAGGTCATCCATCCCTCTCTTGAACAGCTCACTGTTGTACATTATGTAATTTATTGCTTTCAATTTGGTTGCCTTGTCTGCAACGCTGTCTGGTTTAGTTAAATACTCAATCAATGCTTGCCTCCAATCAACATTTTGACTAGTAGGAACATTGATTTCCAATACTTCGAAACCAGTTATTCTGTTTTGTAACTTGGGCAGAGATTTTCTCAAAGTTAATTGACAAAACTCTGAAACTAGATGCCCTTTGAGCTATTTCATCAGCTTCTTCATTAAAGAATCTAGGTATATAAGTTAAAGTAAGCATAAAGAACTGATCGATTAACTTCTTAGCCTGTCGATAATAAATTATCAATGCTGGACTAGTGCATTTAAACTGTCCATTTAGCTGATTTATCACTAACTGAGAATCTCCAAAGACCTCAGCAACACTCACTTTCAAGCTAAGTAAAATTTCTAATCCCATGACCAACGCTTCATATTCTGCCTGATTATTAGAACATTGTCCCTCATTCAGTCGAAAACCATATTTGGTTTTCAATCCTTGGGGAGACTCTATAATTATGCCTACTCCAGCCATTTGAGCAGTTCTCGACCCATCGAACCATAATTTCCATGGCTTGATTTCGACCACAGTGGCTTCCAATGCTCTTGGTGTCCCGAGCTCATTTGGATGATCAGCTAAAAAATTGGCCAATGCCTGGCCTTTTACTGATTTTTGTGGTACATATTCGAGACAAAACTCAATCAAAGACACTATCCATTTCCCAATCTTCCCACTAAGCACCGGCTTCGAAAGCATGTGCTTAATTACATCAGTGTGAGAAATAACATAAGTTACTCTAGGCAACATATAATGTCTGAGTTTCTTGGAAGCATAAAATAAAGCTAAACACAATTTCTCTACTGCAGCATACTTGCATTCACAGGAGTTTAGGAACCTACTGAGATAATAAACTACTCTTTCCTTGCCATCTTCATTGTCTTGAGCCAACAGTACTCCTATTGAGTCATGTGTAGCAGCTAAGTACAACTTTACTGGCTTTCCTTTGATGGGAGGTGCCAAAACAGGAGGGTTGGCTAGATAGCTCTTAATGGCTTCGAAGGCCTCATCATGCTCTCTGGACCACTTGAACTCTTCCCCTTCCTTCAATTTCAACAAATAAGAGAAGATTTTAGTTTTCCCTGCAGCGTTAGATATAAACCTTCGAAGGAAATTTAATTGACCAAGGAACCTTTGCAACTCCTTCTTTGTAGAAGGCGGTTTGGCTTCAATAATAGCCTTCGCTTTGTTCTTGTCAACTTGTATTCCTTTGTTGTGAACTAAATACCCTAGAAATTTTTCAGCTGATACTCCAAAAGCACACTTTTCTGGATTCAATTTCAACTGATAATGCTTCATTTGTTGAAATGCCTTCTCTAAGTGTTTCAAATGATTCTCATCAGAATTTGACTTCACAATGATATCATCTATGTAACACTCAAGAAAACTTCCAACCAAATTATAAAAAATGGCATTCATAGCTCTCTGGTAAGTGGCTCCAGCATTTTCAGTCCAAATGGCATTTTGACCCATTCAAAAATGCCAATATTGCCAGGGCAAGCAAATGCTGTTTTATGCACATCTTCCTTTGCAATACAAATTTGATTATACCCCGAATGCCCATCCAAAATGGACAATATCTTGTGTCCAGCTGAACTGTCCACTAGTGTATCCACATTAGCCATTGGGTATTCATCTTTAGGAGTTACAGTATTTAGGTTTCGAAAGTCAACACAGATCCTGATAGTCCCATTCTTTTTAGGGATTGGAACCACATTGGATAGCCATTGGACATACCTGGCTGTTCTAATAAAACCTGCGTCTAGAAGCCTCTGCATCTCCTTTTTAACACCTGCAATAGTTTCTGGACTCATCTTCCTGGTTGGTTGTTTCACAGGTTTGAATTGTGGCTTGATAGGTAACCTGTGCTCTATCAATTCCCTGTCCAATCCAGGTAGTTCCTCGTAACTCCATGCAAAGCAATCTTTGTTTGCTTTTAATAGTGCTATTAACCCAGCTTTCACCTCTGGCTCAAGCTGTTTATTAATGAACACTGGATTGGGGTTTTGTTCGTCCCCTAATTTTACTTCATCCAAAAGGTCTTGAGCTTCAACCTGTTCTGGAGAAGCAATCTGGATTTCCTCCTCATGAGGCTTATCATCCTGCATAACATCTTCCCATATGTTGTCTTCCTGAATCTTCTGCTCGATCCCCAAAGCAACGTACCTCACCAAAGCCAAAGAGTTGGCCTCTTCCTCTGCCTCTTCCTTGGACTTACATCCAAGCAGCGTCGTCTTTTGGGGTGTCTGATTCATAATCAACAGCTTGCTTCAGCTTCGATTTCAGCTCTGCCAATTCTCCCAGTTCCATCTCGTTGGTTGGGTAAGTGGCTGCTTGCAGTAATTCACTCAAAGGAACTACATCTGATTTGTACATTTCTGCTTCAGCAAAATTTGCTGTGGCACTAAATGGATGTGGATCAGTTTTGACTCCTTCAACACCCACTTCTTTGCCTTTGTCATACTTAACAATCATTAATTCCTGATGCATAGAAGAAGGGATACATCCATTAACATGAATCCAATCTCTTCCCAATAAAGCATTATATTTAGCATATGTGTCAACTACAAAGAAAGCAGTATCAGTTTCTATGCCTCCTACTGCCAATCTAATGGAAATGATTCCCCTGGCATGTTGACTTTCCCCAGTAAATCCTGCAATGGATGTGCTAGTTGGAATCAATTTTGTCTTCCCTTTTCCTAGCTTTTTCAATGTTTGGAAAGGCAAAATATTCACTGCAGCTCCATTGTCCACCAAGATTCTATTAAGTGGGACTCCATCGAAATATGCAGTAATATATAATGGACACAAATGTTGTCTCATTGCGTTAGTAGGTAATTTGAATGGATATGAGATTTCCACATAATTTAAATCTATTATCAAGGGGTATTCGACGTCGGACATAGAATCTGGCACAAAACAAGCACTTTCTTTTGAGCTTACCTCCAAACTCTCTTGACTCTGCTCAATTTCACATACCAGGTTCTCGTCCATCTCAATCTGAGCCACTTCTTCTATATCACAGTTGTTACATATAATGTTCAATTCTTCATTACTCAGTGTTTCTTCGAAATCAACTGGCTTGCGCAAGTTCGACCAAGCATCACCTCGGCCTTTCGTTGTCTGGCCATTCTTGAAGAAATCCATAGAGCATGGATACACCATATTCACTTGCACTTCTGGCTGCCCCGCAAATTGGATTATCGCCCTTTCTTTGGCTGGTTTAAGTGTCTCAGTTTCCTTAACTTCCTTACTCTCAACCTCTTGTGCTGATAGCTCCATGGGAGAAGAGCTTCCTTCGATCCCTTCTTGCTCTACCAACATGGCTTCGAGTAACCCGGACTGGTAACTAGCCAATGAATTGGGAGAAGGTGGATCAAGATCTTCTTCGAGCATGACAGAGGCTACTTTCTTCAAAGTTTCCCTCTCATGATACTGGGCTCGAAACTCCTCTGGGTCTCTCTTAACCCTGTCAAACCGTGGATTAGGCCTTGCTCCCCTGCCTGATTCTTCCCCCGTTGAGGATTCTCCTGATTGGAAAAGCGTGTATTTTCTCTGGAGCTTCCTCTTCTGAGTTCTTGAAAGCAGTGGAACCATCTGTGGTATTTGGGACTTGGGATCCCTGATTAACACCCAGTTCCCTGAGTTCGAGACTGGTGGCTTGAAAGTCCTGTTCTCACTCCTATTGGAGCTTTTGTATCCTTGGAACAAATCAGGCTTGACTTGCTTGAGGAACCAATCAGGAACCCCTTTCACCAAAGTGATTTTCTCTTGTCTGGCTTTTCCTGGTGCCTCAGTTGTCTGGCCAATGTTGGCTTTCTTCGAAGGCAGCAACTCCCTTCTGTGGATGGCTGAGACAGGGCTAGTGGGCACATCTCTCTTTGGTGCCAACCAGGGCTTACTGTCACTTAGCTTTGCTTGCACTGGAACCATTCTCTTCATTCCCATCTCCTTAGGGAAAAAACTCACGCCCTTTCTATCCAAGTCCTTATAAACCAGATAATTGGCCCTGCATCCTACACACAGGCACTCCAAAAATGAGGCTTCCAACATGGGCAAATGATTATTACATGAGAACCTCTGTGAAGACAACCCATCACTGGTTCGTCTATAGGGAGTTGGCCTTATTCCCATGCCTCGAGGATGGCCAGCGTGTGGCTTGCCCCTTCCATATTGAACAGTATTCATGTTCACAGGTGCCTCCTTATCTTGCCAATATTTCTTGACAGTTCGAGCCAGTGAGGAGGGCACATTGGTGTTGACTTCTTCTACCATTGGAAAAGGCGCTGCATCAATTCCCATAGTCTTTTCTGGAAATTTGATTCTTCCCTTCTTAATTTGTTCTTGAATCCTGTCACGAAAAATATTACAAGACTTAGTTGAATGGGACCAAGAGTCATGCCATTTGCAATAAGTCTTCCCATTCTTTTCTTCTGCTGTGGGGAGTTTCACATTCGAAGGCAGCTTGATAATTTTCTTTCTTAACAAGAAATCAAAAATCTCATCAGCTTTTGATATATCAAAAGAGTATACTTTAGTAATCTCCTTTTGTTTGAACTTCTGTCCTAGAGATACATTCTTTTGAATCAAAGGCTCGCAAACACAAGGGTCATGCTCTATAATTTCTGCAGCATCTATCTCGTAATTAGGGTCCCTATAATACGTAGGGTAGGAGGAATTATGTCTGTCCATATCCTCTTCTAGCAGTGATTCATATCTAGCCACTTTATAGGTTAGATCTGCAAAGTCTCTAAACTCTATAAAATCAAACCTCTTTCGAAGCTCTCTTTCTAAACTATCTTGTGCTAATCTTACGAATTCTGCCTCTGGCAGACGAAGTTTGCATTTGGCTTTTGCTCTTTTGAACCTAGATATGAAATCTGCTACTTTCTCATCTGGTTTCTGCTTCAGCCTTGCTAAATCTGCCATAGAGACTTCAGACTCAGCATTGAAGAATTGCGCATGGAATGCCTCTTCCATCTAAAACCAATCAGTTATTGATTCTAGTGGCAAGTTAGTATACCATGCAAAAGCTGGCTCGGACAAAGAATTTGGGAATAGCTTCAACTTCATGAAGCCATTTTGAGCCAAATTCTTACACTGGGCAGAAAACCTTGCTATGTGCTCTATAGAGGACTGTCTCCCATCCCCATAGAACAAAGTAAAATCTGGGATTTTAAACTCTCTAGGGATTTGGAAAGTCGTGTCTACCCATTCTGGATATGGTTTTCGATAAATTTGAGGTTGTACCCCCGAGTTCGAGGTCCACAAATCTCTTGTATGAGACCCATGACTTGGTCTCTTAGTATTGGATTGCCTATGAGGAAGTTTTGCTCCTGATTTTCAACAGGAGGCTCTGGTCCTAAGATACCTTCCTCATAAACTCCCCTTGTCGTGTTTAAATCCCCTTGTTTCTCCCTAGGGATCCTCCCATACGGTGGATGTTGCATTTTATCAAATGCTTCGTTAGCTCGAACAGACCTAGGGCTTTCATAAGCTGTTGTGAGAGGATTCTTGGTGGTTGAGACATTTTGGCGAGGGTGTTGTGCGTTTTCACCCCTTCTCTCAGGCTTATGAACCAATTCTGGTTCTGAATCATCCTCCCATCCCCCAAATGTGGGTTCGAAGAGAGGATTCATACTCTGTCTTTCTCTAGTGTTCCGTTGAACCCCTATGGTAACACCATGAGATTGCTTTGGAATTTCTAGGACAGGCTTTGTAGGTTTCACAGGCTCATACCAAGATTGTGGTATTTCATCTGGATACATCTTTTCCTTACCTGTTCTAGATTTCATCCTACTTCTACCAACATCCTCTCCAAGCCTTCCTTCGAAGGAACTTTGGTGAGTGCTCGAGTTGGCCTGATTGTTTTGCCCATTATCCCCTGGGCTATTTCCTGCTGCCTCTAAGTTGGGCAACCTATTTTTCATGCTTTTGATCATGGCTCTTTGAGTTTGGGCCATCTCTCGAAAAGCTATCATCATTTCCCTAAACACTTCCTCTCTATCGTGGTCTTTGCCACTGGCTTGTCATTTTTGGAAGCTTGGAGGTACTTCCTCAGGAGGTGCTTCGTAAGAGGGCTCTTCATAAAGAGGCTCTTCGAGCTCTAAAGCCAATTGAGGAAAACCAGGATTCGTAGGCGTTCCTAATTCTGCTACCTGTTCTGGCACAGCTTGTTCTTCTGGCGCTAGATCACCAATGGGTGTTCCTATTTTCTTTTGAAGCCTTGGCATTTTGACACCTTTGTGTCCCACCGGACGTGCCAAAAATTGTTTTGGGCTGAATTAGCTCAATCAAATGGCAAATGATTGTATGCGGGCGTGCCAGAAAAGAAATAACTTCAAGATGAAATTACTCTTTCCAAATTGATTTGAAATAACTAATCTCAATCAGGCAATTGTGTTATCCGTTCGATTACCTCAACTAAGAGGATTTTTCCTTAAGGTATCAACCAAATAAAAGATTGACGCGCTTCGAATCAGAAAAGATGATTGAACACAAACAAACCTGAATTTAATCAAAGGTAAATTTGTATACAAACACTCTTAAGACTCTTCCAAGAATAATGCAGAAAAATAAGCACACTGAATTTAATCAAAAGTAGACTTACAAACGACTATTCTTTGGTAAGAAAAAACTTACAAGAAAATAAGAGAACTTGAATTTAATCGAAAGCAATCTTACATGCAAATAAGTCTTCAACTTACAAAAAGATCCTACTTTAAACTAAAAACTAATCTAAGATAGATCTCTGAGCAATCATTTTGTATGAGTTGTCAGATGATATGAATTTTTTGTGGGGGCCTCTCTCTTCGCTTTACTTCTTTATTTATAGACACTGGGTCTGCCTTCGATCTCCACGTCTTCGATCAATACCCACGTTGGCCACATAAAACGGTTGAGGGGGCTTTCGAACGGTTACATTGATATTTCCAGAATTCCTTCTTCCCCTACATGCTTCGATCATGGTGTTCATGGCCCCTCCCTGGATCGTGGTTCCTATTTTCAAGCAACGTGAAGTAATGCAACACGTCTGGCTTCCCAAATGATGCCCTGCAATCGCACTTAATTTCAGTTATCAAACAGGGTAGTGAGGATACCGTTCGATGATTATAATATCTAAATCAATGGTTAAATCCAATAACCTCCCAAACCATCGTTTAATTATTACTCAAACGACACCGGTTCATTCCAAAACGACACCGTTTGTCATTGAAATAGTGTCTCCCTTAATCCCCGCAATCCTCTGTAATTGATACTCGATTGGGACAGGTTTCATATAACCACCGT